>JARHVA010004036.1:835000-1187500 GCA_037957365.1 Torreya grandis
AGATACTACTAATGAGAGTATAGGCAATATGAATGGACCAAAATATATATGTAATTAATCTAAAATTAAAATACTAAGATGGTAATAATAATTATCTTGATTAACTAACTAGGTGATTAGAGGCATGCTTTAAGAGGAACGACACAACTTGTCCCATTACCTAAAAGTAAAATTTGTTATGACCCACATTTTCATTATGTATTTTGTTTTTATTACATTAACACTATGATGATAGACTAGTTTAGCTATTGTTTAGATGGATTATTTTGGTACTTGTTTTAGCAGCATTGGCTAAATACTTATTCTTTTATTTATTATGTTATGGAAAATTTATCTATAATGATGATGATTACATAATTTATATCAATTATCATTTTATGACATAATGTTATTTATGCCATTTTGGTGATTTTAGGTTATCTATGAGCTAGGCAAGTGGTGGAGGCCATAATATTGGAATAATGTTTTCTAAGCACATTAGCATGTCAGATAGGTATACTATTATTTGATTTTCCTTTGTATAATTCATTTTTATTGTTTTGGTTGTTGACTATGATCCTTGTGTTTGTAATTGTTGTTTTACTTTACCAATTCCATTATAGATAATTATTTATGGTTATGGTTTATTATAATTTCTATTATATGTTTTTCATAGGTATCTTTTCCCATACATGCAACTTCATTCTCTATTTTGATTAGCTCCTGAATCACTCTATTCTATATTAGACCCTATCAACCTATTTGATTCATACCTAAACCAAACTAAACCACCTATAACTAAATCCCCCTTGGAAATACTTGTCACCCCCATGCTACCCTAACCCCCCCTTAAACCTATCATTATTATCTAAGGCTGATAACATATGGTTTTAATGACTAATATAGTCATGGTTTGATTTAAATGTGGTTTAAATTATTTGATACTATTTTTTAACACATCAACTTAGGTCAATAGTTTATGTGGAAATGCATTATGCCTTATTTAATAAGGTAGGTTGTGAAGGTTTCAATGAAACTTTTTTTAGTTAAGTTAATCCTTAATTATTACTAGTAATCTATTTCTCTATTGGTGGAGGTGTGATTTCTTAGTGAGTCTTCTAGATTTTTCATTAATGGAAAGGTTGGTGGGATTGAATTGGGATACAGTGATTTTATCTCTCCTTATGGAATTCAATGTGAATTTATTAGGGGTATAGGGGATGAATGAAAATGATGGGGGAAGATGGTTGCTAAAAATAATGTTAAGAAGATGGAAAATTTGGGATGAAAATTATAAAATGGTCCACTTGATTTTTATAGCAAGCTGATTGGTTTGTGAAGCATGTGGTGACCTTGGGTATGTCTTAGAGATTTCATATTTTCTATAATTCTCTACGTGTTTTCAATTAAGTCTTTTATTTTAAATTTTTAATCCATAAGCCCTCAAACATCTAAGTGCATACACACACCCACTATATCAATATATCAATACATTTATTAATTATAAACTATAATAAACATATACAAATTATATATATATATATGGGTGTGCTATATGTTGAAACATTATGTGTTGTCTAAATGTTAAGATGACTATGTTTTATTATAATATTGGAATAAATCTTGGCAGACCTTATGTTTTTAACTATTTATACTATATGTTCTTTTCTTTTAAAGATTATGTTTTATAAGAGAATAGTCTATTGGGTTCTCAGATATATATATGCATGAGTTTCTATGTTTTATATGAACCAAGGGTGTTCTCTTATGGATAAGATGAAACCCATTGGATGAAATTTTGTGGGATTTGAGGAATGAACTATGTGTTCATGGATGATTGTGTTTTTCTTTGGATCTAATTGTGTTCTTGAAATATGTGGATGAGGGCTGTAATTATTACCTGAGTTTCTCAGTTGATGTTTTCCATTTTATTGTGTAATGTTTTAGAGGCCTTTAGTTATGTTGTTAAAACATATTATATTGTTTAATTTTTGATGTCTTTATTCGAGTATGAATATGATGGTCTCTTGAGAATTATTATCTAGGTTAGGCATATTTATTTATTAGGTGTTATTACACAATGTTTTATCTATCTCATGGGATGCTGCATATTTATGTGGGTTCCTAATCATTCTGATTATTTGGTACTGTGCCACCATATCTAATATTAAACACTACAATTTATATAAATGTCAGTATAGACTGTAAGCCATGATTTGGTATTTTTTTTAATTCTTGGGGTGTATAAGTTTGAATTATAGATTTTTAAGGTTTTGAACCTTGCCTCTTTTATTTTGAATAATCATTGAAATTTATTAAATGATTGTGTCATGGGTTTTTACCGTAGTAACTATTTAAAGTTTAATTATTTGTATATACCTAAGTATACACATAAATATTTATATATATGTACCTTTATAGACACTATAAAACAAATAGGGACTGTGCTTCTTTTGTGTATTTTGGGTTATTTAGTTTTGAACTATGTTTAGATGGTGTTCGAGCTTGGTTTCATTTGTCATCTTGGACCATTTTAAATTTATATTGGAATTCCCTAAATGGTACTTATGTCATTAGTTTTTCCTTATCATTATGGTTAGGGTTCTATTTATTTATATATGTATATACATACATACATATATATGTGGGTGTGTAGAATGTTTATATACCCTATATAATTAGGTGGCTATGTTTTTAGTTGACTGTGCTAAAGTTATTTATATAACTATTTGGGTGATTAAATATATATACATATATATGGATATATATATATATATATATATATATATGTATGTATGTATGTATGTATGTATGTGTATATATATATATATATGTATGTATATATATATATATATGTATGTATGTATATATATATATATGTATATATATATATGTATATACATATATATATATATACATACATACATATATATATATACATACATATATATATATACATACATACATACATATATATATATATATATATATATATATATATATATATATATATTCTTACATTGTTCAATTTATATGACTATGTGTTTATTGTGACTAGGCTATTTGCTTGAACTCTTTGGGTTTTATTGTACTCCTTCATTTCAGTCTTGTGATTTTGATCGATCAAGTTTTGACTTTATCATATTTCACTAGGTTGTGTATTGAGGTGTGGATTCATAATTTATAATATGAGGATGTGATTTTTAATACTTAACTTGGATGTTTTAAGTTGGTTGTGTTAAATTTGACCTATGATATTGAAGACTTAGTTTATTATTTCTATTATGATGGAATTAATATGTATTAATTAATAAATCTTAATGATGTCATTATTGAATTAATTTTATTATTGGTTATAATGTATGTATTTTCATTCCTAGACTAGACTTGAATAGTTATAGGTATATATTGTGGGTTCAGATGATTAAAGATCGATTGAGAAGTTAGATGGGGTCCAAGTACGATAAAATCAAAAGATCTATAATGAATTAGGATTAATCCATTCAATATCATTAAATGGCCTAAGTTAATCATCCTCACCCATAATCTACACTTAGATGGTTTGATTATTCCCATCTTGCCTTGGAATGAATGAATTATATTTGTATGTGTCTCTTATTATCTTGTCTTTGTTCAGATATTGATGTGCTTAGAATTCATTACTTATTCCTAGTTACTATAACCACCATTCTATTGATGGTTGGGGTGGTAAGGGCCATCGATGAAGGGCTCATAATGATCGTGGGGTAGGTTTATCTTGACCATTTGGTTCATGTTTGACTCCTTTCTTTGATGAGTTTGTATTGTATATGGTAACAATGTATTTATTAATTAACATATAGATATAGTTATTGAATTAAATTATTATAATGATCTTGTTGGTTGCTAATGAATGATTTGAATATATTATGAAATTCAAAAATTGGAAATTTTAATTAAATGATGGATAAAGCTATTATATAAGTACCTTGTATTATTTGATTGAATCTTTATTCCTTATATTGTGAATAGTAGTAATTGATTGAGTATGTTACCAATTTTTATATGTTGTAATCCTAAACTGACCTAATAATCCACAAGTCAGGATTTGACATCTAATGTGATCAATTCCTAAGATGTTTTTTGATATATTAATTCTCATTGGATTTAATATTCTTGTAATAGATTGATTTTATCTTAGATATAAATACCCTTAAGAGAATTCACTATTAAAGCATGAACTCAGTATTCAATTGAGACTTACTTAGATGTTTTATAATAGATATATTTATGAAACCTATTCCAATTTTGAAGAAGTTAAATAGACATGAATTATGTTATTATATGGGTTCATGTTTAAGTTATTTTTCCATTCTATTAAATATATACATGTAGATGTTTTGCATTAATTCTATAGCTATATAATTCATAAAGAATATGCTTGATGGAAATAAAATAGGAGTTAATAATTGTTTCAAGTTTTGCCATTTCATGAAGTACATAGACACTTTACATTAGTTTTTAAAATTAGAATATAAAATTGGCATAAAATTTTTCCTTAACTAAATTATTAATTGGATATCTAGTTAATCTCATTTATAAATACATGATTGCATTTATAACATAAAACCTCTGCAATAATGCATAAGCCTAATAGTTGGACTATGAGAAAAATAAAATAAATGTGTTCTTATATATTGAAATACATGATTATTGGTCATGTACAAGGTATGTTTTTAATTATAAAATATCATTTCTCAAATTCATATATGATTATGAAATCTGAAAATAATTCATAAACATTTATAACAATCGGTAAAAGAACTAATAATTCTTATAAGGCAATGAATGATCATGCACAATGATTTCTTTATTTACTTAATTATATGAATACATTCTATGAAACTTTAACAAAGTCCAAAATGATAATTAGTAGTCATATCATCTTAAATAGTACAAAATATATACTTATGTTATTCCTTTAGCTTCCATCCCATAAACTGAACTTGTTGACTAGTTGCCTCGACTATCAACATAAATTTTACAAGAGTTCCTTAAGTGGAAAATTTTATTTGGGTTTCACTCATATTAAAACTTAAATGAACCTAGTTACTTATGTTACTTGAATTCTACCATTATATGTTATTTGGTTTTTGTTTGCCTAGTTGAATTGCAATGAATTCATAACATACTTGTGTCTTTAAAACATTTACTTATGAATTAATAACGTTATTCTTGAGTAGATATCTTATTAAATTTAATATTGTTGGTTATGAAAGATGTTCCTTTAATATAGAAAGCATAGATTTATTTGTTTGAACTCTTTTATATTATTGTATAAGCCAATATGAAATAGCTGCATAAAATATGGATTAGTATAATTGTGTATTAAACTATTGTAGGCATCTATGTGTGACATGAATGTTGTAATAATAAGTGAAATGACCTTAAAGGCTGTAAGGTGTGGTAACCTAGCTATTATCACTAAAGAATGTTGTACTAAATCTTTTTTCTCTTATGCCTTGATATAATTGATGTTAAAATAATTTAAATCTGCAAGTGTGGAATTAATTTTATTTGATTGTTTTTGAGTGCTTATCTAAATTATATATCATGTATCTTGATTTGAACACGTGAATAACCTAGCTAATAATTTAATAACATTAAGGCTACACTTATAATTTTAACAAATACTTTAACTCAACCACTCTCAAACGAGACTGAAACCCACTATAGAGAGTGAGGTAATTACCTAGGGTTAATAACCTAGAAATGGTCCTAGGAAGAAGTACGAGTGCCACTTATGGAACTCAAGAATTTTAATGTATGAATACAATTATACACTTTTAATTAAATAATCCTTATAAAAATCAACTAGCTTCCCCATGGTGCCTTATGTATGTGTTTACCTCTAGTAAATTTCTTCAATTCCCCTCTTTTGATTCCAGTCACATATGCATACAGTACAACTAATGTTTCATTACATTAGTAAGTATTTTAAGTGGGCCCAAATTATTTCCAAAGTGTACTCTAATATATGATTCCCAAAAAAAAATGTTGGGGTTGTTTCATCTGTTATCGAAGCAGTGTTCTACTCTAGGGAACTCTAAGAATGAGTGGTTTCCTTTAAATAAATGCAATCTTCTAAGTTATCACTTATGATTTATCAAGATGGTTATTATGTGATCAAATAAATGAAAAATCTATATAAATCCTTTAAATTTCAATGTAGTCATGGAAAGAGGTCAAGGACATGGAATAGGTCATTGAGGATACATCCCCATTCACAACCTAGATGAACTACCTATTAATAATGCAAACATCAATACCAAAGTACCCCATACTAAATCAACTAGTGGGATTCCAACTAATAAGCATGATGAAATCCTTAGTGGGATCTTGATATCCCTTAACACCTTGTAAGGGAAGATTGATAATCAAGAATAAAGATTGAACAATCTTGAAGGGGTATCCTAAGAGGAAGAACCCAAACTAGAAATGGGACAAGTGGAAGGACCTATAATACAAGAAACACCTTTGACCATCATTGACCTAATTATTAAGGAAATTAAAAATATTCCACTGGATACTTCTTAGGAAAAGAATCAGGTGATGTAATCGATGCTTCATTGTTACACTTATAAAAGTACTTCAATTTTCATAATATGCCTTTTGATGTGAAATCTACAGTAATAATCTATCATCTAGTAGGACCTACAACATTATGGTGGAAACACCTCTTAGAAATCCAAATAGCACCCAATATATATTAGATTGTTTAAGTATGACTCATACTTGGACTAAGATGGGAATGATCTAAAGCCATGGGATGCCTATATCTAGATCAGAACTTTAGATTTTAATAAGGCTAGATCATCTAATTATATAATTGTTCACTACTTACTAAAATACTAATTATTAGGGTGAAAATGGAAAGGAATTAATTGAAAGGGAAATATTACTTTACCTTTGGTGATGCATCTGAATAATTGTTTATCCTCTAAAAGCTTTGAAACTAAGGCACATATATGAATCAAAGAGAAACTCTACAAACCAGTCCTAAACATTAGTGTTTAAAATGAAGGTTTGAAATAAGATTTTTAGATTGAAGGTATGTGCATGAAGGTATCTAAAGACACTACATACAAAAAAACATTAGCAAAATTTATATTCTTAGCTCTTTAATCAACCTATTGAGAATGAAATTATAGTAGTAGTTGAGGAAAATTCCTATAAAAGATGAAAATTATCACACTTATATGTAAATACAAAATCAATAATACACACTACTGCCATAAATTTATTTGAAAATAAAACTCTTTATTGATATTATGGTGCAAGTTACAAATTTTGTATCTCTCTATATATTAGCTTTAGGTATTCCCCTAAATGGCTTCAAAGGCCTACATGTATAGTAAAATTGAAAGACTTTAGCCAATGTGGCATGAAAAAGTGAAGGATTAATCTTCTTTGAGTTAACTCAAGACTAAATCCCTTTTAAAATATTAAATCAAGTCTTCAAATATCTTTAAAGTCTTCAAACTCATGCATGATCTTTAATTTTTGTTTAGAAAGGATGTTTATAAGCCCCTGTTTAGTTGGAAAACCATTGCATGAAAAACTACACCCATACTTGATTGTTAAATCAAGATAGAAGCTAAGTTTGAAGTGTTTGAATGTCCTTTACATGAAAATGAAGGAATGTGCATGAGATTAGTTATATAATTAATTGAGAATGATCTGGTCCTTGATTACTGGTTAACTCCACTTTAACTCATTATGCATGAATTGGCCCTTGAAGACTTAAAGTCTATGAAAATATCCATTTGAAGAGAAGATGAATAGCATAAAAACTCCACTTGAACTCCAAGATATATGCTTCAACATCAATCTTCTACTTTTCTTTACTATAAGAACAAAGTCTTCATATACATGAACCTGATATAACTATGGTAATCAACTACAAGTAGATGTATGGCATGTAAATGACATGTTTACTATTAGGATTTTTATCCTATATCATACATCTACCCCTATCTCAAAATCTAAGAATATGTCCCCTTGATAGATAGAATTTGGTTGAGCTTTAACGGTGATGGGTAAACTTACAAAGCTTGCTTCATGTTTGACCCAAGTAACTTTTATTTTCCATTGGATTTCAAATTTAACTCTAACTATAGATATTTACCTAATCCCTCTTTGATTATGCCAACTATCAACTCCTTATTCATTCTATAGGATTTTATTGTCAACTTTTTGACTCCTTGACCTCCTATGCACTGTAGACCTTCATCTATATGAATGAATATGATCCAAAAATATTTTTCGAGTATAACATGGTTGAGACACTTTATATCTTCTCATTTATTTGAATATTTGCTGAATTTTTAACCCAATTATCATTATTGATCTAACTTTGTATGATTAAACATGCACCATTGATATATTTGGGTACACTAACCTTGTCAATCACTACGCACCATTAGATCTATTGTGATCTCATGAGATCATGCCACTTGGTAACTCCATATTGGTATTTGATTTATACCTTTGATAATGTGGCACTTTTTGGTCTTGCATGCTTCCTATGGACCCCTCTAACCTTTTGACCCATCGCTCACCATTGATCTTTAATGGATGAGCCAATGTACACCGTTGGATCTTAAAGACATACTAACACTATCAGGTTGCCTTTCATTGTTGGATATTGAACTAAGTTCCCATGATTATAACACTTATAATATTTTATTTTAACTTGGTAATATTTAAATTCAAATGGTAGTTTTCCAAATATTGAACTTGAAGTTTATGCACCTATCCCAGACTATTGGCTCAACTTTAAATGCTTGTCACTATAGATAGAAAGATCATAAAGTCACAAAATTTTTAGAGCATGTTATTGGGACTAATATCATCATGCCCATGCATTATTTTTGGCTTGAGAGGATATCTTAATGAATCTATTAAATGCATGATCATCTTACTCCACTTGTTCCTACATGATGTTTATATGATGGTCTATCTTCTTAAGGCCTATATTAGTCATTTTTTATTTAAAAAAGAACACTATGAGGTATATAAAATCAAGATAAGGTAATGGTCATCAAATATTTGAATGATAGGGGTTAAAATTTTGCTTGTGAGGACAAAAATGTTAACATTATTGATAACTCATAGGGATTGACTAGTTGACTAGTCAAAATAGCTCACCAAAGTCCATTGGAAAACAAAATATTTTTGGATTTGAGAAACCTTTTATGATTGACATATTAATATTGAAGGAAAACACAACTAAACTAGAAATTATAGATTACTAACCTATGAAAAAAAGGAAAAAAATGAAAGGGAAACATATTATTGCTTGTGATAATAACTTTTTGTAACAAAATAAACCTACTAGCCTAAAATGAAAACATTTATTATAAGATAAAATGTAAAATTAGTTGATGCACCATGGAACATTTAAATGTATTTGCCATCTCTTGATAGCTTTCTTCTGTAGCTAAGAATAATTGGATGCTCATATCTTCTTGATGATGCAGCTGGGATTGCAACCTCCCTAATTAGGTACATTGATTGGAGGTATGGATCCAAGATCCAATCATACTACTCATAGATCTATGTAATTTTCAAAAACATCTTTAATTCTCCATCTCTTAAGAACTTTTGTTCATGATCATGTAGACCAACATGTTGTATGTCCTTTGTCATATCTTCAATATTGACCTCTAAGTGAGATGGATATGATATTGTGACTTATTAAGGCCATTTATGTTTATAATAAGATTCTAAAAGTACAAAAGCATATAAATATGATGAGAGAGGTTGATAACCATGCTCGAGATGCTCAAACATGCCATCTCCTAAGAAAACAAGTTCTTTATTGGTGAAAGCACTGCTCTCATCCTATAATAGACCACATTCAAGTAAAAAATAACTTAAACGAAAAATGTCAAAAAAATTTAAAGATTGAACATAAGGATAAAAATAATACTTTATAATCTCATATTTATCAATCAAAATTTCTTCATCTTTGGCATTAAGTTGATGACTTGGCATGTTCTCAAAATTATATTGTTATTCATATTTTTATGCTGATTGGTACTTGTCTTTTATCAGTTCTAGAAGTTCTTGTTTTTAATGATGGATGGAATATATTATGTGATAAATGGGATAATGGAGAGAATATTCAAATTAAACAATTAGAGTGTCTTCCTCTTGAATTTCATCATCTACTCTTTGTTGATTTTCAATCTCAAAAATAACTTCTTTGACCTCACTTTCTTGTATAGATTATGAGATTGGATCAATCCCTTTGTTGACATTGAGTGTTTCTATGATGATGTCCTCTTTTTGATCATGAAATAATATTTCATGTTCATCTAACATATCTAAAAATTCTTCAATTACTTCAGAAAGGATAGGCTCCTTCTCCAAGATTGGCATAGTAGGTCACTAAAAATATTCAATAAGATGAGAAAAGTCCACAAAAGTAACCATAAATACTTGATTTTTTTCATGGAGATATTATTTTTAGATAAAATTCACCTCCTCTCTCTATTTAACTTTTTATTGAATGGATTTACATGAAGGAAATGAATTTGGATTTTAAGGAGAGAGGATTGGAGGCTGGATGATCTTTGGATTGCCTTTGAATTCAACATATTAGCTTATGATTGAACGTCCTTATTTATCCATAGACTATTGTACCTAATTATAAGTCATGAACTTGGGCTTAAAAAATTATTTAATTGGATTTCTGGTATCCATGGTTATGAAAGAAGGAATTTGTTGTTGTGTTGCCTTTGTAACTATCATTGAATAATGAAGGTGTTGATTTTTAAGCTCAGTCTCCCTGGCTAGATCAACATTGAAATCATGAACCAGATCACTGGGGATGTCTTCCTACAAACTTGAATATGTAATCTCCCCTATGGTTTTTTTAATTCAAAAATTAGTCTCCTCAAAACATATTTATTTAGCCTTCTGAGACATCTCTTAGACTTCCAAGTCAGAAATTTGGGCAAGATTTAGATTGAATATTAAGGACTATGATAAACATAGTTTTCTAATCATAAAGGGAAAAGGGAATATATATGGTAACATACTATTGATTATGATGACCTAGGGTTTTCTCATAAACTACTAGTTTCTCTTCAATGCTTATTGTTAGACTATCAATGTCTAAAATATCAGAACTAAACTTTGAGTGAACTTGCCTTATGAAAGTTGCACATACCTCTTCAGCCTATAAAAATTACCTCTAATGTTCTAAATTTCATGCTTAGAAACTTCCTATCCATAAATATTCTTATTATCTATGCTTATCATATATTTATCATAACCAAATAGAGTTTTCTTGAAGCTTGAGATGGATTGTTTTGGGACTTAATTGGGCTAATCAAGAAGATACAAATATTCGTAAGGGTTGTTATACGACTGGTATAAGCTTTCATACTATTGATAATGCTCTATAACTCATCATATGGATGATATGGTTCATGATAGGATTGATATGGGTCATGAAGATCATACTGAAATTGTTGATAAAGAGAAGAATGACATAATTCTTCTTTATAGGCTGCCATGTCTTAGAAAATCAAGAAGATAACTAAAATTATGAATAACAAGATTCATTTACCTTGAGATTAGGACCATAGCAGTACTATAAACTAGTTCCAAATAATTTTCTATAAACATGTACTCTAATAATTGAATTTGTGTCTCACCAGGCATGCTATAACTATTAGCTATCTAGATAGCACCAAATAGAGATCAGATTACTCAAGTCTAAATCATACCTAGACTAACATGGAAATGATCTAAGGCCATGGGATACCTATATCTAGATCAAACCTATATATTTTAATAAGGATAGCTCCTATGATTATATTATTGTTCACTACTTACTAAACTACTGATTGTTGGGGTGAAAAGGGAAAGGAAGAAACTAAAAGGGAAATTATACTTTACATTTGGTGATGCACCTAAATAGTTGTTTTTCCTCTAAAATATTTGAAACTAAGGAACACATATAGATCAAAGAGAAAATCTATAGAATAGTCCCAAACATTAGTGTTTCAAAGGAAAGCTTGAAAGAAGATTTACATATTGAAGTATGTGCATGAAGGTCTCTAAAGACACTGCATATAAACAATCTTCAGTGTAATTTCTATTCTTAGCTCTTCAATTGACCTGTTGAGGATGAAATTACAATAGTAGGTGAGGAAAAGACCTATAACAGATGAAAACTATCATACTTATATGAAAATACACAATCAACAATACACACTACTATCATAAACCAATCTACAAACAAAATTCTTTATTGATTTTATGGTACAAGTTATAATTTTTGTATCTCTCTGTATACCAGATTTAGGTATTCCCCTAAAATAGCTTAAAAACTCTACATATATAGTAAAATTGAAAGATTCTAGCCAATGTGGCATATAAAAGAGATGGATTAATCTTATTTGATTTAAGACTAAAGTCATTTTACAATATTAAATCAAGTCTTCAGATATCTTCAAACTCATGCATGATATTTAATTTTGGCATAGAAAGGAAGGTTGTGATCCCTTGTTGAATTGGAAAATCCTTACATGAAAAACTAAAGCCATCATCAATTTTTAACTCAAGATGGAAGATGAGTTTGAAGTGTTTGAATGTATTTATTTTCATGAAAATAAATAAATATACATGAGATTGGTTACACAATCAAGTAAGAATGATCTTGCACTTGATGACTACTTAACTCCACTTTAACTCCTTTTTCATGAATTGGCCCTTGTAGACTAAAAGTGCATGAAAATATCCATGCAAAGAGAGAATGAATAGTGTGGAAACTATTCTTGAGCTCCAAGATGTATGCTTTAACACTAATCCTCTACTTGCCTTTACTATAAGAACAAAGTCTTTATATGCATGGACCTGACAAAGCTATGACTATCAATTACAAGTAATTGTATGTCAAGGAAATGATGATGTTGATTGTTCAAATATTTCTCCAAGATCACACATCTACCCCTACCTCAAAATCAAAGAATAGATCCTCCTAATATATTTCATATGGTCAAGTTTTAATGGTGATAGGTAAACTTATAGAGCTTCCATCTTATTCAACCAAAGTAACTTTTATTTTCCATTGGTTTTTAAATTTTAATTCTAATCACCGATATTGACCTAGGAATTCTCAAATTATGAAAAATGTCAACTCCTCCTTCATTCCATACGATCATATTGTTAGCTTTTTGACTCGACCTCATATACACCATAGATCTCCATTTATATAAATGAATGTAAGCCATAGATATTACACCAATATAACATAGTTGAGACACTTGACAACTTCTCATTTGTTTGAATATTACCTTACTTATTAACCTAATGTTCACTATTGATCTACCTCTGTATGATTAAACATATGTCATTGAATTATTTGGGCCTACTAAACTTATAATTCATCATGCACTATTAGATCTACTATGAGATCACAAGATCATGCCACTTGGTAGCTCCTCATTGGTCTTTGATTTAAAACTTCTAGAATGTGATACTTGTTGGTCTTGTGTGATTTCTATGGAACTTACTGACCTTTTGACCTATCACTCATCATTGATCTTTGATGTATGATCTAACACACACCATTATATATTTAAGACCCACTGACACTATCAAGTTACCACTCACTATAGGATCATGATCTAAGATCCCATGATCTTGAAACTTTTTGGATCTACATTCAACGTAGGAATATTTTAACTCAAATAGCTATTTTTCAAAGCTTGAATATTACATCCATGTGCCCATCTTAGACTATTGGTTCAACTTTAAATAATTGTAACTTGAGATAATAAGCTCATTAAATCATGAAATTTTTAGATCATGATCTTAGGACTAATGTCATCATGCCCATGCATTGAGTTTGGCCTAAAAGGGTCTCCTAGTGAATCTATAATGCATGGTCAGCTTGCTTCACTCATTCCTATATGACGTTAATAGGATAGTCTAGCTTCTCAAGGCCCGTGTTAGTCATTTTTTAAAATAAGGACACTATGAGGCATAGAAAATCAAGCTAAGGTAATGGTAATCAAATCTTTGAATGATAGGGGTTAACATTTAGCTTGTGAGGCAATAAATTTTAACACCACTTTTATTTTATTAAAGGGTATCAACTTTTAAATTTTTTTTGGACTATTTTTAATACTTAATTATATAAGAGATACTTGAATGCAAATTATAAGGAATAGAAAATTATTTATTTTTATCTTTTAAAGTAAGATAACATGTCTATTTCCAAATATGAGAATAAATTCCTGAACTTGTTGCATCATGTGAGCTATATGCATGATGAGGAAACTAAGATTACAAAGTTTGAGATTGGTCTTAAGGAGATTTTGATCCATGATGCTAACATCACAAATCCAAAAAAATTGGCTACAACCATAGAGTCAACATACAAGGCTGAGGAGAAATAAATGTCTCACCAAAAGGTAAGATAATAATTTAAGTTCAATAAGAAGTAGTCTAAGGATAAGAACCTTTCTCTCATGAAAAATAACATTAGAAAATCTAATTATAATCATATATTTTTAGTAAGTGATAATAATTTTAGTATATTCTCCAACAAAAATAAGGATTTCAAGTCCCATGGATCTTCCAAATCTAGTTCTTATAATAAGGAACAACATAAAAAAAACTCATACAGACTGGCCATAGTTGCTAACACTATTCAAGTATCATCTTCTGGGCCAATTGTATGCTAGGAATGTGGTGATAATCACTATAAAAATGACTATCCTAAATGGAAATCAGGTCAAACAATAAACCATAGGGTGTATGTTTTTATTCATAATCATAATATCAACTTGTAGACCACTCCTATTGAGACCCAAGGTATAACTAATGGTTTTCCTTTAAATATTTTGATTGATTTGAGTAAAGAAACTATTTAATTTCTCCTTTTTTCTACTAAACAATGTTATATTAAACTAGTCTTGACTAGAGAAGGTTGGGAAGTTGACTTTAGTACTATCAATAAAGTACTTATTCTTGAATTCTTTGAATAAGTAGAGTTAGATCTTAGTGTTTATAAGATCAAGGTAAACATGTTTCTCATGCCTTTAGGGTCATATGATCTCATCATTGGGATTGATTGGTTGCATGAACATCAAGTCAAACTTGATTTCATGGGTAAAAGATTAGGATGCACCAATGACCTTGGCCAAATTGTAGAATTACAAAGCCTACAAAGGCCTATAAGATGCAAAATACTTTTAGTATTATAGATAAAAAGAGTAGTTTGGAAAGGATATAAGCTCTATGTAATCCAAATGTAGGAAATATCCAGTAAAAAAGGAACTTGAACATGCATATTCTCCTATACTAAGGGAGTTTATGGATGTCTTTCTAAAAAATCTACCCAGGTTGCCACCCAAATGAGAATTCAATTTTTATATTAACATCATATGTGGATCTACCCCTACATCTAGGGAACCTTACCACATGAATGTTGTTGATCTGTAAGAATTAAAAGTAAAGTTGTAAGAAATTTTAGATAGTGAAAGCATACATCCAAGTGTGTCTCCTTGGGGTGCTCTAGTAGTCTTTGTAAAGAAGAAGGACAATACTCTAAGGCTTTTACATTGATTATTGCATGTTGAATAAGGTAACACTTTTAAAAAATATATCCCTTATCAAGAATTGATGATTTATTTGACTAAATGAAGGGTAATATAGTATTTTCTAAGATTGACATGATGTCTAGTTGAAATCAATTGCACACAAAGGAAAAAGACATTCATAAAACTACATTTAAAACCTACTATGGACACTATGAGTTTATAGTTCTACCTTTTGGCTTAACCAATGCACAAACAACATATTTATAGTTTACTTGGATAAGTTTGTGCTAGTTTTTCTTTATGATATTATAACTTACTCAAAACATGAGGCTAAACATGATCAACACCTTCATTTAGTCTTGTAAAGACTAAGACAACATAAGCTATATAGGAAATTTTCCAAATGTGCATTATATGAATCATAAATTCATTATTCAGGACACATTAATTCTAAGAAAGGCATTTTTTTTAGCCCATCAAGATCAAAGCTATCCAAGATTGGCCTAATCCTTCTAATGTGCATGAAGTATGAAACTTCATGGGGTTGGCTGGTTATTATTGACACTTTGTTGAAATTTTTTCCAGTGTGGCTTATCCCACCATTTTATTGTAATGCAAAGGAAATAAGTTTGTATGGAGTCCTTAATGTGAGGAATCTTTTGTTAAGTTGAAGGGGTTATTTAATACAACTCCTATTTTCATCATACCAGACCCAAATGGTAACTTTGAAGTTTGAGTTGATGTTTATAAGGAAGGTTATGGAGGTATCTTAACTCAAAACGGCAAGGTTCTTGCTTATGAGTCATAAAAATTAAAAGAACACGAAAAGAATAATCCTATACATGACATGGAGAATGTTTCCATTGTCCATGAAATTAAACAATGGAAACATTTTCAATTGGGAGATAGATTCTAAGTAAAATTAGATCATCAAATCCTAGAATATCTGCTTTCTCTAGAAGATTTAAATGCACACTAGTGTAGGTGGCTAGAATTTTTGAGTAATTTTGACATAAATATTTCATATCTCAAAGGTAAGGAGAATCGTGTGGCTGATGCACTCAATAGACATATGTACCTTGATTCCTTGTTAGTGTTACAAGGAAATTTTAGAAGTGATATTTTGGAATAATAGCTTGCTAATGTATTCTACCATGAAGTAAGAGAAGGTTTGGCTGATGAGCTAGTAGTAAAAAGATTTGATGAATTTTTTATTGTAATAAATGGCCTGATTAGGCATAAGGGCATAATTTATGTCCCTAAGATGGGTGATTTGATAAATTTTATGCTTAAAAAAGTGTATATAGAACCTTAATATGCTCATTTAGGTGTTATGAAAATGATGCATGATCTGAAAAAGTTCTATTTTTGGCCTAGGATGAAGCATGATGTCACTAAATTTATAGAAAAATGCTTGGAATGCTTGTTGGTTAACACTAAGAATTACTATCTAGGAGGGTTTTTTTACCCTCATAATATTCCCAAGGATAAGTTGGTTGGAATCTCAATTTATTTTATTGTAGGGATGCCAAAATCACATAGCAAACATGATACAATCTTAGTAGTAATTGATAAAGAAACTAAAGTTGGCCACTTTTTTACTAGAAATATAATAGATGATGCATCCATAGTTTTATAATGATTTGTAAAGGATGTATTAAGACTCCATTTTATATCAAAATTAATCATATTAGATAAGGACAAATTATTTACTTTAAGGTTTTGGTGTACTTTAACTATGGCCTTTAGAACAAAGCTGAATTTTAGCTCTTCATATTATTTAGAAATAGATGGGCAAATAGAATGACTCAACCAAGTGGTTGAAGACATGTTTCATATGTATGTAATGGATCACAAAACAAAATGGTAATAGTATCTTCATTTGGTTTAATTTGCATATAATAATTCCTACCATTCACCTATTAAGATGGATCCATTTGAAGCCTTATATAGATTCAAGTCAAGAACACATATTGGTTAGGATAACTTATAAAATATGGTAGTTAATGGGCCTAATTTACTATTGGAATATGATAGGTAGATGGAAATAATAAGGTATAATTTAAAAAAAGGTTTAGATATGTAGAAAAGCTATGCAAACCTTAAAAATAATAATAGGAATTTATCATAGGAGACACAGTTTTTCTATGTGTTAGATCATAGAAAAGTTCTATTAAATTTAATAAGGAATCCAAGTTAGCAACATGATTTGTCAGGATTTTAAACATAGTGGAAAAGATCAACCCTATTGCCTATGAACTGACACTTCCTCCTTCTCTTTCAATGATTTATGATGTTTGCATGTTGCATTATTGAGAAAGTATATACCTGATCCATATCATGTTTTGAATTTGACTCATGTACAAGTCATAGAAGATGAAAAGATTGAGTTGGAAGTAGTGATAATCCTATACCATTACAACATTAAGCTACATAATAGGGACATATAATAGGTTTTGGTGCAATGGGAACTTATCAACAAAATAACCACCACATGGGAATATGCTCATGTTTTCAAACAACATTATGCATGGATTTTTTATTAAGTCACTAGGATGGCTCCCTTCCAAGATGGGGAGGATGTTACGACCCAAAATGTTCATTATATATTCTACTATTATTACATTTAAACTATGATTCTATACTAGTTTGGCTATTGTTTAAATGAATTATTTTGGTACGTTTTGTAACAGTGTTGGCTAGATACTTATTCTAAGATTTATTATGTTATAGATTAATTATTTCTACTAATGATGATTATATAATATATATCTATTATTAATTTATGACATAATGTGATTTATGCCATTTTGATGATTATAGGTTATTTTGAGCTAGGCAAGTGGAGGAGGCCGTAATCCTAAAATAATGTTTTTTGAGCATATCAACATATTTGATAGGTATAGTATTGTTTGATTGTCCTTTAGATAATTTGTTTTAACTATTGTGGTTTTCAGTTATGATCCTTGTGTTTTTAATTTACACTATACTTTATTGTTTCCATTATAAGTCTTTACTTATGGTTATGGTTAATTATGTTCTCTATTATATGTTTGTCAAACACAGCCTTTCCTGTACACATAACTTCATTTTCTATTCTGACTGGATCTTAAATTTATCTATTCTCTATTAGACCCTATCAACCTATTTGATTTGTACCTAAACCTAAATAGACCACCTAGACCTAAACCCTCCTTTGGAAATCCTCTTCACCTCCATGCTACATTAACCCCACTTTAACCTAGAATTATTATCTAAATCTAATGGCATATGGTGTTAATGACTAATATAGTCATGTTTTTATTTAAACATGGTTTAAATTCTTTGATTTTATTTTATAACACATCAACATAGGTCGATGGATTACGTGGAAATGTATTAATCCTTATTTAATAAGGTAGGTGGCAAAGGTTTCAATGAAACTTGTTTTGGTTACATTAATCCTTAATTATTACTACTAATCTATTTTTCTATTGGTAGAGGTGTGATTTCTTAGTGAGTCTTCTAGACTCACCATGAATGGTAAGGTTGGTGGGATTTTCTTGGGATACAATGAGTTTTTCTCTCCTTTCAAAATTCAATATGAATTGGTTAGGGGTATGGGGGAATGAACAAAAAGGATGGGGGAAGATAGATGGTAGATAGAATGTTTGGAAGATGGATAATTTGGGATGTAAATAGTGAAATGGTCTACCTAGTTTTAATGGTGAGATAGTTGGTTTGGGAAGCATGCGGTGACCTTGAGAAAGTCTTAGATATTTCATATTTTCTATAATTCTATACATTTTTTCACATAAGTCTTTTATTTGAAGTTTTTCTAGTTATATTTTTATTGGGCTACTTTAATGATAAAAAAATGGAGGCTATGCATGTAACCAAAAGTCCTTGAACTTCTGGGTGTATAAGCAAACCCAATTTATCAATATGTTTATTGCTTATAAAATAAAATAAACATATACGATATATATATATATATATATATATATATATATATCATTATATGGGTATGGTCTATATTAAAACGTTATGTTTTGTTTGCATGTTAAGATGACTATGTTTTCTTATAACATTAGAATAAAGCTTGGCAGACCCTATGTTTTTAACTATTTCAATTGTGATATTCTATTTTAACGATTGTGTTATATAAAATAATAGTCTATTGGGTTATTGGATATATATGCATTAGTGTTTAGGTTCTATATGAACTAGGGGTGCTCTCTTATGGATAAGATGAAAATCATTAGCATGTAACTATGTGGGATTTGAGGAATCAAATATGTGTTCATTGATAATTGTGTTTTTCTTTGGAGCTAAATGTGTCTTTTAAATATGTGGATGAGGTCTATAATTATTCCTTGATTTTATCGGTTGATGCTTTCTTTTTTATTGCACTATGTTTCAGAGGCATTTGGCTGTGTTGCTTACTTTCTAATGTCTTTATTCAAGTATGAATATGATAGTTTCTTAGAGCATTGTTATTTGGGTTATGCATATTTTGTTATTGGGTGTTGTTATGAAATGTTTTATCTATCTCATGGGGTGTTGAATATTTGCAAGGGTTCTTGATCATTTTAGTTGTGTGATGTTGTGCTACCCTATAAAATATTAAACTCTATGTTTATATAGCTATCAGTATAGATTGTAAGCTATGACTTGGAATTTTTTGTGATTCTTGGGGCATATAAGTTAAAACTAGGGATTTTGGAGGTTCCAAGCCTTACCTCTTCTCTTTTAAATCATCTGTGAAAATTTTAAATGACTGTGTCAAAGGTTTTTCCCTTAGCAACTATTTAAAGTTTATTATTATTATTATTATTATTATTATTATTATTATTATTATTATTATTATTATTATTATTATTATTATATATGTAAGTATACACATATATAGGTATATATATGTAGCTTTATAGACATTATATAATAAATAGTGACTACGTTTCTTTTGTGAATTCTAGGTTGCTCAGTTTTGAATTGTGTTTGGATGGTGTTTGATCCTAGTTTCATTAGTGATCTTGGAATATTTTTAATTTATATTGGAATTACTTAAATGGTAATTATCTCATTAGATTTTCCTTATTGATCTTTTTAGGGTTTTGTTTATATATATTGTTTATATATGATGTATAATTAGGTGGATATATTTTTAGTTGAATGTGCTAAAGTTATTTATATAAATGTTTAGTTGATTAAATAGATATACATTTGTGTGTGTGTGTGTGTGTGTGTGTGTGTGTGGTTATGTTATTCAATTTATGTGACTGTGTGTTTATTATGACTAGGCTATTCACTTGAACTCTTTGGGTTTAATAACAATCCTTCATTTTAGTCTTACAATTTTTATTGATCAAGTCTTGAGATTATTAGATTTCACTAGGTTGTGTATTGAGTTGTGGAGTCATTATTTATAATATGAGAATGTGATTTTTAGTACTTAACTTGGATATTTTAAGTCGGCTATGTCAAATTTTACCTATGATATTGAAGACTTAGTTTATTATTTATGTTATGATTGAATTAATATTTATTAATTAATAAATATAAATGATGTAATTATTGAATTATTTTTATTACTAGTTAGAATGCATTTATTTTCATTCTTGGACAAAACCTCAATAGTTACAGGTATATATTATGTGTTTGGATGATTAAAGATCGATCAAGAAATTAGGCATGGTCTAAGTAGGATAAACTAAAAAGTTATATAATGGATTAGGATTAATCCATTATATATCATTCAATGGTCTAAGTTAACAATTCTCACCAATAATCTATACTTATATAGTTTGATTATCCCCATATCACCTTGGAATAAATGGATTATGTTGTATGTGTCTCTTATTGTTGTGTCTTTGTTTAGAGATTGATGTGCTCAAAATTCATTACCTATTCCTGATTATCGCAACCACCATCTTGTTGATGGTTGGGGTGGTAAGGGATACCAATGGGGGCCTCATAGGACTAGTGGGATATGGTTGTCTTGACTAACTATTTTTGTATTTGAATCCTTGCTTTGATGACTTCATATGGTAGATGGTAACAATGTATTTACTAATTGACATATAGATATAGTTGTTGAATTAAATTATTATAATTATCTTGTTGTATGCTAATGAATGATATGAATAGATTATGAAATTATAAAATTGGAAAGTTAAATTAAATGATGGATAAAGCTATTATACATGTACCTTGTATTATTTGATTGAATCGTTTTTCTTAAATTATGAATAGTAAGAATTGATTGAGTATATTACTAGTCTTTATATGTTGTTATCTTAAACTGACCCAATAATCTGTAAGTTGGGATTTGACATATAATATAATCAATTCCTAAGATGTTTATTTATATATTAATTCTCCTTGGATTCAACCTTCTTGTAATACATTTATTTTATCTTAGATATAAATATCCCTAAGAGAATTCACTATCAAATCATGATGTTAGTATTTAATTGAGATTTACTTAGATGTTTTATGATAGTTATATTTATGAAACTTGTTATAATTTTGAAGTTAAATAGACATGAATTATATTATTATAGGGGTTAATGTTCAATTTAATTTGAAATTATATGAAATATATACATGTAAATGTTTTGCATTAACTCTATAGCTGTATAATTTAGAAATAATAGGTTTGATGGAAATAAGATAGAATCTAATAATTGTTTCAATATTTTCCATTTCATGAAGTATATAAACACTTTACATTAATTGTTAAATCTAGAATATAAAAGTGGCATATAAATTTTCCTTAGCTAAATTACTAATTTGATAGTTGGTTACTCTCATTTATAAATACATGGTTGTATTTGGAACATCCAACCCTTGCAACAATGCATAAGCTTAATAGATAGATATGAGAAAAATAAAATAATTGTGTTTCTTTATCATGTACTAAATAATTATTGGTCATGTACAAGGTATGTTTTCAATTATAAAATATCATTTCTCAAATTCATTTATGATTATGAAATATGAACGTAATTCCTAAAAATTTATAGTAATTGGAAAAAGAACTAATAATTCTTATAAGTTAATGAATGATCATGCATAATGCTTTAAATATTTAATTAATTATATGAATATATTATATGAAACTATAATGAATTCCAAAATGATAATTAGTTATCATATCATCTTAAATAGTATAAAAGTTATACTTACACTATTCCTTTAGCTTCTTTCACATAAGCTAAACTTGTTGACTAGTTGCCTTGACTATCAATTTAAATTTTATAAGATTTATTTACATGGAACCTTTTATTTAAGTTTCACTTACCTTTAATCTCAAATGAACCTAGTTACTTATGTTTCTTGAATTCTATCATTATATGCTTTCTGGTTTTGGTTTACCTAGTTGAATTGTAGTGAGTTCATGACATACTTACGTCTTTGAAACATTCAATTATGAATTAATATATTTCTTCTTGACTAAATATCTACTTGAATTTATTATTATTGGTTGTACTATATTTTACTTTCATATAAAAAACATATATTTATGTGTTTGATCTTTTTGTATCTTTGGCTATGCTAATCTAAAATAACTACATAAAATATGGATTAGTATTACTGTGTCTTAAACTAATATAAGCATATATGTTTGACATGAATGTTGTACAAATAAGTGAAATGAACTTAAATGCTATAAGGTGTGGTAAGCTAGCTCATAGCACTAAAGAATTTTGTACTAAATCTATTTTCTCTTATGCCTTTATATAATTATTGTTAAAATATTTTAAATATCCAAGTGTGTAATTAATTTTTTTTGGTAATTTTTAGTGGTTGTTTAAATTAAATATCATGTATCTTGATTTGAACATATGAATAACCTAAATGATAATTTAAGAACTTTGAGGCTGCCCTTCTTGTTTAAACTAATACTTTAACTTAACCACTCTTAAATGGGACTGAAACCCATGAAGGAGTCTTATGTAATTACCTAGGTTTGAGGACCTATAAAAGGTCCTAGGAGGAAGTACGAGTGCCACTTATGATGCTTAGGAATTATCAATGTATCCATACACTGATACACCTCAAATTCCATAATCCTTTTAAATATCAACTAGCTTCCCCATGGTACCTTATGTATGTGTTTACCTCTAGTAAATTGCATCAATTACCTTCCTTTAGTTCCAGTTTCATATACATAAATTACATCAAATTTTTCATTACATTAGTAAGTCTTGTAATTGGGCCTAACATGTGTCC
Organism: Torreya grandis; assembly: GCA_037957365.1. Lineage (NCBI taxonomy): Eukaryota > Viridiplantae > Streptophyta > Pinopsida > Cupressales > Taxaceae > Torreya > Torreya grandis. The sequence goes on from JARHVA010004036.1 coordinate 858,802, forward strand.
AGAGTGTACTCTAATATATGATTCCCAAATATTATTTTTTTGTGGTTTGTTTCAATATTAATACATGTAATGGTACCGTTATTCATCCATGTGCAAAAGAACCATCTAAATATAAGGTATATCATATAGATCCTTAATCATCCACTACCTATCATAATTACCTCAACCAAAAGTTCATATTTAGAGAGGAAGTGAATGTGGTCTAGAATATGTTGGTCAAGCTTCAATTTCCCAATTATATGGAGGTAAAGGATAGACAATCACTTTAACATAAGGTTAATGAGAAAGAGGTTGATAACATCATATTATGTTCCTATTTTTTCTTTAAATGAATTAAATCCCTAATTAAGAAGTGGTTAATATAAAATATAGTTATTCCATTTGAAAAATCTTTAGAACCATGCCAAGTAAGGGGACATGAATCTTGGACCATGCAAATAACAAATTATAATCTAGAGTTATTTACACACCATCCTAATTATTATAGGGGTGAGTTAAACATTATAACTCAATAATCCTCATATAAAATGGGCAATCCAAATTCAATATTGTAGACACTCTTGTATAGTTGGCTAGCACTTCTAATGTTTTTAACCTTCAATTATAAGACCTTATTATTGGTTAAAGGCTTGCATCACTATCTCTTACACTTATTTCTCATCTCTTAGTCTAGCCATATGTTATTATTATGATTGGTTCTTATATACTACTCAAACTACTATAAACTTACTTATTATTATCCTATACAAGTTTTGGACCTATACCTATTTTACATCTTCCTAAACACTTGAATCTTAGTTATAAGCCCACATTAATTCTAGTTTCCTGTGCCAAACTAAGTGTCCAATACTCTAAAGTCATCAAATTTGCATTGTGATGTATCACTATTATCTTACTAAGTGCTTTAATGTGAGATATTTCTAAAATTAATTGATACATATACAAGATTAACCCTCATTCATTCCTAACCTAACACAAACGTAAAAAATCATAATGAAACATACAAAATCATGCAATAAATATTTCAAGTGATAAAAGCTTCCATATTCTTTCCTATTTTTATATTAGTCATAGGGGTAACACATATACAGGTTTGAAGTATTTTAGGAGAAGTCTATGATCCATGTTTTCCAAGTTACAAGATAGGTCACTATGTACACTTGGTTACCACATGTTGAATCTTGATACACACACAAACCAACACATGAGGGAGAAAAACATAAGTCTAAGGCCCTGTTTGGAGTATTGGCTATGTAGGTAGTTCCCATTGATAGGTGGGTCCTTATGGAAGCTTAAAATAATCTTCTCACTAACCCATTTTTCCCATAATCACTCCATGGGTGATAAATTTAGGGTTTTATCCTTTGACAAAGAGTGACATCTTATTCATGAGATATGAACACACATGAGTAAAGCTGATGAAAAACCTAGAATATTTCAAGTTATTGCAACTAGATCTAGTTAATATTTGGTACTAGACACCTATGCCCAAGTTATATAGTAAAATTCATGCAACCATCTAGATCTAACACAAGTATCCAAGGCCATAAATTACAAATTTGATAATATTATGACTCTTATAGGATCTTGATCTAGTTCACTTCTATCCTATTTCATTCCATATATGTATGTGCATAGTAAAACAAGTAAAGTAATCTTGTTTCTAATTTATTGAAATATCAATCAATAGTCTACTTTTTATTTTTATCATATCTCAACAAGTAAATTTAGAATATTTTTTTATCTAATTTTACAATAAATTGGCCTACTATAAATGTGTTTACCACCCTTATGCTTATTCATTTTAATATTCTTAATCCTATACTATATTAACCCATCTCAATTTAGGGTTAGACATTTGGTGAACCTGAACTTTGGTTCCCAAACCCATAAGTTTTGGATCTATGGATTTATGATTCTCTTTTTATGATTTATGATTTAAAAAGTTAAAAATCATATTTTAGTTTATTAAAAATATGTGTAATATGGATGAATATATCCCATTTTGTGCTCCAATTTATTACTAGAGATGTGGTTTGTTATTATAGTTTATTAATCAAACATATCATTCAATGAAATAAGAAAATTCATCAATATAATAAGAGGTTTTTGAAATGACAATCTCTCTTCATAATTCATTTTTTAATACTATATAACTAGTATCTAGACATCATCATTAATGATCTAAACCATTTACTCCACCTATAAATTAATCAAGTGATAATCAGCATCCCACACCCATTATTCACCCATAACTTATATTGGATTTCATGGCCCATGTTGTCACTACTTGAAAAGTTAAAGGTTTCCAAACTAATTGGCCACCTATTAATATAATTAGGTTCCACTTAATAAAAAATTAGTGATCAAATCTAAGGTAAATGACCTTAATGACTAACTAAGAAACACACATTCCAAGATCCCAATCCTTAAAATTCTATATCAATCCATTATCTATAACAATATCCTATATGAAGCATTTCATGATACCCAAATTCTAATTGATATTGAACCAAATTAATTTGAAAATATCATGAAATACCTCAAAAATAATTCAAAATTCATTACCTTTGAGCCAAAATATTTTCCAACCTAAGATATTATTGACCAAGATTTTCCTTTTATCATACAAGTGATTATCCATAACAAAGGAATCAAAATAGTTCTCATTGATAATGGACCAGGCTTAAAAATTTGTAGTAAAAGTTTCTTAACCACCTTGGGTATTAAAACCAAACTTCTTATAAAATAAATTATGCATTTCAAGGGATTTGATAATTCACAATTCCCTCTAATTGGCCAAATAACATTGGATGTGACATTGAGGCCAAAAATTGATCCAACTAATTTTTAGGTAATATCTCAATAATTACATTATAATTTGATTTTGGGGAGAACATGGATAGATATAATGAAGGTCATCCCATATACACTACATTAATATATAAATTTCATAAATAATGGGACATTATTTTCAATTCATATAGATGACAAACCTTTCAAATTTCTCAAAATGATACATTCTGATATAGTAAGCATCCCTATAATGGTTCCACCTAAAAAATGTATTCCAATTGAGAATATACACAAATTTTAAATAGGTGAGTCAATTTAATGGCTATTTTACCTCCAGATGAAAAAAAATCACCACACACCAAGATGCACATAGATGTAAATCAATAGAAAGAACTATTTCCAAAGGAACCAAAGATAACAAAACCAAAATAAAATCAAGCAGTTGAACTTCTTTTGTTGGTCAATACTAAACAACAAGATTGTCATGTTTAAGATTATTATGATAGTGAAGATTATCTATCCCATGATCTGACATATGAGACATTACAAAAACTTATTAATGATCCACTTGAACATTTCTCACATAAACTATTCACATGTATAGGTTTTGATATATATAATATAAATTCACCTACAAAGGTTACATAGTTAAATCAAGATAAAGGTAAATAAAAAATAGTATATGAACATGCAAATTCTTTTTTTTTATACATACCTCTTGGATACACACATTAAGTCAAATTTACAAGGCTAAAATGCAAACACATCATGTAAATAATGTGGAGGTCTCTCATAAGACTCCAAAACATACTATATAGGTCATAACAAATAATTATACTATGGATGCAATATTTTCTATGTTACTTAAACATAAGATGATATCTTTACTTCCTAATAGGCACAAATTAGGTAATAAAATTTTTCCTAAAGAAATATTACCATATTTTAACTATCATCAGATTATTGGTCATCATACTAATTAATGTGAGGCATTGAAAAAAAAATCATAAATATAAGAGTGAGGTTTGCATACAATTTATGCCTAATTAGATAAAAAGACATAATACTTCCAAATTTTCATAGAAAAAGCCATTATTCAAAGCATCCAAGGCATGACTATCTTACTTTTACTATTTAATATTGATGGGGTATATTTTTATCATATCAAGTTTGATAGGAACAATAGGGATAAAATTTGTAGCACCTCATTTATTCAACATTTAGAACATAATACAAATAAAGTAACATACTCCACACTAATTTAAAAATATCATAAGTACATCCAACTATCAATAATATATGTAGAAAATTTGGAATGAGCAATCATATGGAAATTAGATCATGAGCCAAATTTGAGATTAAATTTTGGACAACATTGGTTCACTCATTAGAATGCAACATTGAATATTATATAAATGTGTATTACCTTTACTATTAAGGATAGGGAGATTTGTATACACCATTATTGATATGGCCAAACCTCCCCATACATAATTTTTATGATGAAGACTTCTTCAATTAGTCATTTAAAATATCCTAAAAACACCATAAAAAAATCCAAAAATATTTTCAAATTTTAAATGTTATAGTAGCTTCTTGGCATCTATGTTGTTAGTTCTATGTTGGTAGATAGAATATCATATATTTTTATATACAAATGTGTTTCAAAAATATTTTGAGTGTGATACAAGAATACCAAGCCACATTATCTATGCACTTTAATATGTTAGGCCTTCCCTCTATTCATGCCATTTGGACATTAGGGGCATCTAATTATTTGGTAAAGATACATCCAAATTATATCATTGTATGATCATTTTACATTATCATGTTATATATTATTTACATACACATGAATTTATCCATACTTATATATTTAAAAGTATACTTGATATTCTTTTTACATAATGTATTTGTTAATACATATATCTAGGGACTAGTATGATATGTTTATGTTGGTTTCTTATATTCCATGTTTCCATTTATGCACTTCCTTGAGTGTCTTACAATGTATTGATTTTTAAAGCATTTTAATATGATCCAATGTTTACCTATTTTTACATTTTCCTATGTCATAGGTTTTTTTATATTTATATTTAGATATGTCATTTGTTTCTTTGTGGATATTTGACTTAAGTCATGTTACTTCATTTTTTTGGCATTTGAACATGCCCCTTATTTGAGTTCTCCTTAGATCATTAATTATTTACTTTTGAGATAACTTTTGTATGTTTTTGATTTAAATTTTTTTATCTTTCATAGTTATTATCTATACATTACCATGATTCACATCATGCATATTAGGAATTAATGTTATTACATACTATTTAACTCATTACTATATGTACCTAGACATACATGATAAAATTAATGTATATAATAACAATGTATAATAGAATAAAGGATGAGTAAATAATGAACAAAGTATAATAAATAATTCACACAATAAATGAACTATTGCATAAATATTTAATTTGGGAAAACCTTTCAGAGGTAAAAAACTTGCAATGATAAATTATTTAGTATATGAGAAACTCCTACGTACCCAATACAAGTTCGTTAACCTCTCACTTCTTCTCAAACAAACGTTATCAAAAATCTTCAATATAGAATATGATTAATAATTCATATTCACTAGTTGGTTTCAAAATAGGGGCTAAACCCTATTTATAATGAAAAACCAAGGGAGGCAAATGTTGTAAAATTAACAAGTCCATCCATTCTGATAAAATAATTTAATTAAAATTTTGAAATGATAAAATAATTATAACTCTATTATTTATTAACATGAATTTTTCACCTCATGCTAATAAATAATATATTTTTGTTTATTTTATTAATACTAAGGCTAAGGGTCAATTGATTCCACTTAGAATTAAATGTTCTAACACTCCCCATTACTGTTAAGTGGAGATAAATCTCATAGTAACCTCAAAAATAGGAATTATACTATGTACAAAATTAAAGGATTTAAAAGCCTTCACCATGCCGAAAATTACCTTTTGAAATAAAAGGTATTATAATCTATAAACTACTTGAAAGTAAGTTTAGGCTAGCATGATTGTGAAACTACATGTCATAGCTTCTCTTGAATAATAATCTAAGCATATTTGGAGCCTTTTATAAGATAAGGACCTCCATTACAAAGTATGATTTTCTATATTGGTTATAAAATTAAAACTTCCACATGAAATTTAAAATAAAATAACTTCCACATGAAGTTTACAACCATTTAAAATTTATAAGTATAGAGAAGAAGAAGAAGAAGCACATGGCCATTAGGAAGTGGCATTGTCATGCACACTCCCCTTGAATAACAACTCCAAGAGGCTCAACATTACATAAAATTAATAAAATTTAGTAGCACCAAGTGGCTTTGTGAAGATATATGCCACTTGTTCATACATAGGATTAAAATGTAGATCAATATCACCATTGAGGAATTTTTCTTAGATAAAATATGCATGAACTTAAATATGATTAAATTATTGGTGTTGTACACCTACAAACAAATTAAACACGTATCAAAAAATAGATTCATGATAAAATAGTATTGTTAGAATCATAATAAACATATATATGAAAATATGAAATATGTTTTTCTATGATAAAACACATCTAAAAAAATCGAGTCATATATTAGGTAAAAAATTTCACTAATTTGATTACAAAGCTAGTGAAAAATATAAATTACATATGCAATTCATTATTGGATGTCTCCAATATTAAAAATATGAGCATCACTAACTATCACATGATGTACATACAATAATTTACTAATAATATGTTACTAAGTTTAAACATTAGATATACTTTTAGCAAAAAATACTCATTTTATCATTTGAGTTTTATAAAAACTTTGTAAGTTTAATATGATTCAACAAAATATTGAGGTATAAGCTCTCATACATCAAATATGGATAATTTTATCATGGAATTGTTGAGCTAAAACTCATATGGAATAGCTAGGACTTGAACCTAAAACCTTCTATTTGATACTAGAGTGCTCTTCTAATTGAGCTATTGGTCCCTCTATGTCTAGTCCATTGTTGGTTTAGGTGTGGATTATTTATAACATCCAACCACACCCATATATCACATTATAGGTGTTTTGGGCTCCTATCCTAGCTTTAATACCATAGAATAAACTAGCAATTCTTCATGTAGACAATGAAACAATAGTGAATCTTTTTCACAATCCTATAATTCATGAATTTATAAAAAAACATTAAGGTGCAAGTACATTTCATTCATGAACATGTTTAGAACAAAATCATCTAGCTCCAATATTTTCCAATAGATAAAAAAAATGTAAATGTTTTCACTAAAATACTTACATGGGAAAAAATGATGCATTTAAAGAATATCTCTCTTATTCACTTGAGACAATGTTGAATTATCGTGGGGGGGGGGGGGGGGGGGGGAAGGGGGATATTAGGTTTATCCTAAGGGGTGATTAATTCACCATTATAAAAATAAATTTAATTGAGTAACATTTTATTACACATGGTATTTAGGATATTTAAATAAGATTATTATAACTTTCTACAGTTTGTTTATATCTCCCATATAATATTAGGAAGTTTGCATAGCTTTTGGATTGGGATAAGATAATGCCTACCCTATTATATAGGGAATATTTTTGGCATTAATATTTATATAAATTCATAAGTTTTGTAATGCTTTCATTGAATGGAATGAATATTACTATTATTCTTCATTAATATTATAGCTAGATGTTGTTGTTCAAAACATGTTCATGAATGAAATTTACTTGCACCTCAATGTTTTTGGTGTATTCATGAAAGAAAGGATTGTGAACAAGATTCACTACTCCATTATCTACATGAAGAGTTTTTGGTTGATTTAATGGTATCACAAATCTTTCAAATATATGTTTTAGCCAGATCACTTTATGGATAACTCATCTTAAGATGTGATATTATGATTCTGTGGAGGATATTGAAACATACGTTTGCTTCTTACTCTCCCATGATATCGGTCTAGATCCAAAAATGAATAGAAATCATGAAGTAGATTTTTTTCATCAATGTTCCCTACATGATTTAAATATAAATATCTTGTCAGGAAGAATTTATAATTCTTCTTATATTCTAGGCCAAAATCCATAGTTCTTCTTATGTACCTCAATACTTACTTTGTTTCTTTCCAGTGACTGACCTTGGGCTCTTGCATGAACCTTGAGATATAAATGATAACATAGTTGATGTATATATTATTATAAGTTAGGTAAATGAGACTCCCTATCAACTATAGATATAGAGTTGAATTTACCTATGGTGATGGATCAGCTTGAGATAACTAAAGTTTTATCTCCATTGGTGTGACAATTGGTTTGTTATCCATTATGTGAAATTTACCAAGAATTTTCCTAGCATATTTAAGCTAAGATAAAAAAATGTGATTTTTCCTTTGAAAAACTTATAAAATAAGACAATAATGTATAATCCCAAGATCTATCATGTGGAATAATTGATTTAGATATTTTTTGTTAACTCAATCCTATTCATTAAACTACCAGTGATGACTAGATCATTGACATATATAATGATAATTACCATCTCCCCCTTTTGTTTTTGAGGTAGAGATTGGGATTATATGGACTCTTTTTAAATCCATGTTTCAAGAGATGCTCATTAATTTTGATATACCATGCCTTGTGAGCCCATTTTAGACCATAGTGATTTTAAAAGTATACAAACATTATCTTATTTTCATAGAATGACAAAATATTTTGGTTGAGTCATGTAGAATTCTTCTTATAAGTATCCATTAAGAAAGGCACTTTTGACATCCTTTTGATGGAGTTTCTAACCAAAATATGTAGTTAAAATAAAAATCATCTTAATTGTTTTGATATTAGTTGTGGGAGTAAACATCTACTCATAGTCAATGCCTTGTCTTTCGGAACAAAAATTTATAATCAACCCTAACTTGTGCTTTCTAAGACTACCATAATCTTTGTACTTTGTTTTTAAGATTGATTTACATCTAATTAGATTCTTCCCTAGTAGAAGGTCTACAAGATGCCATGTTTTATTCTTCATTAGTAAATTATATTTTGCATCTATGGTATCTTTCCAAAGTTACAAATATATGGCTTATTGAATTATAGAGGGATTGATAGATTAAAAAACTATACTTATTAAGGGTAAATTTAACTCTCTTCATGCCATACTTCAAGTCCTTGGTATAATGGTAGATATATCTGAAACTCCATCTAGTTTACCATCTCTTAGTGTACTTGTATACCATTTAGGCATATGTTGAGTAGTTCATGTGGGTGGTGGATCTTCATCATTATTTCCATCATCATTATCATTTATTGGTAGATTTATATATTATATATTTTCTAAGGGAATGATTGGTTTATTAGGTGAGCTTGTAGATGAAGCTTCTATTTTTGTCTTCTGAAAGAACTCAATTTCATTTCTAGTGTATATTTATTTCGTTTTTATATCCATGAGTCTATAGGGAAGTACTTATTCATTTTACCCTAAGAACACATACTTTTTGGATTTCATATCAAGTTTAGTTTATTCTACTTTGGGAATGTGCATACTTTCTTGGCATCCAAAAAATCAAAGACGTGATATAGGTGTATTTTTTCTTGACCATGCTTCTTATGGTGTTACCCCCATCAAGATCTATAGTGGGAATTATGTGGAGTAGATAAAATATAGTTTTAACTACTTATACCCAAAATGCCTTTGTCAAACCTAAATCATGTAGTATACATCACAAAATTTGCATTATAATATGATTCCTTATTTTATAACTGACATTTTGTTATGATTTACGTGGAGGTTCCATTTAATTGAATAATTTTTTCTTACAAAAACACTTTGAATTAATTATTGTTGAATTCACCCCCCATGATCTAAGTAGATGGTCTTTATTTTTTGACTAGAATCTATTTCAACAGCCACTTTAAATTTCTTAAAAGTTTCAAAGGCTTGAATATTTGTTTTCGCATATTAGACCCACATTTTTCTAGAAAAATCATCAACAAAGAGAATGAATTACTTAAATCCAATATGGCTTGATTTGATTGGTCTACATAGATCAGTGTGAACTAGGTCAAGTTTACTATTGGATTTATAGGTAGTTTTTTCAAATAGAGCTCTATGTTGTTTGCCTACTAATTAATAATGATGTTTATAGGTACTATTTTTAAGAGGTGGAAATCATCTTACCATGTTATAATAATGGAGTGTGTTAAGATATTTAAAATTGATGTGACCAAATCTTCTATGCCATAATTATGTTGATTCTGTGTCCTTTATTATGAGAGTGTGATTATTTTTTTGAATGAAATCAAGATGAAACATATGGTTCACATTGTATGCTCATGCAACAATTTTTAAGTTCTTTGATTTATCTCTTATGAAACACATTTTCTTTCTAGCCTTATGTCAAATTCAATTTTAAATTTGTGGTTCAAGAGTTGACTGACTAATAATATATTTTTATTTAAACATGATACATATAGAAAAAATGTTATTATTCAAGTTTATGTACAAATAGGTAAGGCAATATTACCAATTCCTTACACATTGTATGAGGTATCATCACCTAATGAAACATGATTTTTATTGGGTGTGTCCTTCAATGTTGAAAACCAATCTTTTATTTTGGTTATATGTCAGGTTGCACTTGAGTCAACATACCATATGAAAATTTATGAAGATTCTCCATGAATATCAATAGAGTATAGGAAGTCTCCATCATCATTATTTTCTTCTTGTTAAACAACATTACCTTATTATTTTGGTTTCTTTTGACAAGTTACCTTTTTATGTCCTCTTGGTTTATTGGATGTCATAGGGGATGATTGTTGGTTAGTGGACTTTTGAGCATGATAATAACATTTATTAAAGGTATTATACCAATAATATTTGAGTTCATGTCCCTAAAGACCTCAAATGAGACATTTTTTTTGTGACATACCTCCTTATGAATTTTTCCTTAGGTTATATTTTGATGAAGAATTGAATGGTTTCTTTCCTTTTTATTGATTAAAATCTAGAATTTGTTCTTCTTGAGTACTAAAAGACTCTTCTTATTGCAACATATTCACAAGTTTTTCAAAAATTGGTTTCTATTTTATGACAGTCAAAGTAGTCAAAAAAAATTTATATGAGGGTGGTAGGGCTCTCAAGATAATGGGTAAAATAGAATCATCTAAAATTGTTTCACCTAAGGATTGAAGTGATACCCTTAGCATTGTAACATGTCTAATAAAAACCTTCACTTTTTCACTAGATCTCAATTTGAGAGAGTGGAATTGAATTTGTAGATGCATAATTGTGCTCTCATTCTTTGCTTCATATACAATTTGGATTTTTTCCCAAGCTTCCTTGGTAGTTTTGGCTTCATGGATGTGTGGTTTCACTTCATTTGATACCCCTAACATTATGATCAATTTAACCTTTTGATTGGCTTTGTCATATTTATGTTGTTGGTCAAAATCTATTGCATGTCAAGTGTAGAATCCATCTACAATAGGATAAATTTAGTCAAATTCTAGTTGAGTTCTAAGATTTATCTTCCAAGCAAAAAAATTTTCACCTTTGAGTAGCTATTAATCTAATAGAAAGAATTTTGGATCTTGTGTAGCCATTATCAAGACTACAGGGGATGGATTGGTTCCTTATCACTCTAGGTATATAGGTCTCTTTTTCTATATATTATAAGACTAATATACCGAACCTTTATTTATACATTCCCTTCATTTATACCTATTGGTATGGAGAAGAAGCTCAATCTTTCTATCTACTTGGTAGTATGGGAAAGAAGCATAAACATACATGAAAGAGTTAAATAATTGGTACATACATAGTACTAAAAAGGGTTGATCCAATCACTAGCACCTGCTTAGATGGAAATCCTCATATGCATGTGTAACTTTGCTATATACTTGAAAATTCCACTGTCAAGATTTACACATTTTTTTTAATGAATGTGTAAATGAAGGGAATGTTATGAGTGCATGTACCTTATTTCTCCCCAATTATTTAAAGGATTGATGCTTATATGTCATTGTCGAAGCTATGTTTTTCATTATATGTAATTACTCAAGCATGACAACATTACTTGTAAATGTTAGTTAGAGGCATATTTATGACCAAACATTGGGAACAATTTTTAAAAAATCAATATTTTTGTGTAATTTTAATGAAATTAAAATTTCTCTAAATATGTAATTCAATATTTTTACAATGCTTTGAAAGAAATAAAAATGAATAATTTTTGTTATTGACCTATATTACCAATTTTGACTTTCTTTTTTTGTTATTTTTTTAAATTACCCCTAAAAATAAATGAGTTTTGATGCTAAATTTAATTAAATTTCTATGTTTTTGGGTATCACTAAATTTCTTCATGAAGGTAATTTACCTTTACATATTTTGTAAATGAAAGTTTTAATAAAATAATAACTAGCCAATTGGACTATAGTTGGTTTTGAGATATTTTGTCAACTAGTTTAATTTCAAGCTGGGTAAAATGGAAAGTAAAAACACACATTATGATGTAAAATTCACCTTAGATTTCTTTGGTTGACAAGTCAATAAATTTTCTTTAGTCCCCATTATAGACATTGGAAATCCACACACCACGATTTTAAATGTTAAAATTCCCCTAGACCACCTTAGGACACCCTTGGGACCAATCCAACCCTTTAACCCCTAGTCAAGCCTAACTATAGTTAGTTTGACCAAACTAGCTTATCCAAACATTTACCCACCCTTTGCATTCACCCTCAACCATCGATGGTCAGGATGACCACCGATGGTTAGGGTGCACCTCCTCAACCACCATCATGCAAGCCACCCACCTTAATTTTATAAAAATATCTTATTTTAATCCACATATGAGCCATTGCATGAGTGAGTTATAATTAGAAAGCCTATTTAACATCTTGTTGCAACTCTCTTACCTTTATTATAAGAAGAGAGGACCAGGGAGGTGAAATCCATCTATAATTATTATCAAGAGTTTGCACATCTATAATTCCTTTGTTTTGTAGGTCAATCACCACCAACAATCCAATCATCTAACTATCACATCAGAGAGCCAACTTACCATTGCCTCTCTACCAAAGTGTTAAAGTAGTGTTACTCTACCAAAATTGCATCAAATTCTACTAACAAATCAACCACCTCAAGTACCCACTCAATAAACCTTTTGTAAGATAAGTATTTGTTTTTTGATATTTATCTACTTTTTTTTATTTTCTCCCTTAACTTAGAACCAACCCATCTCTTGAAATCCATTTTAGGGATCCCACTAATATTACCATTTACCAACCCAAACCTTCACATAGTAACTATCGATAGTTATCTCAACTACCAATGGTCTACCCAACCATCAACAATTAGCTTGACTATCGATGGTCACCTTAACCACCAATAGTCACAACAATCACCAATGGTCACTGTGATAGGAAATAATAGCAAGTTATTTCCACTTACATACCCTCACCAAATCTAGTTTTTCGTGTCCATACCTGTTCACATACCCCCACCTAATTTTCTAAAATAGACCTAAGCCCTTTAACACTAGTATTGACTTATTTATTGCTATATTAGTCATTTATAATATATTTCTTTAGTAAGCATTTCTTGTATTTAATTTTAGTATCTTTGATCATTGATGTAAGTAATTTCTATTCTATTTTAGAAACTTAATTATTTAAAATGTGTGGATTAACATCCCTCAAAGAAGTTTTTGCTTTCAAGATCTATCTAAAATTAGGTAATCTACTCAGTTATCTATCTAACCAACCACATTCTTTAGTGTTATCTTATTTGTAAGTCATCTTCCTAAGCCAAAGAGGTTTTATTCACAATCATCTGATTCAATGCATGCATAATAAAATATATTTTTCAACCATCTCCATATTTAGTTTTTCCTTTTTGAAATATCAACTAAAATTCATTGAAACATTATAGCATTCCCAATGGGACCTTGAGTCTTTAATTTGGGTTTCATTTCTTTGTATTTGTATGCTCTTCTCTCTATCTATGTTCATTAGTGAAACTAAAATTTCTTTTGAGTTTAAAATCAAGTGTATCCTTTAGTTTCTTCTAATTTTAGCTCATTTTCAGTTTAAAGCATAGTAATTTTATCATAGAATCACTTTTGTTGCACACACTAAACCAAACTATCTTCATCAATTAAACATCAAACAATCTTTAGACAAGGCCCATCTAGGATTTCATCATCTATTAGTCACCTTACCCTTTCTTAGTGATCCTAATTGGAGGTCATTACCAAGGGGAGAACCAACTCTACTCTCTAATTGAGTATAAACTCTATAAATTAGTATATATTGGGTAAGCACCTAACACCTTTATCATTTCAGTGTGTGAAGTGAGGGGGTAGCCCCAATACTAAGCCATGTATTGATTCCCAATATAGATATTTTTAATCACCTAAGAAACCTGAAACCAACCATAGATTGCTTCTATAATACCTAATCTACAAGCCAACTTCTATCACACATTCTCAAAAACTTAAGGTATAAGTCAAAAGTGAGATTAAAATTAACTATAGGATTTTAATGTACTCTAGTGTGTGTTGGATTTCCCTGATTATTTTCTTGCATTCTCTCTATTTGAGATGTAATATTCCTTTTGTTTTCCCCTCATCCTAATTTAATGGTTCTTACTCATCAATAATGAAGGGACTTAACAAGTTAGGACCCATCTATATATTATCTAGTCCCCTCTACCTCTTCATCTATGAAGTATATCTCAAATGATAAGAGTTATCCTCATCATTATGATACTTCTAGTGTGCCTTAGATAGTCTCCTAAGGTGATCTAGACTTTAACACCTTTTTGGATAATAACCCGGTAGCCTTACAACATCATCTTAACATAGTAGCTCATCATACACCCATTTTAACACCACCTACCAATACACCCTATGGCATGCCATTGGGATTTTTACAAATCTCTTTTATTTCCATGGTTACCACCCAACAATTAGTTACTCAAGCATCTACCTTAACTAACAACCCATATAACATAACCATGTAAAACTAACTAGCTCAACCTTATAGCACCTAAACAACTCGTAGTTTGACTAACAATTATTTCAACACATCTACCACCCAAACTCTAACTACTTATACCCCTATTACTATTAGAGTGCCCACTACCACCACCACTACCATTCATTTAGATGCCCCTACTCCACTTCAAATTTTAGTAACAGTAATACCTTCTACCTTAGCTCCTATTACTACTAGGGTTACCACTTATCCATTACCTCTGGCCCAACCACTTGTGCCCACTTAGTAGTACATATCCTCTACCCAGCCACCAGTGACCACATATTCATATGTGGATTCCACCCAACCACAAGTGACCACTTACTCAGATGTGAAAACTTCTCAACCTCCATAAAATTACCAATATGTCACTTAGACTCAACCATAGTATGCACCTTATAACCCATCAAGTGTACCACCCAAAATAAACCTAATAAAGATGCTCATGAAAATGATGATAACTTTAGAGTCATCTATCTCTAGGGCTCACAATCTCCTATCCTATGACCAGATTTTTAATGAACCCATTTACCCATTTGTGCCTATTATGCCACATCCTCCTTAATGGGAACTTCCCAAATTCTCCATGTTTTAGATTAAGGAGGATCCTCAACATCACCTTAAGGCATTTATGTATTCAAGTTATTTTATTACCTATGATGATTCACTCCTTCACACTTTTCTTATTTATTTTTTAGGATTGGCATTAGACTAGTACCGTGCCTTAACCAAGCATTCCATCTTCTCTTTCACCTAACTAGATCAAAATTTATTGGACCAATTTTTAAAAATATCTCCAAGAAGGTTTCCATCATTAAGCTCTACTCTATTTGTTAATTTGATGATGAATCTATTGCTAATTTTATATCTCATTGGTGGAGCCTAATCAACCAACTCTCCTTTTCCCTACCTCAATTTGAACTCATAGAGCTCTTTGCTCAAGCATGTGTTAAGAATATCTCCTCTACACTACATGTTTAAAGCTTTCAAACCTTTGACAAATATTTTACCATGGCATGTAAGTTGTAGAACAAATCCAATGATTAAGTAAAGCTAAAAATGAAAAAAAAAAATCTACCTATAAAACCAATGAAGCTTCCTCCAAATTGAACAACCAAACCAATACTGGGACTAGAAGTAAGGTAACTATGAATGTATTTATCCTTAAATCCACTTCCCCATCATCTTCCAACCAGCTAAATTACTTTGGTTATTTAAATCAAAACAAGAGAAACCAAAATTAGAACACCCAAAAGCAATTTACTCCACTTGGAGAGTCTTATGCTTCGATCTTGGAGAAGCTATTAAAATATAATATCATATAACTTCCTCTTATCAAACCACCTTAGAAATTTGATTTTTCTCATTTGGCACCTATTTGGTATAATGATAATGATTTATGCACCTTTCATTGAGTGATAGGGCATGATTTTAGTAGGTGTAAAACCTTCAAGAACATTGTCCAATCTCTCATTTACAAGGGTGAACTTATTTTGGATAACCCAAATGCACCTCAAAACCAAACCCTTGACATATTTAGGCACCTTTTTCCCAATCATGCTCCTACCAATAATGAGACCCATATAGTTAACATGGTTCTTAACGCATTCATTCTTGAAGAATATACTAACTAACCTATCTATTCCTCACCTTCTCCACTTATTGAGGTAGTGGAGTTAACTTCTCCTTTAGAGACCCAAAACAAGAAATCACCCCTTTCTCCTCCTCCACTTATTGAGGTAGTAGAGCCATCAATCCCTTATTCAACCAACATATCATAATAGGCACCCACCTTAACCTCTCCATTATCCACCAAGAAACTTACTCCACCTTCAAAAATCATTCCCAAAAAGGAAGCCCCCATGTCTACACCTCCCACAGAGGATTCACCCTATCAAAACTTACATCATTTGATTAAGAAAAAGAACAATTTTAACACCCTTATGTATCAATCCATGGACTTATATTTTAGGTCCACTATCTAGGGAATAAAACTAGAATACAAACCATTCTCTAGGTTAGTGCAAAAATTAGAATTTATCTTCAACCCTAACATGGATCGAGCCACCTTCTAGAAAATATTGGGGTTACCATATCACCAAGAAATAACCTCTATCCACACCTTTAGAAAACCAACCCACCACTTCCATTATCCAAACCCCTATCTTACCAACCAAATCGATGGAAACTTCTACCAACCCAATAATTTATAAGCCATCCAAAGAACCTAAACATCAAGTAACCAAATCACCTTCTCTAGAAAAATCATCCAAGCCAACCAAGAACCTTGGTACCCTCTCTAAACAAAGTTTTAATAACCCATATGTGAAGGTGGAACTTACCTCACCAAAACCAAGAACCAAGCACCAACCCAAATTAACCAAGGTTGTAGATATACCAAAAATCTAGAGAGATAAACTCATACCTCCCTCCACTTTTTCCTCTATCTTGGGACCTCATCTATCCACTCTAATTAGAAAGCTAATTATCCTAAATAAGACCTAACTACCATTATTAGTTATACCAACACACTTTCAAACACCTATTTTCACTTAACCATAAATTACCAAGATACCTATCCTAAAACCTCATATCTCTACTTTCTCAACCACCACCTTTAAAAAATCAAAACCACCAACCAAATGCACCACCTTACCTAAACGTTTTATCACCAAACCCACTCTTTAAAGGAATTCAACTATACCAACTAAGACCAAACCCGCAATACCTTTTACACCTTTAACTGAGTCCTAATATACCATTTTTCAAAAGTTATTACAAGATTATTGTTTGAATCTACACCCTATCATGTCATTCAACCCTCTTAGTTCAAAACCCATCTAGTATAATGACAACCACATGTGATCTTATTATATGACACTAAGGCATGACACAAAGAACTACAAATCTCTTCAAACCATTATACACTAGATATATGATGAGGATGATCTATTAATAGATGAACCTCCCATGATCCCTATACCAACCTAGCCAATAATAACACCCTCTACCTAATGCTTACCTACTCTTCCACTCTCACCTTAGAGTGACATATAGTTTGGATAATCTCTTACCCCAATTCATCCCTCTATCCATACCATTCATGTGGTCACAATATCATAAAAGAAGGATAAGGGTAAGGCCAAAGTGTCCATGCCATGGACATACTCATATTATACCTCCCAACCAAACCCTACCTAAACATCTTCAACTTCACCCAAATGCAAGGTGTCTATCTTAGGTGCCTCTCAATCCAATCCCTCTAAGTCTATAAGGAGAGTGGTGCTCAAACACCTTCACCAGACCTTGATGAAGATAAGATTATATGAGTTGATTAAAATTTCACCTCACCATCACCAAGCAATGATAAATTCATTATAGTAGGTAGAGGTCTAACTTGAAGACCCTCAACTTCTAGTAGCCTTTGTTGGTGCTCTCCAAATTATCAACCTTGTCAACTTTAAGGATTTGGAAATACCTTCTATCTATCTAGATGACCCATATCCCCCTCTCTTTATTACTAATTACATCAACCAAACCTATATTAAATGGGTCTTGATTCATGGGGGAGTTAGTATTAACATTATCTCCTCCCATGCCTATAACCAAATTATCCTTCCAGACAATGTCATGTCTAAATCCTTAGCCATCCTCAAATCCTTTAACAATATCATAACCACTACCCTAAGAATGGTTTTGATTTATATCTATGTATGGCCTCACATGCTCCCTAAACTCTTATATTTAGTGGAAGGTTAATTCTAATATAATGTTTTGTCTGTATGACCTTGGACCCACTCCATCGGTTGCATCCCCTCTACCCTACATCATTTCATCAAATATGAGCATGAAGGCTAGGTAATCACCATCCAAGCTGACCCAAGTCCCTTATCAACATTTAAAATAACCTACTAACCCAATGATGTCCTCTTACATCCATATAACACACCCTCCTTAACAAAAAATAGGACCTCCACCATGAAAGAGGAAGTTACTCCTCTTTCTACCAATAAGGCATAAACTAGCTCAACCATCCCCTCTAATTAGATCCCCACCTCAGACCCTTTAGAATCAACATTCCAAGACCTTTCATTAGGGGAGTATTGCCTCCTTACCCTTGACACCTTCTCTACTCCTCATGAGTATGGGCTACTTACCAACCAACCTAGGTATGAACCCAATGTCAGAACCATTATTCCCTTTAGGCCTTATTATTGTCAAACTCACTTTGTCTATGGGGGACTTGACAAATCCATTATCACTTCTACCACCTCTATTTCACCTCATCCATTTACTATCAATTTCTCCTACCTAAATAAATAAAGATTTACCAAGACATACCTCTATAGGTGTGCTTGGAAAGGATTTATCCTTGGATGATATGAGCATGGTCCACATGAGTTTATTTCCATTGAAACTAGAAAGACTCATGAGAAACATGGCCTTAATTTCATCCTACCCAACAAGAAGTAAACTAAACCACCTACCATCACCATTACTGAGGAAGAAGCCCCTTCCTCACCAACCTCTCCTCCACTTGCATGTGAGGATGATGACATCATTTGACCTAGCTTTGCTTTTCATCAGCCTGATCAGCTTAGACCCTTGACTTATAAAACATAGGGGGAAACTATAACCATCCATTTGACCCATGCTAAGATGATATGAGATGACTCCACTACCATTAATATTATTTAGTGATAAGATGATGATTCCATTCTCACCTACCTTGGTGCCCCAAATTCTTCCATCCACAAATCCTTTCCTCCTAAGACATTGACCATGTTTAATTAATTCACCATATATATCAACTTGGGCACTCTATAAAACCCCTACATTATCAAAATAGGCCAATTACTTAATGTTGAGAAACTTTGGAATTTTCCCTCTTTCCTCCAAGACTATAGCATAGCATTTACTTGGTCTTATAGTGACATAATTGGAATTGACCCCACCATAGCTACCCATAACATAGTCACCCACCATGATGTTAATCCCATCAAGTAAAAACTTCAATACATGTACCCTCACATAACCCTTCTCATCAAATAAGAGCTTTATCATCTCTTATCTATCAACTTCATTCAACATATTGACTATCCCCAATGGGTCTCAAATGTTGTTCTTGTCACTAAAACCATAAGGGGACTATTCATCTAAGTAGACTTTTGTGACCTCAACCTCGCTTTCTCCAAAGATGCCTTTTCTCTACAAAGCATCAACTAGATAGTTGATCTTATAGTTGTACATAAGATGTTATATCTTATGGATGGATTTTTGGGTTACATTTAGATCCTAATTACTCCTGAAGATTAACACAAGACCACCTTTACCACCCCATGAAGGACCTTTTTCTATAGATTCATGCCCTTTAGGTTAAATAAAGTTGGTGCAAATTACTAACGTGTCATTACCTACATCTTCCATGACCTTATCCATAAGATTATAGAGGAATATGTGGATGACCTTCTCAAAAAATCCAAAGTTTGAAAGGATCATTTAACCATTCTCAATATCATATTTGAGTGGATTATCCATTACCATGTCTTCTTGAACCCCTAAAAGTGCATTTTTGGGGTCTTTTCAGGAAATATCCTTGGCTTTATCATCTCCCTTCATGGAATTGAAATCAATCCCACCAAGATCAAATCAATCCTTGACATGCTTCCTATAGTCAACCTTAAGCAACTCCATAGTTTGAAGGGGAAGTTTCGATTCATTCATCATTTTATCTCCTAGATTTTGAACCAATGTCAACCCTTCCATCACCTTCTCAAGAAGGACGTGTCTTTCAAGTGGAATAATGACTATTAAAAGGCCTTTGATTCACCCAAAAATTACTTTTTGTCTCCACCTATCCTCACCCCTCCTAAGGATGACCAACCTTTCTACCTCTATATCTCTACCACTGATCATTCCCTAGGAGTGATGTTTGCTCATCAGGATAATCAACATAAAGAGCAAGCCATCTACTAAATTAGTTACATGTTTGTAGAGTATGAGACTTGATATACCCATACTGAGAATATTTGCTTAGCTTTAGTCTTTGTGTCCACCAAAATTTTCCACTACCTACTTAACCATAAAACATATGTCATAACTAATACTAACCCACTCAAGTACATGTACTCCAAGCCATACCAAAACTAATGCATGGCCAAGTGGCTTATGATTTTAGTAGAGTTTTACCTTGAGTTACTTTATCAAAATTAAATTATAAGGAAATTCATTACTAACTAATATATTGAAACACCATTAATAGAAAACAAAACTAGTCCTCTTGAGTTCCTTGATGAGTCCATCATGACCCTCTTTCAAGTGGATTTAACCTATAAAATCACCATGTTCTTTGATGGATCAAAATTTCAACATGGTGGGGGAATGGGTATCATCCTTATTCCATTTGATGGTGAACCTCTTCCTATGTCTTTCAATCTTGATTTTGAATGTACCAATAATATGGCTAAGTATAAATCCCTTGTGGTAGGACTTTAGACC
The DNA here is from genome assembly GCA_037957365.1 of Torreya grandis. NCBI lineage: Eukaryota > Viridiplantae > Streptophyta > Pinopsida > Cupressales > Taxaceae > Torreya > Torreya grandis. The sequence goes on from JARHVA010004036.1 coordinate 880,178, forward strand.
ATCTTAGCCTTATGATTCATAATAATCAACATTTTTGGTGACTCCCAACATGTGGTCAATAAAATAAATGACTTATACCAATCTAATAATGATGTTTTACAATAGTATAAATAACTAGTTGATCAAATCTTAACATCATTTAAATATTACCTCATTCATTCAACCCTACAATCTACTAATATGTTTACCAATACCATGGCTTCCCTTTCCTCTCAGATCCTATGCATATCCTCTATCTAATAAATCCATCATTATCCATAAACTTACTAGCCTTCCTATGTCAAATTGGATTCTCCCACCATTTTTCATGTGGAACAGACCTACCCTGACCTTTGGTATCAATAGACATTCAACTACCTTAACCTTGACATCATTCCTTCTAGCCTTTTCAAGAATGATTAAATATTATCTATCTATAGTACCTCATGCTACACCATTATGGGATGAATCCTTTATAAACACAAATTTGATGGCCTCCTCTTTTATTGCCTATGCAATCATGAAGCCTCTCATGTTATCAAGGAAATACAGATTGGTATCTATGGGAGACACTTTAGTGGCCTCTCCATAGATAAATTCTTCATTTTCCTAGGTTATTACTATCCTACACTTAACCAAGACTATTGTGATTATGTGAAAAAGTGTGTTATGTGTCAACAACATGCCAATTTACATCACGTACCTAGCCATAATCTTCATGTTTCCATCAAATTTTGGCCATTTTCATAATGGGGTCTAGACCTTATTGGTGAAATTAACCCCCATTCCTCATAAATTCATTGTTTTATCATCACTGTGACTGAATATTTTACTAAGTGGGTAGAGGATATTCTGTTAGTCTTAACTAAGGTGGAAAATATTGTCGATTTTATCAACCATCATATCATCTACCATTTTGGTGTTCCTCACAAGATTGTCACTAAAAATAGTAAGTCCTTTAAAAGCAATAAATTATAAGGTCTATATGATGCATTTGAAATTAATTTAAGCTTATCCTCACCCTATCATCCTCAATTGAATGGATAAGCTAAGGTCTCTAACAAAACTCTTAACAACACACTAACTAAAATGGTTAATACATCTAGTTGGGATTGGAATTTACACATCCCCTTCACCTTATGGGCATATTTTACTATAATTATAACCCATATAGGTTCTATACATTTTTATCTTGTGTTTGGATTGGAAGCCATCTTGCCTCTCAAAGTCTAAATACCCTCTCTTCACATATCTCTATAAGATCTCATTATAGAAGATGATTATCACTAACACCACTTAGCCTAACTTGAGCTACTTTATGAGCATCACTTAGAATCCCTTATCCATCTCCATGTCTATCAAGAGCATGTCAAACATGCCTATAAAAAACACATTAAATTGTGAGAATTCAACATCGAAGACCTCATCCTAAAGGAAAATCAACATGTCACCAATATGGAGAAAATAAAGTGGGGTACATTTGCTTTCAATTGGCTTTGACCCTTTATCATAACCCAAAAATATGGATTAGGAGCTTATCATTAGTCTTCTCTCAAAGTCCACCCAAAACTTGAGCCCCTCAATGCTTCGCATCTATGTCTATTCTTTTGTTAAGAAGGATCAAGTTTACCTTTCAATTTCCCTTAAACTCATCCTCTAATTTTAACCACATTCATCTCCCTATTTTAGATGCAACTAATTAAAAATGAATCATGTGATTATCCATCATAGTCATAGCCTAATATTCAATAAAGGGTACCATGGTTCTACCCATGGCATGATTCTCATGGTACTTTTTCCCCTTTATCAGGGTAGATTCCCATGATCATTATCACCTATCCCTCTTTACACCTAATCAACCTTTTTGTGCTTTTATTTTTGCCTTCGTAAAGGTGAATCCTTAAGCCTATATAAGTATGTCTATGTCAAGAACATTCAAACATGAAAATAACAAAATCAAAACTAATAACAAATCATGGGTCATTTCTAAGTATTCATAGAGTGATCCCTTGAAGGATAGTTACATAAGCATACTATAATTACAAATATAAGGTATAATTCTCTCTTGAATGATACATATCATAGATTCTTGAATAAAGCAAATAAGCTTAGACCACTCCCTTTAAGGATTATTGAGTAAATCATTTTTCAAAAGAACAACAATTTCTTGGAAGCTTCCCACATCGATCAGCTTCCCATATGAAACAACAAATCAAAGGACCCATCTTTAATATCATATCAAAAGCAAACTAATTTTGAAATCTAGAATTGGCTCTCACATAGTAAAATAAGGTGGAAACCATAATCAATTTTCATAAGTAGACTCCCTGCATCAATTAGTCTACACTTTATATGACATAAACTTATTTATACTGACTCTTTGAACACTTATAGAAGAGGCATGCTAGTTTCATAAGAAGGTTCCATTTTCATCCATCTCCCTTTTATGCACTATAAGTAATGGATTTTGAGCTTACATATCATAATGTGGTGAAGACACCTTTTTACCAAACTAATGAATGGTAATGCAATGCATTCAAAGGGCTTATGTTCATTAAGCCAATCGACCTTCATTTTTGTTCTAGTCCTTATTAAATAAGAAGCATCGTGCCCTCTTCTCATCCTATTATGAGTAGTTGACATTTTCCTTATGATGTTTCTCTCTTGATTATATTCTTTATTCTCCCATCTAGTGTTGTTAGTCAACTTACCTCATGTACTTTACCCTGAGCAAGATAATAAAAACCATAATCATAATAGGCATATCCATGTGTGTCATAAGTAACATCATAATCATAATCACAACCATAATAAGCATAGTAAAACCACAACATTTATGAGAAATAAAATAATTAACCATTTTCCAACATGTCTAAATATAAATAATGAAACATATACTCAGTAAAATTGAGCATGTCATAAGCAAATAAGAAGCATAACCAAAAATAAAATCCATCTCATGCCTAGCTAGCTTAGTCTACATCATTGTCTAACATCCATAACATAAGTATAAGTAATGAACAAAGATCATATATATATATATATATATATATATATATATATATATATATATATATATATATATATCATGAGTCAAATAACATAATAATGTGTACAAGAAGATAGACATGTCTCTTTCATCTCACCGCATTGGCTCACATGTCATAATCAAAATGATATACAATAATATATAGTATTTCATAGCTATACCCCTAGGCCATATCAAATATATATATATATATATATATATGTATATATATGTCATGAGTTAAATAATATAATAATGTGTACAAGTAGATAGGCATGTCTCTCTCAAAATGTACATCTCACCACATTTGATTATGGCCTACAAGCTGATGTGGTGAGATGTACATTTTGAGAGAGACATGCCTATCTACTTGTACACATTATTATATTATTTAACTCATGACATATATATATATATATATATATATATATATATATATATATATATATATATATATATATATATATATGTCATGAGTTAAATAATATAATAATGTGTACAAGTAGATAGGCATGTCTCTCTCAAAATGTACATCTCACCACATCAGCTTGTAGGCCATAATCAAAATGATGTACAACAATTATATATATATATATATATATATATATATATATATATATATATATATATATATATATATATATATATGTCATGAGTTAAATAATATAATAATGTGTACAAGTAGATAGGCATGTCTCTCTCAAAATGTACATCTCACCACATTAGCTTGTAGGCCATAATCAAAATGATGTACAACAATATTTAGTATGTCATAGTTATGCCCTTGGGGCACCACTATCTCTTGGTACACCACTAGGTCCTAGTACCTATCCACCTATCACACCTATATATCTACCTACAAATGTTTCTCATTTCCCTAGTGTTACCACTCTAGCACTACCTGATAAGCTCACTCTATACTCACCCCAATGGGGCTCCTCAGGGCATTAACTCAAAAATATAGCCTCATAATACCATAGATCCTCCACTATATCTAGGTATCATGCCATGGGGATGGTACCTAGGGGTACTACCTATGCCACTTCCCATACTCCTCTCTACCTTGGGGAGTCCCTCTCCTTTGTCACTAATTTTAGTGAATCCCTTGCCTAGTCTCTATCACTTCTAAAAGTAACAACCTGACCCTATAGACTAGCCACATGACCTTGTAGTGTTGTGACCTATGCCTATGTAGTGCATAGTACCACTCCCACCTATCTATCAAGTCTAAACCCTTATGCATGTGCCCTTTGTCCCCATCTCCCTACTAGGTCCACATCCATAGACACCCTACCATCATCACCATCACTAAAATCTACTACCGTATATAATTCTTGGTACCATGCCATGTAATCATATATAAAGCTAGTGTCATCTATTTGTGACCTAGATGATAACTCCTTATGGTCTAGTAAAGTTAGCATGGGATGTGGATTTGGTAATAAAATCTCTAAGTCCTCATGCCTGTACCTTGTAAATGTGCTTGGAATACCCTATATCATGATGAACTATTTTTGCACCCTATCCAATGGGATAAGCTCCACCTACACATCCCACCTATCGATTATCCATCTATAACTATATAGGGAGAGTGTCTACTTCCTTTAGCCAAGCCACACTAGAAATTGAACATAAGGTCTCTAGGTGTTAACTCTGATCACTAGTGCATCTCTAAACCAATAACATCATGGGATCCTCCCTTATACCTAAAGTGGAAACTTCACCTTTCCACCATATGAACCCAACTAGGAACTCAATCTACATGTATCCTACCCATGATAATCCTACTAGCCTCAACACCCATATGTGCTCATAGGCCCAACAATGTAGAACCAAGCTGACATTGATACCATACCTCTTATGGGTCCTCAACCAACACTCTCAATATCAAATATGGGAACCTCTCACTACTTGAGTCGAGAAGAGAAAAGAAAGAGATAGCCATCATAAGCATTATCATGAGTCTTCTCTTGACTAAAGCCCTCTAGTAGAATATGTTTTAATTAAACCTCCAAAATGCCATATAACTTGATCATGGTCATCTCTATATAATAACTCGATGTGGTCCTCCCACTCCTCTCACTTTATGTGATAGATAAAATCACCCTAGAAAAGAAGCTATGTGATCTTATGAACATCATCAGGCAAGATTATCATCTCATTGGTAGGCATTAATAAGGTTTTCATAGCTATATTACATCTCTTGATGAGTGTTATGACCATAGATGCATCCCAAGGAACATGCTAATAATTCATCATTACCTCTAATCCAACCTCCTCCATGTGGGCCTAGTTGACTGGGGTCATTCCCTAGTGGATCTCTATGAAGATAAGTGGTACTCAATCATGCATTTGTATCTACTCCCTAGCCTGCACCAATTCATAAACAAATCTTAGCTTCCTCTATCATTATATAATCTTACCTACCCTTAGCCTATTTTTACCACTTCCCTTCCTAACATCACCCATCTAAAAACCCCAGCCATTTTTTTACACCCAACTTAACCTAAGACACTTTTGTATCATCCAATCAAAAATTAGATGAGTTGACCACTAACAGTCATGGTAATCATTGATGGTTAGGTGTCCTTTGATTTATGGGTATTGACCATTAATGATTAGTCTTGATCATCAATGGTCATTGTGGGTGTTCTACTAGTAGAACACCCAAAGCCCTAACTACCTAATAAACCCCCAAACATATTTAATCTTTCTTAAATTCTAACCTAATACTTACCAAAACCTAGTTCACCTACCCCACCCTATCAATTTCAAATCTTACCAATGAATTTCACCCAAAACCTACCTAGGGTAGAAACTTACAACCCACCCCAATAGAATAACTAAAAAATCAAAATCACCAATATTTTCCAAATCAATCTAATCTAACAATTTGAATGGCACCCCTACCTCATTTCATGACCATTACTATGGTGTTAATCATAGACCTACCCATCCTTGTCTATGCCTACATGCTCTATGAATCTTCATTGGTCCACTTAGTCCACTCTCCACCTTAGCTTGTAGTCAAATCCTCCTCAGTAGTCACCATTTGTAATCTTGTTTCCAAATTTCAAAAAACCTAGAGCTCCAAAGTCAACACAAGAAAATGATAAAATGAGTTAAAAGTACTTCTATTTTTACTTTTGACCTATGCAATTTTAGGGTTTATATCTTGACCATTGATGGTTAGGGTGACCACTAATATTTACCCTTGAGCATCCTAACTATCAGTGGTTAGGATGCTCACCCATTTTTGATTTCACCTAAGTAGACATTTTTTAGCAACACCAAATATTTTACCCATCCATGGATACCAACTTCTCCACCCACCCTGACCACCTAATCACCTCACTATTGGTTCATTTTAAACCCAAATAGTGCACATTTTATGATGAATTTTACCTAATCCTTTGATTATAGTAAAAAAATTACCATTTTGACCACCTTTTTGAACTTGTAATACCTTGTTGACACCTAACTCACTTGTGTCATTTTGAGAGCACTTCCTACCTTGGACACCTGCAACACTTGACCAATTTATGTTTTCACTAGGAATATTTCCTACCTCTAATACCCATCAAAACATAGACATCACCTAAGATAATTGTGAGTGTACGTAACAACCATGCCTAAATTTAGTCACATGGTCCACTTGTCACTTATCCTTCTAACACTATAACAACCTATTAACCTATATGTACTATTGTTTTTACCAACTATAATAACCTAGTCAATGTATAATCTTGGCTATCACACTTTTTGTCATACTTTGTGCTCTAATTCCAAACCTATCATCATCACCTTCATCTACCTTATAAAACCCATACCTGATTCCACTTTACCTCATCGAATCCTAGTTTGAAGGGGAATAACTCCTCCCATACTTAATTAAATCAGATGTTCAACTAGAAATCAATTTTTCTATATCTTGTTAATTTAAAGATGTATAACAAAAATGGGAAAAATTTAGACACCAAAAATCTACATACTATGATTCTAAATTTCAAAATTCTACTGGACAACCTTAGGACCCCCTTGGTACCAATCTGACCCTTTGACTACCAACCAAGCCTAACCATAGTTAGTTTAACCAAACTAGCTTATCCAACCTTTTACCCACCCTTTGCCTTCACCCTCAACAACTAATAGTCAGGATGACTATCGATGATCATGTTAATTATTAATGATTAGGGTACACCTCTTCAACCACCATCATGTAAGCCACCTACTTTGATTTTCAAAAAATAGCTTGTCATAATCCACGTGTGAGCCATTACATGAGTGAGTTATAATTATAAATCCTATTTGACATCTTGTTGTAACTCTCCTACTTTGCCTATAATAATAGAGGAGTAGGGAGGTGAAATCCATCTATAATTGTTATCATAAGTTTGTGTATCTAGAGTTACTTTATTTTATAGGTCAATGTCCATCAACAATCTAGACATCATGCTAGAGAGCCAACTTATTGTCATCACTCCACCAAAGTGTCAAGTACCATTAATCTATTGAAATCACATCATATTCCACTAAAAAATAAACCACCTTAAGCACCCATGTGATTAGCCTTCTACAAGCAAAGTATTTATTTTTTGATATTCATCTAATTTATTTACTTTTCACACTTAGCTCAACATGAACCCATCTCCTAGAATCCATATTTTGGATCCTCTAAATATAAACATTTACCAACCCAAACCTTAACATAGTAACCATTTATGGTTTTTTCAATCATCTATAGTCTACCCAACCATTGAAAATTAGCTTGACCATTGATAGTCACCTTAATTACCAATGATCACATCAACCACCGATGGTCACATTAACCATCAATGGTCACTATGGTAGGAAATAATAGCAAGTTATTTCAAACTACCTAACCTCAACCAAATATAATTTTTTTGTCCCTACTTGTTCATAGACCCCCACCTAATTTTTTGAAATAGACCCAAGCCCTTCCATACTAGTATTGACTTGTTTATTACTATATTAATTATTTTTAGTCTATTTATTTATTAAGCATTTTATGTATTTAATTTTAGTATTTTGATTATTAATGCAAGTTCTTTCTATTCTCTTTTATAAACTTAATTATTTAAAATATATGGATTGGTAGCCCTCAAGGAAGCTCTTACTTTTGAGATCTAACTAATGCTAGGCAATCCGCTTAGTTATTTATCTAACCAACCACTTACTTTAGTGTTATTTTATTTTTAGGTCAGCCTCCCAAGTTAAAGATGAGTTCTTCACAATCATCTAATTCAATGCACACACAATAAAATATATATTTTAACCATACCCATATTTAGTTTCTTCTTTTCCATTTCTTAAATATAAGTTAAAATTCACTGAAACATCCATTAATCTTCATTTGCTCCATGTAGTAATCATATTTTTAGGCCAACTTTATAGTTCCAAAATAGATGTATGAAACTATACACAAATATATTTAAGGCTTATAGGAGAATGTATATGAAGCAAGGATTCTTAGATAGTCCTCAGATCTAAGAAATTCTTTTTATATGGATGGGAATGGAGAAAAACTAACCTACCTATCAATTTGCTCCTAAAAAATATTCAACAAACTTTGAAAATATTAAATTACTATACATAATCATGCAAAGTTGTAAAAAAATATAAGTACAATCATGAATTCAATAACAAGACTCAAAAAATGACATAAAAATTTTGACCTGTATAACCTAAAATTGCATAAAATTGACTTGCCTATACAAACTATGAATAAACTATTTTCTGGCATGATAAGAACAATATGAATTGCCCTAAAACTATATGACATATTATGAAAATTTGTAAAACACAATTTCAAAATCCCATAAATAATTTAGGATATTTTTATAAATGGTCTTCAAGTTATAGCAAAAAAATAGACCTGTTATAGCTTGTAGGTTTTCTAGTAGTAAAGGACATAAGGACAATTTTACTTACAAAGAGATGTATGGCCAAGTCCTTATGAAATTTGATTATTATGACATATGAATTACTATTTAATTTACCATCTCTAATTTGAATCACCATCCTATGACCTTTCTACTTCTTGTATTATATAAAATAATACAAAAAGTGCATAAAATAAGTATCCATGGAGTGTACAGGGTTCTCCCATATTTCTTATAGATGAAAACCTCTAAGGTGTCTCTGATACCAAATATTAATGAGTAATAATAATGATATTCATTCCATTCAATTAAAAAATTATAAACCTTATGAATTTATACGAATATTAATGCCAAAATATTCTCTATATAATAGGGTAGGCATTATCTTATCCCAATCCAAAAACTATGTAAACTCCCTAATATTATATGAGAGATATAAATGAACTATATAAATTTAGGATAATCTTATTTAAATATCCTAACTACCATGAGTAATAAAATATTACTCAATTACATTTATTTTCAAATGCTGAATTAATCACCCCTAAACCTAATAGAAATGTTGTCATCCAATAAATAGATATGCGAATAAAATAAATAAGTTGAGGGATATATGAATAAAATGATTATCAAATTAAATGATGAAAAGATAATAATATAAACTCTATTTATCGATTAAATTTCATAACATATTTTATTATCAAATGAAGTGTATAATAGTGTTAGAATAAACAATCAAATGAGAGTATCTAAACATATTAGCATGGAAATGACCCACTAATAAAATGAAAGCATCAAAACACAAAAGACTCAAACTTACTGAGCGTGATATTTTTACCAAATGCAATAACTAAACATGATCATTTTGTCAAATTATACATAATGTTATGCATATAATATATTTTTATGCTAAATAATAAGAATTTAAATAAACATAATATCTATATATTTTCTTTATTTTCTCATCTATGACAAATTTATTTATTACAATGTATTTATAATAAAAAAATTTAAATTTTCAAACTAAATCATTTTACAAACAATTACAATGTAGATGAGATAATATCAATATAGTTAGTATCTCTAAAGTAACAACAAAATGGTTTTATCAAAACAAATGAAATGCTATGAGATTATGTGTATTTTTCATGTATAAAAATTCAAAGATTAAGTAGGGATTATATTCATAATATGCCCAGTAGTATTCATGGCTTTGATCTGTAATAACTAGGAGGAACATTTGCAAAATGTAACGTTGTTCTAGCCATTTCAATAATGGTGTAGTTTTTCCTTTTAGTGATACCATTTTTTTGAGTGGAATAGGGAGTTTTCAATTCCATTTTAATACCATAATTAATGTAAAAATAATCAAACTATTTACTAACATATTCATCACCATTATCAGTTCTTAATCTCTTAATAGAAAAATTAGATGTATTTTCAACACTAGCTTTCAATTCCTTGAATTTAAACAAGACATCAGATTTATTTTTAATGAAAAAAGACCATATCATTCTAATATAATCATTAATAAAAATAACTCAAAGAGGTCCTACAACATCATTATGAATCAATTCTAAAGGATGTGAGGAATTGGAATCATGATTCCTGTGAAAGGGGTTAGTATGTTGCTTAACATGTAATCAACCCTCAAAAGTTTCATGATGAGAGAGGATAGAAGGAAGTCTAAAAATAATATTATTGTCATACATATCATGTAAAATTTTAAAATTACCATGTCTTAATCTTTCATGTCATAATTGAGATTCATTCTTACTATGTGATGAAAGAAAACATGTAAAAGAAGGAGAGAAGATATAAAAACCATTCTTTTAAACACCTTCAACAATCAAGGAACTAGATTGATTTATAATGGATAAACTATCTCTAAGTAATGTTACAATGATATTATTATTTTGAAGTTAATAAAAAGATATCAAATTCTTTATAAGCTTAGGTACATATAAAATATCATTTATAGTAATATCTAAAAACATTGATTTTACCTATTTAGTTGTTTTTAAAAGTGAATGATCTCATAAGTAAATTATTTCAGAGATATATAGAATCACATAAAATATGAGATAATCAAGTCATATGATGAGATGAACCAGTATCTAAAATCTAACCATTTTCATTTGAAGTAAATAAAAAAACATATAAAGCAATAAAATTTGAATCATGATTGTTATTCTGATTAGGGTTTTGATTCTTTTGCTTATTTTGATTAGATTTTTTCATTTTTTTATATTTATTAGTTTGATTATTATTTCTATCCTTATTTTTATATAAATTTTCCCTCATATGACCAAATTCACTACACAAATTATAATTTTCATTAAACTTAGGTTTTTGATTCTTATTACTAAATTTCTTATTCATGTACTTGCCTTTAACAAAATTAGGGTTAGATTTATGGTTTTTAGTTTTATAAAAAACATTATTTAATTTGAGAAGTGCCTAAGTGGCATTTTTTAATAATTAAATTGGTTATAACTTTCTCCTATTGAGTAAAGAGAGTAGACAAGGTGGCAAGGTCAGGGATATCTTGCTCAATTTGATACATAGAATTCAAAATTGAAATGAAATTTCTAAATTTTTGATGAATATTTAACTGAATGATAAAATAAAACAATTGATGAAGAATCAAATTATAGTTACATACATTCAACTAAGCTTTAATGTTTTTAATTTTATCAAAAAAAATTATAACTTTATCATCACCTTTTATAGTTATAGTTCACAATTCAAGAATTAACTTAATAATATTCAAGAGATTAGTGATCTCATGTATGGATTCAAGGAGTTTACAAGCATCACTATGAGACTCTTAATTACCAATGTGAATAAGGAATTTATACTTAACACTCTGCAAGATAATAGACATAGCTTCCTATGATTTCTATTGAAATGCATCGGTAAGCTCAGGGGATTTTTAGTCCCAGTAATAACATTCCACAATTTACAAGCCATAAATTCATCTTTAACATGAATTTTACATATATTATAGTTATTTATATTAAGCATTTGAGATTTATCTAAGGAAAAATGAGGTGAATCCATAGTTTCCCTTTAAATAGGACAATAAATAAATGCTTAAAATGAAACTTTTTAGTGTGAATTTAAAAATTGATTTGATAGTACAACAAATGTAAAAGTGTAAACACACAATAATTGTTCAATTTAATGTTAAATAAAGTAAAAAATTATGAAATATTATGATAAAATAGGGTGTCACAAGTGTTGTAAAAATACACTAATGTAAGAACAATTTTAATAAAATAACCATTTTAATGAGTTTTTATACTTTTTTTTTAATAAAATAAAGTAAATTAAGAGTACAAATATACTTAATTATATAATTTATATTCCAAATAACAAAAAAAGTGATTTATAATTGCACTAAACTAGGTGTCGAAAGAGTCACACTCAGAATGACCACCTAGACACTATTATTAAAAAATTTATTAAAATTATATTATGATGTTTAAAAACACAAAATAGACTATGTAGGTGTGTTTGGAGGTGCCAAAACCTATAGATCAATTGGTTGCATGACTATGTTTGACAAAGTTTTTACTAAGTCAAATATCGTAAGAAGGTTGACACCAGAGGGGTTTACACATGAGATGCAATCCAATAAATGGAATTTAAAATTAATTAAATTGGGGAAAAAATGAAAAGGGGTTGGAGATATTTGAACATAAGACATCCCCTTTTTAAAAATTTTAACAAAATTTTAACTACCAACTCAACTAGTAATTTAATTAAGTTTTAACATGCAATAATTTATTTTAAAAGAAAAATAACTAATTTTAAAAAATATATATATTTTTAACATGCATGTAAAATATTTTTAAATAAAAGTGACTTTTTCATAAAAAACACTTAAAATATTTTAAAGGTGGGGGGCACTAGGTATTTGCATGGAAAATAGATTTTTTAAAATATAAAGTATTTTTTAAATATTTTCAGAAACTATATGAAAATATATACTTACTTTGAGAAGAATGACATGAAATAGAAATTTGGAGAACTATTACACCCTGGATAATCCATCTCATAACATGAAATTTTTCTAGCACTCCTAGAATATTGAGGCAAAGTAGAATTAATCTTTAGAATTTTCTTTTTTGGTGTAGAAAATAAGTTTTTCATTCACCCATGATATATAATGGCATGCAAGGATGAGAGATAAAAATTCCATAGGCTTAAAATGACATTCTCAAGCCATAAAACATTGAATGAAACATTAAATCCATAAAAATAAGAAGATATAACCTTCAAAATTGAATTTTCTTTCCAAAAAACTAAATTTAGATTTTTTTCCAATACTACAGGGCCATATGAGTAGAAGAGTGGCACTAAAAAAATAGCAATGAAACTTCCATAGGATAGAGGAGGCCAAATCAGTCCATGTAAAGCTTCAAACTACCTTAAAATGGATAAACTAAGCTTTTGACATAATCAAAACTGAGCTTTTCTAAGTAAAATATGATCTTTTACTAATTTCTAGTTCACACATGTAAAAAAATAGTGTTCTAGTGTCATACACCTCCTCACAGGTTTAAAATATAATAAATTTTACTTGAAGAAATTACTTGTTGATCATATCCATCCACCAAGATTTGATATCATGATAAAATTAATGTGTACAATAATAATGTACAATCGAATTAGGATGAATAAATAATGATTAAAGTATAATAAATAAAGCACACAGATCAATGAACCATTACACAAATATTTAACATGTAAAATCTCTTTGAGGTAAAAAAACCCATAATGATGAATTATTCAATAACTGAGAAACTCCTTTGTACCCAATACAAGTTATTTAACCTCTCACTTCTTCTTAGATAAACTTTCATAAAACTCTTTGAGATTAAATATGATTAATATTTCATATTCATTGGTTGGTTTCACAATAGGGGTAAAAACCTATTTATAATTAAAACCAAGGGAGGTGACCATTGTAAAAGTAATAGGTCCATCCATCCTAATAAAATAATTTAATTAAAATTTGGTAATAATTAAATAATTATAATTCTATTGTTTATTATCACGAGGTTTTCACCTAGTGATAATAAAGAATATATTATTATTTAATTAATTAATACCAAGTATAAGGGTCAATTTATCCTACATAGAATTAAATATTCTAACAATATTACTTCTATATGTTACATAATCCATAAACATATTATATGGTTATCTTATCCTTTTGAGGCAAGGTAACTACCAGTTTCTACTTTCCATCACCTCAAGGGGGAGGGGGCTATATCATTGAGGGAAAGTCATAGATACATGACTTTCACACCTTAAAAATTTCATATTTTAGTAAAGGCATGCTAAAAAGGCTTGAATTCCACACTTATTTAGTATTCAGTATTTTTAGATTATAATTGGGGCATGTTATGAAAACATGTTCTTCCCACTCATACTAATTCACAATTTTAGATTTTAGTGGGGGTATATCAAGGTAACATGTCTTCCACACCTAAAAAAATTTAAATTTGCCAAATTTAATAATTATATGATTCAAATACATATTTTTGGAAACATTATATGCATTGGTATCCTTGTTATACCTAGGTTTCATCTTGAGACATATATGAGGTGCCTATGCCATTCAAAAATGCACCATAAATTATAAACTCAAGTAAGACTTAAGATTTCAAATACATCTATGAATTTTATCCTACACAAGGATGGAATTTTATGGATAGTTACTGACCCAACCTACTATATTAGTTGTTTCACTTTTGGCAATGTTGAGGTGATTATATCACTCAATCTTATTAAGTTTATAAGATGGAGTGATCAAATCATACGCCCACACCATATTTATAGTGTTGTTTGACTTGGATCATTCATTCTCACTAGGATATAAGTATGATTAGGTTTCATGATTGAGCTAATCTCAACTTTAGAGTGTCAACTCATCTTATTCCAAATTTGGGGTCAAGTTTCCGTCCAATATTTATATATGTTTGTACTTGTATATTTTAATATTATCCTAATCTCATATCCAAATATTATTAGAAAATCATATATTCAAATAAAATTTCCAAAAGATAAGATGGTTTCATAAATAATATGTGTACTCCTAACCTTACTCTCTTTGATTTCAAGCATTTAAAATTATTTCAATTCTAGATTATATGCAATAATTATAAATTGTAGCATGTTCTTGGTGTTAGGTTACTTACCAATAAAGTTACTCAAGTGTGACTCATGCAAAGGTAAGATATGTTATACACACCTAGGTATACATTACTTTTTATTTAAAATAGGGATTTTAATAATGGATTAAGGGTGGAGTAGTAGACATTAAATATGAATTATATATCACCTAAGTATTGTGTACTCAGTAAGTACTTATCATGGTTGTAACCTTCAATTATAAGACATTCATGCTATTGAAAAGATTACATCTACTATCTCTTATATCTATTACTTATTTCTTAGTCTGAACATATGTTATTCTAAAGGATATGCCTTATATACTTCTCAAATTCTATAAACCTACTTCTTATCATCCTCTACATGTTTTGGACCTATACCTATTTTCCAACTTCCCAGATGCTTGTGTCCCATTTGGACACCTATGTTGATGCTAGTGTCTGGTGCGAAACTAAGTCTCTAATGACCTAAAGTCATAAAAATTTCAATTTGAATATATCTTTACAGTTGGTCTAAGTTATTTAACATGAGACATTTACAAAAGGAATTGATATAAATACAATATCAACCTTCATTCATTCCTAATGTAGCATAGACCTAAAAAATCACAAGGCAATTTACCAAATCACTCAATCAAGCATTTAAGTGAGGAAATATTTCACATTTTTTGCTATTTCAATATTATTCATAGAGACAACCCATATACAGGTCTAAAGTATTGAATTAGTACTCCATGAGCCATATTTTACAAGTTACAAGATAACTCATTCTATATACTTTCTTATCACACATTTCATCCTGATACACACATAAACCAGCAATTAGGGGATAAATAAATAAGTTTGAGGCCCTCTTGAGGGAATTGGGTATGTAGGTAGCTCCCATTGAAATATGGTCCCTTGGGGTAGCTCAACACCATGTGCCTTCTAGCCTATTTTTCCCACAATAACTCCTAAGTGATAAATCTTGGGTTTAATAATTTTATAAAGAGTGAGAGCCTATATGTGATATTTAAACATAGTAGAGTAAAGGTGATAGAAAAATAAAAATAGTCCATGTGGTCACACATAAATATAGTTGATATTTTATACTAGATACCTACATCTATGTTAGCTACTAATGTTGACACAACCATCTAGTACTGACATAAGCATCCAAGGTTATAAAGTGAAAGTTCCTAAAATATGATGACTATTATAGGATCCTAATCCAATCAACTTTCACCATGTTCCAATCTAGATATGCATGTGCATATTAAAACCAAATAACCAATCTTTTTCTAATTTATTACGATATCAATCAATATATGTACTTTATATTGTTATCATATATCAACATGTAAAATTAGAATATTGTTTATATGAGTTTATAATTAATTTGCCTCGTATAAATATGTTTATGACCCTTGTACTTATTCATTTATGTATACCTAACCCTACACTGTATTGAACCATATCAATTTAGGGCTAAACAAAGACCCTATGCTTGTGTTCTATTCATGGTTAAAAAAAACATGTGCACTAACCTTGGGGATAATAATGTTATCATTGATATCATGGGTTTGAATGTTAGCACTAAATTATAAGTAAATGAGTTTATAATTGTAGATAATTACCTAAAGTTTTTAGGTAGGACCTAGTGATATATAAACAATGTAGATATGCACTTCAATAAGTTTTATATGAGTTTTTAAAATTGGGAACAACCTATGTTTATCCCCTTTGATAATGATCATGGAATAACCTATATCAAGATAATATATTTGGATTAGGAGGTAAACCATATATATATAAAATCATTTATTAAGTCCAAAATAATATGAATGTTTAACATGAAGGATTCTTGATTTGAGGTGATAAAAACTCAATTTATGACAATAAAAACATCACATGTGGTCAATTTGCACAAGATTAATATGAGGTGACTTGGAAGGATTGTAAAATTTTAAACTTCAAGACAAAGATTATCATGAACAAAAACATGAAGAACACCAATTCTAGAGCTAACCAATCTTTTTGGAATAAGTATTTGGGTTACACAAACTATTCTTATGCATAAACAAGTATTAATTATCAAAAAATGAAAACTTGCATATTTATGCCTTAAAACACTCTCATTATTAGCATGGATTTGCCTAATAGATTTCACAAGGAGAATAAAGTATAAAACCATAAAAACTATTACATATTGAAACCCAATATTTTTGATAGATACATCCATGTTGCACATATTTCAAAATAATCAAGGATCAACAATAACAAAAAATTAGAAACCCCTAAATGACATAGGGTTTTATGTTCAAAGATTGGGTTTACCAAATGTTTAACCCTAAATATTTTTGTTTAATTACTTGGTGTTAGCCTTACATTACATTTATATGGGTGTATAGAAATTATAATGCACAAGGGTGATAATAAGATCTACAAGAGACCAATTAAGTATTAAACTCATATATAATATATATTGAACTTTTTTATTATGAGTTATGCTAAATATAGAAAGTGAAACTAATCTACGTATGTAAATGAACAAGAAGTAATTTACATATATTATTTTGATGCTAATGATGTTCTAAATTTAGAATATGAAAAAATTAAACTAGAATATGATTTTATAACATTTACCTGATTCTAGATTAAGTGTCTTTTGAGCTTTGGACACTTGCATCAACTTTGGATAGTTTCATTCATGACACTTTTTAGGTTCAACATAGGTGTCCTATATAGAATAATTAATAGAAAAATATGCAATGACATGGATTATTATCAGTCTATCTTCACCTTTACTTTGATGCATTAATATTTGGGTCATGGACTATCACTCCCCATGAAATTTCAAAACCCTAATTCTTCATCTTCATAATGATCTTAGGAAAAAATGGGTTAGTGAGAACATGGTGTTGATCTGAACCCACATACCCCTATATTAGATAGTGTTTCATAAATAACTAATACTCTAAAGAGGGCCTAGGGCCTAAAATTGATGTCATTCTCCCCTATGTGTTGGCTTGATTATTAATCATGCAATATTTGATAAGCAAGTATAATAGTGACCTGTCTTATAACTTGAAAAAAATAGCTCTTAGGATTATCCTTTAGTAATTTAGACTTGTATATGTGTTTTATAATGAATGATACATAAATAGGATAAAATAGGGAAGCTTTATTCAATTAAATTCTTGATATAATGTTTTTGCTAAATTTATTTGGTCTCTTTTTGGTATTTTCTAGCTTATGTCAGCTATGCAATGAATGAGGTTTGATCTTGTATTTAATCAATCCATTTGGATAATTAACTTTCATTAAATCACTTAGGCTGGAGATTAAGATATGTTTCATTTAAAAATTAGATGAATTTAGGGCACTAGACAATTGGGTTAGGTTTGGACATTAGCATTGACATAGGTTTCTATTTTAGACATTAGTGTCTAGGAAGTAGGAAAGTAGA
Organism: Torreya grandis; assembly: GCA_037957365.1. Taxonomy (NCBI): domain Eukaryota; kingdom Viridiplantae; phylum Streptophyta; class Pinopsida; order Cupressales; family Taxaceae; genus Torreya; species Torreya grandis. Next base: position 898,721 of record JARHVA010004036.1, read on the forward strand.
TATAGGATCATAACTTGTATAGGTGGAAGATAAGCACATATAAGCATTCTAGGAAAGATAGAAGGCTTGAGTCATCAACATAAGATTGGTCAGACTATGAAATAGGCTAAGGGGCACAAGATAGTGAAGATGCAAGACTTCCAAAATCAAGAAAGGTCTAGAACTTAGAAGAAAAATCAAGGTCTGTGTTTTCTAATTTTACAAGATTGACGTGATATATAATCCATAAATATCATATATAAATTCCATTCCCTTCTGTAGTTAATAATTTCCCTTTAAATAGAAGGAAATGGTGAATAATTTTGTTTTATTACGTAGAGTCTATTATATTATTTTTTGGAAAAATATTACACTACTATATCTATATGTTTTTCATTCATATTTTACCCTATCTAATGTTCAAATTATAAGATATGTATATCGATGTATCATCTCCTATTGTTATTGTTTTTATGATTTGGGAACCTCATTAATTCTCATTTTCATCTCAATATTCCCTTTGTTCACCTCCTTGGGCACACAAATGATTATTTCAAGATTGGACCATTTTCTAGGGTGAAATTATATGATTATCTAAACTTTTATGTCTTTATATTATCTTATTTAGAGGATAGATTTAATATTTTTCCCCATTTAATCCCATCATAAAAGTGTATGAATATATATGTGACACTCAAATGGTATAAATGATGTAAATATTTTCAATACTTGAAGTTAAAATGTAAGGGGTGTGAGACATAGAAAATGTATTTGAGACCCCAATTTTGAAAAATTAGAGTAGTGCATTATTGAATAAGAGGCATGCAAAGATAAGCTTGTATAAATGTACCAAGAAAAATACAATCACTAATAAAATAGAAATTGACAATGTTTTTAAATTCAAAAATGGTGATAAAATTTTTATGTATAATAAGGAATGTGATGAATGGGCCAAAGGTTTCACAAACCATGAAACAAAAGATAAGGAACACCGGTCAAAACTAACAAAGTGAGTCTTCAACCATATATTATTTAAGATAAGTCATTATGTGAATGGATTTTGAGTGAATATAAAGAAACATGGCTTAGATATATAGTATTTTTAATCAAATAAAATCATTTTAAATTTTCAAAAACTATATTTATATAAGGTTATTGTGTAATATGTGGAGTTCTCAATTTTTTTTGTAACCATAAGGAGTTAACCAGAATTTATATATTACCCCCTTGTTTTATATTTTAGGTTCTTTATGCCATTAAATTGATGTTATGTTCTAAGGTAATTTTATTGAAACATATATTATATTTAATATTGCTTACTAGACACTTTATTATGTGAGTATATGTGTACCTTTATTATTAATGGAAAGATATTAGATCTTATTTATTGTATGTTTAATTTATTTTTATCTATTTTAATGTCACTTATGTTTATATTTAGAGATTATCCCCCATCCACCAAGGTCTTATCTTGAGATTATACCACTTTAATTTGGCCTTGTGTTCCCCAAAGCAAATTAAAGTCAGCATGTTGGAAGTCCCCCCATCTCAACCTTCTCCTACTGTTAAAGGTAAGCGAAAAAAATATGTTGAGACCCCCAAATCCTCCCCTGAAACTCTACTGGAGGGGCCTAGAATTAAATACTATATCACCCATATTGGGACCCCCCTAATTCCAAGGATTATTCCCCTAAGTGACCCTGTGGTAAATTTGGGACACCCAACTAGAGGACTACAAAAGGGTCTACTAAAATGGGCTAGAATGTTGTTGTACAAGTAGGTAACATTCAATCTAAAAAGGCTAAATCTATAAGGGAGGATACGAGGGGAGTTGGGGAATCGGAGAAAGATGTGGACCTAAGTCCTAACCTAGTTAAGAGTGAGGTTGGGAGTAGTGTGGGTGTTTGTAGGTCCAAAAGTATTGCTAGAATCCCTTCTTTGAACCTTTAAGGCATTGTCATCTCTTATGACTCTAATTTTTGTGAAGACACTTTTGAGGTTGGTGAAGATGGGACCCCTTCTGAGTTAGAGCAAGAGGTCGAGGGAAATAGAGGTTGAGGTGATATATAATCCATAAATATCATAGACAAATTCCATTCCATTATTTAGTTAGGAATTTTCCTTGAAATAGAAGGAAATGATGAATACTGTTATTTTATCATGTATCGTCTATTGTATTATTTTTTGGGAAAATATTATAATATATCTATATGTTTTTCATTCATATTTTACCCTCTCTTATCTTGAAATCATAAAACATGTATATCAATGTATCATATACTATTGTTACTGTTTTTGTGATTGGGGAACCCCACTAACTCTCATTTTCATCTCAATATTCCCTTTTTTCACCTCCTTGGGCACACAAATGATTATTTTAGGATTGGACAATTTTCTACAGTGAAATTATATGATTATCTAAACTTCTATGTCTTTATATTATCCTATTTAGAGGTTATATTTAAGAGTTTTTTCCCATTTACTCTCATCATAGAAGTGTATAAATGTATATGTGACACTCAAATGGTATAAATGATGCAAATATTTTCAAGTCTTTAAGTTAAAATTTAAGTGGTGTGAGACATGGAAAATGTATTTGCGACCCCAATTTTGAAAAAAATAGAATAGTGCATTATTCAGTAAGAGTCATGCAAGGATGAGCCTATATAAATTTACCAAGAAAACTATAATCACTAATAAAAAAATGATTGAAAGTGTTTTTAAATTTAAATATGGTGATAAAATTTCTATGTATAATAAGTAATGTGATGAATGGGCCAAAGGTTTCAAAAATCATGAAACACAAGATAAGGAGCACTGATTAAAGATAACACAGTGAGTCTTCAACCATATATTATTTAAGACAAGTCATTACATGAATGGGTTTTGAGTGAATATAGAGAAACATGGCTTATATATATAGTATTTTTATTCAAATAAATTCATTTTAAATAAGAAAAAAATTATATTTATATAAATTTATTGTGAAATATGTGGAGTTCTTAGTTTTTTTTGTAACTATAAGGAGTTAGCCTCAATTTATATATTATCCCCTTGTTTTATATTTTAGGTTTTTCATGTCATTAAGTTGATATTATGTGCTAAGGTAATTTCATTGACACTTATGTTATTTTTATGATATTAGATTTAATATTGCTTACTAGACACTTTATGATGTGAGTATATGTGTAACTTCATTAATAATGGAAATATATTAGATCTTATTTATTATATGTTTAATTTATTTTTGTATATTTTAATGTCACTTATGTTTGGATTTAGAGATTAGCATATTAATATAATTTAGTTAGTTATTGAAGTATAAAAAGTGTTTTCCCCTCATTTCCATCCACCAAGGTCTTATCTTGAGATTATACCACTTTCATTTGGCCTTGTGTCCCCCAAAGCAAATTAAAGTCAACAAGTTGGAAGGATCCCCATCTCAACCTTCTCTTATTATTAAAGGTAAGGTAAAAAAATCTATCAGGACTCCCAAATCCTCCCTTAAAACTCTATTAGAGGTACCAAGAATTGAAGACTATAACACCCCTATTTGGACCCCCATGATTCCAAGGATTATTCCCCTAAGTCACCCTATGGTAAAATTAAGACACCTAACTAGAGGAATACAAAAGGGTCTGCTAAAAGGGGTTCAAAGGTTGCTATGGAAGTAGGCAATGTTCAATCAAAAAAGGCTAAATCTATAAAGGAGGATACTAGGAGAGCTAGGGAGTTGAGGAAAGATGTGGACCTGGGTCCTAACCTGGTTGAGAGTGAGGCTAGAGGTAGTGTGGGTATTCATAGGTCCAATCATATTTTTATAATCCCTTTCATGAACCCTCAAGTAATTGTCATCTCTAATGACTCTAATTTTTATGAAGACACTTTTGAGGCTAGTGAAGATGGGACCCCTTCTGAGTTAGAGCAAGAGGTTGAGGGAACTAGCCATTTTCCTAAAATGAATGAGCCCTACTAAGATGAGTTTAAGGAAGATGTTTTTGAGGCACATGGCTAGGAAAATAAATATATCTACTCACTGTGTGTCAAGACAGTGGAGGAATTTGTGGAAATCATGGCCAAAATGGGTAAAATGCATAAAAAATGGAAATTAATGGTTGAATTTGCATCCATGTCTCCTCATCATGTGGCTACTATGTTTTTTTTTGTTAAGTATTTTTAAAAAAACTTAAGGGATGTGGGTGTGAATAGTCTCGGTGACTATAAGGAAATAATTGAGTTCCTTGCAAAATATGGGACTATTGATAGTCCATAGTTGTTTTACTGGCTCTGTGTCTTTACATATTTTTTTCATTCTTACTTTCAATTAGTGTTTTGTATGTGATGTTTTATGTTATTTATACCTTTTTGGAGGCTTTTTATGCATGTGGGGTAGTTTTGTAAAGTTCCTAAGACCCTCTTCTCCTACTTATCTAATAAAAAACAAGTGTTTTCCTAATATTTTTTGTATAATTAGTGTTATATTCATACATTTTATGAATGAAAATATGTACACTATATAATTATATTATATAGTGTAAAAAAGGTTATTATTATGACATCTTATTATGACTAACCCAACCAAAACTAAATGATATCACTCTAATCCTTGAGTGATACACAATTCACTTGCATGATAGGCTAAGGTGGTGAGAATTAATAGCTAGGGTAATCAACATGGTGAATAATTAATGGTATCCATAGTTTATACAACATTTTGGCTCCATTTGATACCATATTTAAACTAGGTGTGGAAGATGGTGTGAAAATATGATTCCCTAGATTTTGTTTAAATTTATTTAGGTAAATTTAGATGATTTCAAGTGAAAATTTTTCATTAAATCATATAATTATTATAAATTAGTCCAAATAAAATCTTGTGATATGAGATACTTGGAAAATTTCATGCATGGATGGTCATATATGCTATAGACCAAAGTATAAAGTATAGGAAAATTACACTTAGATAAAAACACCAATTGAAAACATATAATGCATTGATAAGTTTTATATTAGAAATATAAATGGGTGGTAGGAGGCACATTGAATAACAACTTGTTTGAGTTTGTTATGTCTATGTATTATTTTTTTATAGGATAAAACACACCAATTAATATTTGAGATGAGAGGGCCATACATATAAAACAATCTATTAGAAATCAACAAACATATGGCATATTATGGGATTTAAAATATACTCATAGCTAACTAAATGGTTTTCAGATATGGACCAAGTGGGTGGTAAAAGGAGACAAGTGGTAAATTTGTGTATGAATATATTGTGAAGGGTAAATAACTAGATAATTTTAACATGGAGATCCAAGATGCTCAGAAACTTAGGTAGTGAAATTATGATGAAAAATGAAAAAGATTTATCACCACTATGGACCATAGGAAAAGGGCCAATTAATTAAGGAATATGCCATGAGGACACATATAATGGGAATAAAATGATAATGAATCATAAACTAAGGAAATTTTTTATAATGAGGAGAAATCACATGCTTATGATTAGGATGAAATTATGAGGGAGACAACAAAATTTTATTTGAATGATATAAACATGGAGAACCATGAAATTGAGGACATGAAACCCTATGATATATCTAAATTTGAAGTTCAAAAATTTAATTTTTACAAGAATATAAAATAAATCTATATATTTTATCTCACATAGTGTATTTTAAGATACACAAAATGTAAAAAATTAAACATCAAGAGAAGTGGTGATTGTGGGTTTCATAGTTTCCACCCAAGGCATCAATTTGGCCATGATGCAACCTAGGGTTATGTCTAGTGGAACTATGATCCAAATAATAAGAATTGAGGGTGGTATGGGAGGAGGAAACTCTATATGTATCCATAGTTAAATCATCTAGGAATTTAATAGTGCACCTATCACATAAGTGATAGTATCTCAACATTTTATTTTTGAGAGGTATTTAAGTATAAAAGAGTAAAAAGACATTAAAAACAATAAAAATAATGTTAACAAGTATGAGATCATTTTTCATGCCAAATGTGTCACTACACTATAAATAAATAAAATTAAAAATTTAACCATATTCATATATTTTACACATACATGATACAATAACTATGATCCACAATAGGCCAAATTAGACTTTAACAAACTTAAGGAATAATCTTTAATTTTTTTTGGCATTCATTAGTTTAAATACTAGATAATCTTTTCCTTTAATGGTATTAAGGTTTATGGTATCAACGTATATGACATAAGGTTTATGTGTGTGTGTGTGTGTGTGTGTGTGTGTGTGTGTGTGTGTGTGTGTGTGTGTGTGTGTGTGTGTGTGTGATGTGATACATTAATTTCATCATGCATAATGATCTTTTGGAAGGTTACTACTTCTTTAGGCATACTTTGTTCATGAAACATTTCACATATCTATGTGAGGATCTTGAGGAAAAATTTATAGATAAAGTAATTGGTGGTGAGGATATAAGTATTATACCCTTAATGGAGGAAAAATACATTCAATATATTCCTAAATATAAAATTTAACTACCAATAACATGCATTATACTCATAGTGGTATATGGTGAATTTATTATAAGGTTGAAGGTCACAAAAATAATAACTGTCAAGGGTAAAATCTAAGTGAGATTAAAAAATATTTAAATAAGTGCCATTAAGGCTGTGATGTACATGTTTTATTATTATTTTAAAGGAAAAAATAGATTAATTTTTCATTATACTATAAAATATGTGAAACATCCACTCATAATATTGAATATTTTCAAGTAATCGATGAAATTCATTAGGTACATGGGTGATGAATATGAAGATGATTGTAATGTATTTACATCAATGGGAGAGTAAACATGAGGGTGAGTGAACATACATAGGAATGGGTGTAATATGTGGTGGAGGTAAATATACCTAACACACTTTCTATAATTACATCAATGATTATTAATGAGTGAGATTTACAAATTTCCAAGCCTATAGGTACTACTAAGGAGATCATAGGCTATATGAATGACCCAATACACACACACACACACACACACACACACACGTGTGTGTGTGTGTGTGTGTGTGTGTGTGTGTGTGTGTGTGTGTGTGTGTGTGTGTGTGTGTGTGTGTGTGTGTGTGTGTGTGTGTGTGTGTGTGTAGTGTGTGTGTGTGTGTGTGTATGTATGTATGTATGTATGTATGTATATGTGTGTGTGTGTGTGTGTGTGTGTGTGTGTGTGTGTGTGTGTGTGTGTGTGTGTGTGTGTGTGTGTGTGTGTGTGTGTGTGTGTGTGTGTGTGTGTGTGTGTGTGTGTGTGTGTGTGTGTAATTAAGAATGAATTAAAATATTAAGATGGGAATAATAATTATCTTGATCAACTAACCAAGTGATTTGGATAATGCTTTAGGAGGAAAGGTATAACTTATCTCATTTCCTCAAATTAAAATTACTAAAATTAGTGGTACTACTACTCATCCATGTGAAAATTAACCATCCAAATATAAGGTATATCATATAGATACTTAATCATACATTACCTATCCTGATTCCCTAAACTAAAATCTTATTTTTAAAGAGGTAGTGGTTATGATTTGGAATATGTTGAGCAAGATTCAACGTCTCAATGATATGGATGTAAAGGATAGATAATCACTTCAACGTAAGTATAATGAGAAATAGGTTTAACCTCTTCATATTTTGTTCCCATTTTTTATTTAAGGGAATTATTTCCCTAATTAAGAGGTCATTAATACAAAATATTATTCTTCCATTTAAAGCATATTTAGAGCTATGCCAAGTAAGGGGAGATGATGTTTGGACCATGAAAAACATAAATTACAATATAGAGTTGTTTATCGATGCTATGATTGATATATGACCATTTCACACCATCCTTATTCTTATAAACATCGTGGTAAACATTATAACTCAATAATCCTAGTATAAATGGGCAAGCTAAATTTAGGACTATAGACACTAAATATTAATTATATATCATCTTAGTCTTTTGAAATTGGTAAGTATGTATCATGGTTTTACCCTTAAATAATAAGAACTTATTGTTGGTGAAAGGCTTTCATCCACTATATCTTATTATTATTGCTTATATCTTAGTATAACCATATGTTATTATAATGACCATTTCTTATATACTAATAAAAAATATGTAAACCTACTTATTATAATCCTTTGTATGTTTTTGACATATACCTATTTTACATCTTCTTGAACACTTGAATCTTGGCCACAAGCCTGCATCAATGCTAGTGTCATGTGCCAAACTAAGTGTTTAACACTCTAAGTCATAAAATTTACAATCTTAATGTATCATTATTTTCTTACTATATTATTTAATGTGATATATTTACAAATGGGACTTATACATACAAGATCAACCTTCATTCATTCCTAACCTAACACAAACTTATTAACTCACAATGTAACTTACCAAATCACTCAATCAATAATTCAAGTGAGCAAAGCTTCCCTATTCTTTCTTATTTCAGTATTAGTCATAGGGATAGCCCATATATGGGTTTTAAGTACTAAAGTATCACTCCATGAGCCATATTTTCTAAGTTAAAAGCTAGGTCACTCTAAGTAATTATTTATCATACATTAAATATTGATACACACAAACCAACACATGGATAACTACATAAGTCTAAGGCCCTGTTTGGAGTATTGGCTATGTAGGTAGTTCCCATTTATAAAAGGGTCCTTAGGGAATCTTGAAACTATGTGCCTATTAACCCATTTTTCTCATAATCACTCCATGGCTAACAAAGTTAGTGTTTGATAATTTGATAAATAGTGGCAACCAATGTGTAATATTTAAACACACTAGAGTAAATTTGATACAAAACCTATAAGATTCCAAGTGGTTGCACCTAGATATGGTTGATGTTTGGTACTAGATACCTATGTCCAAGTTAGATAGTAAAATTGATGAAACTATCTAGATCTGATGCAAATGTCTAAGGTCATAGATTGAAAATTTCAAGAATATGATGACTTTTCTAAGATCATGATCCAATTCAATTTTATCCTATTTCAACCCAGATCTACATGTGCATAGTAAAACTAGATAAGTACTCTTATTTCTAATTTATTTAAATATCAATAAATAGTTGTACTTTACATTTTTAGCATATACTAACATGTAAATCTAAAATATTGCATATCTAATTTTTTAATTAATTAGCTTACTATAAATATGTTTATCTCCTTTGTGATTATTCATTTATATCTTATCAAGCCTATAATATATTGATCCATCTCAATTTAGGGTTCAAAATTCATTGAACATAACCTTTGATCCCAAAAACCCTAGGTTTTGATTTATGGCATTCTAATTCTATTTCTATGAATTCTAATTTCTAATTTAACAAATTAAAAATTATATTTCATTTTGATACAAATATGTGAAATATAGATGCATATGTCCCATATAGGGCTAAAATTTATGACTATAGATGTGGTTTGGTATTATAATTCATTAATCAAACATATTTCTTAATGAAATAGAAAAGATCATCAAAAATAATGAGAGGTTTTTGAAATTACAACACTTAATCTCTCTTAATAATTCCTTTTGTAATACTATAGAGCCAGTATATAGACACCAACATGAATGTTCACAACCATTTAATCCACTTGGATGTTAATTGAGTGATAATCACCATCTCATACCCATTATTCACCCACAAATTATATTTTACTTCGTGGTCCATGTTGTCACTATTTGAAAAGGTAAAGGTTTACAATCCAATTGGCCACTTGTTAATAAAGAGTAGCTACCTCATAAACCAAAAATAATGATCAAATATAAGGTATACAACTTTTTTAACCAATTGAGAAACACACATTCATAGATATCGATCCTCAAACTTTTATAAAAATCCATTATCTATAGGGATATCACATATGAAGCATTGAACGATACCCAATTTAAAATTGATATTGAATGAACTTGATTTTTATAATCTAAAGTATTTTCCATCGAAAGATATTATTGATAGATATTTTTGTTTGTTATTACAAGTGATTATTCATAACAAATGAATCAAAATGTTTCCTATTTATAATGGATTATAAAAAAAAATTATAACATAAATTTCCTAACCACCTTAGGTATTAACACCAATCATATTCAAAAATTAGTTATGCATATCAAGGTATTTGATAATTCACAAATCCCTTTGGTTGGATAAATCACATTAGATGTGACATTTTGGCCAAAAATTATTCAACCCACTTTTCAGGTAATATCTCAATCATTAGATTATAATTTGATTTTGGGTAGACCTTGGATGTATACAATGAAGATCATCCCATCTACACTACATCAATGTTTAAAATTTCTAAACTATGGGACCTTATTTTTAATGCCTATAGATGATTAACCTTTAAAATTTATCAAAATGATACATTATGATATATAAGGCATCCCTAAAATGGTGCCACCTAAACAAGGTATTCCACTTGAGAATATACATAATTTTAAAATAGATGAGTCAAGTACAATATCTCTTTTATTTCTAGATGAAAATATAATCACCAAACATCAAGATGTACATAAATATACATCAAAATCAAGAACCATTTCCAAAGGAACCAATAATACTAAAAACCAAAATAAAATCAAGTAATTGAACTTCCTTTATTGGGAAATACTAAGCATCAAGATGGTCATGTTTAAGATTACTATGATAGTGATGATGATTTATCCCATGATGTGACATATGAGATATTTTAATAACTTAATTTTGATCCACTTGACCATTTTTTGCATATAATATTCACAAATATAGATCTTGATATATATAATCTAATTTCATCTACAAAGGATACATAGCCAAATCAAGTTAAAGGAAAAGAAAAAATAGCTGATGAACATTTAAATGATTTTTATTTCATACATAGCTCTTGGATGCACACATTAATTCAACCTTACAAGGTTTTAATGCATATACATCAAATAAATAATTTTGAGGACTCTCATAGGACTCCACAACATACTCTATAGGTCACAACAAACTAAGATAGTATGGATACAATACTTTATATGTTACTTGAAAATAAGACGATATCATTACCTCCTAAAATACACAAATTAGTAAATATAATTTTTATTAAATACGTATTACCATATTTTAAATATCACCAAATCATTGGTCATCATACAAATCAATTTGAGGAAATGAAAAACAAAATTCATAAATATAAAAGTGAGGGTTGCATAAAAACTATGAAAGATAAGAGAAAAAGATATAACACATCCAAATTTTCACAAGAAAATCATTCTTAAAAGAAACCAAGGCATGAATATCTTACTATTATTATTAATATTGATGGGGTCTATTTTAAACATATAAATTTTTATAGGAACAATTAGGATACAATTTGTATCACCACATTTCTTCAACATTTGGGACATAATACAACTAAATTAACATACTCCCCTTTGATGCAAAAATATTATAGATACATACAACTACCAATAAAATCTAGAATACATGTGGTAAAAATGATTATATGGATATTATATAATGACCCACATTCGAAGATATCGATCCTCAAACTTTTATAAAAATCCATTATCTATAGGGATATCACATATGAAGCATTGAATGATACCCAATTTCAAATTGATATTGAATGAAATTGATTTTTATATATCATGAAACAACTTTAAAATTTTGAAAAACCAATTTCCTCTAATCCAAAGTAATTTCCATCCAAATATATTATTGATAGATATTTTCTTTTGTTATTACAAGTTATTATTCATAACAAATGAATCAAAAGGTTTCCTATTTATAATGGATTATAAAAAAAAAATATAACATAAATTTCATAACCACCTTAGGTATTAACACCAATCTTATTCAAAAATTAGTTATGCATATCAAGGTATTTGATAATTCACAAATCCCTTTGGTTGGATAAATCACATTAGATGTGACATTTTGGCCTATTCAACCCACTTTTAAGGTAATATCTCAATCATTAGATTATAATTTGATTTTGGGTAGACCTTAGATGTATACAATGAAGATCATCCCATCTACACTACATCGATGTTTAAAATTTCTAAACTATAGGACCTTATTTTTAATGCCTACAGATGATTAAGCTTTAAAATTTATCAAAATGATACATTATGATATAGAAGGCATCCCTACAATGGCGCCACCTAAATAAGGTATTCCACTTGAGAATATACATAATTTTAAAATAGATGAGTCAAGTACAATATCTCTTTTATTTATAGATGAAAATAAAATCACCACACATCAAGATGTACATAAATGTACATCAAAATCAAGAACCATTTCCAAAGGAACCAATAATACTAAAACCAAAATAAAATCAAGCAATTGAACTTCCTTTGCTGCTCAATACTAAGCATCAAGATGGTCAGGTTTATGATTACTATGATAGTGATGATGATATATATGATGATGTGACATATGAGATATTTTAATAACTTAATTTTGATCCACTTGACCATTTTTTGCATAAAATATTCACACATATAGGTATTGATATATATAATCTAATTTCATCTACAAAGGATACATAGCCAAATCAAGTTAAAGGAAAAGAAAAAATAGCAGATGAACATGTAAATGATTTTTATTTCATACATAGCTCTTGGATGCACAAATAAATTCAACATAACAAGGTTTAAATGCATATACATCAAGTAAATAATTTTGTGGACTCTCATAATACTCCACAACGTACTCGATAGGTCACAACAAACTAAGATAATATGGATACAATACTTTATATGTTACTTGAACATAAGATGATATCATCACCTTATAAAATAACGAATTAGTAAATAGACTTCCTACTAAATAAGGATTACCATATTTTAAATATCACCAAATCATTGGTCATCGTACAAATCAATGTGTGGAAATGAAAAACAAAATTTATAAATATAAAAGTGAGGGTTGCATACAAAGTATGCACGATAAGAGAAAAAGATATAACACATCCAAATTTTCACAAGAAAATCATTCTTAAAAGAAACCAAGGAATGAATATCTTACTATTAATATTAATATTGATGGGGTCTATTTTAAACATTTAAATTTTTATACGAACAATTAGGATATAATTTGTATCACCACATTTCTTCAACATTTGGGACATAATACAACTACATTAACATACTCCCCTTTGATGCAAAAATATTATAGATACATACAACTACCAATAAAATTTAGAACACATGTGGTAACAATGATCATATGGATATTATATAATGACCCACATTCGAAGATATCGATCCTCAAACTTCTATAAAAATCCATTATCTATAGGGATATCACATATGAAGCATTGAACGATACCCAATTTCAAATTGATTTTGAATTAACTTCATTTTTATATATCATAAAACACCTTAACAATATTGAAAAACTCATTTCCTCTGATCTAAATTATTTTCCATCCAAAGATATTATTGATAGATATTTTATTTTGTTATTACAAGTGATTATTCATAACAAATGAATCAAAAGGTTTCTGACTTATAATGGATTATAAAAAAAAAATTATAACATAAATTTTCTAACCACCTTAGGTATTAACACCAATCTTATTCAAAAATTAGTTGTGCATATCAAAGTATTTGATAATTCACAAATCCCTTTGGTTGGATAAATCACATTAGATGTGACATTTTGGCCAAAAATTATTCAAACCATTTTTCAGGTAATATCTCAATCATTATATTATAATTTGATTTTGGGTAGACTTTGGATGTATAAAATGAAGATCATCCCACCTACACTACATCGATGTTTAAATTTTCTAAACTATGGGACCTTACTTTCAATGCATATAGATGATGAACCTTTAGAATTTATCAAAATGATACATTATGATATAGAAGGCATCCCTACAATAGTGCCACCTAAACAAGGTATTCCACTTGCGAATATAAAAAATTCTTAAATAGATGAGTCAAATACAATATCTCTTTTATATCTAGATGAAAATAAAATCACCACACATCAAGATGTACATAAATGTACGTCAAAATCAAGAACCATTTCCAATGGAACCAATAATACTAAAACCAAAATAAAATTAATCAATTGAACTTCCTTTATTGGTCAATACTGAGCATCAAGATTCTTAGGTTTAAGATTACTATGATAGTGATGATGATCTATCCCATGATGTGACTTATGAGATATTTTAATAACTTAATTTTGATCCACTTGACCATTTTTTACATAAAATATTCACAGATATAGATATTGATATATATAATCTAATTTCATCTACAAAGGATGCATACCCAAATCAAGTTAAAGGCAAAGAAAAAATAGCAGATGAACATTTAAATGATTTTTATTTCATAGAAAGCTCTTGGATGCACACATTAATTCAACCTTACAAGGTTTTAATGCATATACATCAACTAAATAATTTTGAGGACTCCCATAAGACTCCACAACATACTCTATAGGTCTCAACAAACTAATATAGTATGGATACAATACTTTATATGTTACCTGAAAATAAGATGATATCATTACCTCCTAAAATAAACAAATTAGTAAATAGAATTTTCAATAAATATGGATTACAATATTTTAAATATCATCAAATCTTTGATCACATACAAATCAATTTGAGGCAATGAAAAACAAAATTCATAAATATAAAAGTGAGGGTTGCATACAAACTATGAAAGATAAGAGAAAAAGATATAACACATCCAAATTTTCACAAGAAAATCATTCTTAAAAGAAACCAAGGCATGAATATCTTACTATTATTATTAATATTGATGGGGTTTATTTTAAACATATAAATTTTTATAGGAACAATTAGGATACAATTTGTATCACCACATTTCTTCAACATTTGGGACATAATACAACTAAATTAACATACTCCCCTTTGATGCAAAAATATTATAGATACATACAACTACCAATAAAATCTAGAATACATGTGGTAACAATGATTATATGTATATTATATAATGACCCACATTCGAAGATATCGATCCTCAAACTTTTATAAAAATCCATTATCTATAGGGATATCACATATGAATCATTGAATGATACCCAATTTCAAATTGATATTGAATGAAATTGATTTTTATATATCATGAAACAACTTAAAAAATTTGAAAAACCAATTTCCTCTAATCCAAAGTATTTTCCATCCAAATATATTATTGATAGATATTTTCTTTTGTTATTACAAGTGATTATTCATAACAAATGAATCAAAAGGTTTCCTATTTATAATGGATTATTAAAAAAAATAACATAAATTTCCTAACCACCTTATGTATTAACACCACTATTATTCAAAGATTAGTTGTGCATATCAAGGTATTTAATAATTCACAAATCCCTTTGGTTGGATAAATCACATTAGATGTGACATTTTGGCCAAAAATTACTCAAACCACTTTTTAGGTAATATCTCAATCATTAGATTATAATTTGATTTTGGGTAGACTTTGGATGTATAAAATGAAGATCATCCCATCTACACTACATCGATGTTTAAAATTTCTAAACTATGGGACCTTATTTTCAATGCATATAGATGATTAACCTTTAAAATTGATCAAAATGATACATTATGATATAGAAGGCATCCCTACAATGGTGCCATCTAAACAAGGTATTCCACTTGAGAATATACATAATTTTCAAATAGATGAGTAAAGTCAAATATCTCTTTTATATCTAGATGAAAATAAAATCACCACACATCAAGATATACATAAATGTACATCAAATTCAAGAACCATTTCCAAAGGAACCAATAATACTAAAATCAAAATAAAATCAAGCAATTGAACTTCCTTTAATGGTCAATACTGACCATCAAGATTGTCAGGTTTAAGATTACTATGATAGTGATGATGATCTATCACATGATGTGACATATGAGATATTTTAATAACTTAATTTTTATCCACTTGATGATTTTTTGCATAAAATATTCACACATATAGATCTTGATATATATAATCTAATTTCATCTACAAAGGATACATAGACAAATCATGTTAAAGGCAAAGAAAAAATAGCATATGAACATGTAAATGATTTTTATTTCATACATAGTTCTTGGATGCACACATTAATTCAACTTTACAAGGTTTTAATGCATATACATCAAGCAAATAATATTGAGGATGCTCATAAGACTGCACAACATACTCTATAGGTCACAACAAACTAAGATCATATGGATACAATACTTTATATGTTACTTGAACATAAGATGCTATCATTACCTGCTAAAATACACAAATTAGTAAATAGAATTTTTACTAAATAAGTATTACTATATTTTATATATCACGAAATCATTGGTCATCATACAAATCAATGTGAGGCAATGAAAAACAAAATTCATAAATATAAAAGTGAGGGTTGCATACAAACTATGCATGATAAGAGAAAAATATATAACACATCCAAATTTTCACAAGAAAATCATTCTTAAAAGAAACCAAGGCATGAATATAATAAAATTATTATTAATATTGATGGGGTCTAATTTAAACATATAAATTTTTATAGGAACAATTAGGATACAATTTGTATCACCACATTTCTTCAACATTTGGGACATAATACAACTAAATTGACATTATACCTTTTGATGTAAAAATATTATAAATACAGACAACTACCAATAAAATTTGGAACACATGTGGTAATAATGATCATATGGATATTAGATAATTACCCACATTCGAAGATATTGATCCTCAAACTTCTATAAAAATCCATTATCTATAGGGATATCACATATGAAGCATTGAACAATACCCAATTTCAAAATGATATTGAACGAACTTAGTTTTTATATATCATGAAACACCTTAAAAATAATGAAAAACTCATTTCCTCTGATTTGAAGTATTTTCCATCCAAAGATATTATTGATAGATATTTTCTTTTGTTATTACAAGTGATTATTCATAACAAATGAATCAAAAGGTTTCCTATTTATAATGGATTATAAAAAAAAAATTATAAGTTAAATTTATTAACCACCTTAGGTATTAACTCCAATCTTATTTAAAAATTAGTTGTGCATATCAAGGTATTTGATAATTCACAAATCCCTTTGGTTGGATAAATCACATTAGATGTGACATTTTGGCCAAAAATTATTCAAACCACTTTTCAAGTTATATCTCAATCATTAGATTATAATTTGATTTTGGTTAGACCTTGGATGTATACAATGAGGATCATCCCATCTACACTACATCAATGTTTAAAATTTCTAAACTATGGGACCTTATTTTTAATGCTTGTAGATGATTAACCTTTAAAATTTATCAAAATGATACATTATGATATAGAAGGCATCCATTCAATGGTGCCACCTAAACAAGGTATTCCACTTGAGAATATACATAATTTTTAAATAGATGAGTCAAGTACAATATCTCTTTCATATCTAGATGAAAATAAAATCACCACACATCAAGATGCACATAAATGTACATCAAAACAAAGAACCATTTCCAAAGGAACTAATAATACTAAACCCAAAATAAAATCAAGCAATTGAACTTCCTTTGTTGGTCAATATTGAGCATCAAGATGGTCAAGGTTTAAGATTTCTATGATAGTGATGATTATCTATACCATGATGTGACATTTGAGATATTATAGTAAATTAATTTTGATCCACTTGACCATTTTTTGCATAAAATAATTCAAACATATAGATCTTGATATATATAATCTAATTTCATCTACAAAGGATACATAGCGAAATCAAGTTAAAGGCAAAAAAAATAGTAGATGAACATGTAAATGATTTTTATTTCATATATAGCTCTTGGATGCACACATTAATTCAACCTTACAAGGCTTAAATGCATATACATCAAGTAAATAATTTTGAGGACTCTCATAAGACTCCAAAATATACTCTATAGGTCACAACAAACTAAGATAATATGGATACAATACTTTATATGTTACTTGAACATAAGATGATATCATTACCTCATAAAATACAAAAATTAGTAAATAGACATTTTAATAAATAAGGATTACCATATTTTAAATATCACAAAATCATTGGTCATCATACAAATCAATGTGAGGCAATGAAAAACAAAATTTATAAATATAAAAGTGAGGGTTGCATACAAACTATGCATGGTAAGAGAAAAAGATATAACACATCCAAATTTTCACATTAAAATCATTCTTAAAAGAAACCAAGGCATGAATATTTTACTATTATTATTAATATTGATGGGGTCTATTTTAAACATATAAATATTTATAGGAACAATTAGGATAAAATTTGTATCACAACATTTATTCAACATTTGGGACATAATACAACTAAATTAACATACTCCCATTTGATGCAAAAATATTATAGATACATACAACTACCAATAAAATCTGGAACACATGTGATAACAATGATCATAAGGATATTAGATAATGACCCACATTTGAGATTAAATTTTGGACAACATTAGTTCACTGATTAGAATGAAATTTTGAATAATACAGATATGCGTATCACCTTTACCATTAAGGGTATGTATATTCTCTTACATCATGATGGATATGGCCACCCCTCCCCATTGACAACTTTTAGAAAGGCATTACACATAAACATTGGGGAGGTGACCATGTGTGACCATAAACAAAGGCTTAAAAATGTATGAAGTGATACTACACCTTTTGATGATGAAGACTTTTTTTATTAGTCTTTTCAAATATCCCAAAAATACCAAAAAAATCTATAAATCCAAATATATTTTTATATTTTACATGTTTTATTAACTCCTTGACATCTATTTTGTTAGTTGTATGTTGGTATATAATATATAATCTATTAATATATACACGTGTTTCACACATATTTTGAGTGTGATACAAGAATACCAAGGCACATGATCTATGCATTGTAAGATGTTTGACTTTCCCTATACTCATGTCATTTGGACATTGGGGAAATTAAATCATCTGGTCAAGATACATCTAGATTATATCATTCTATGATCATTTTCCATTATCATGTTTGAGATTATATACATTCACATGTCTTTATCCATAATTATTTCTTTCAAAATTTACTTGATATTCTTTGTACTTAACATTTTCTTAACACATATATCCAAGGACTAGTATGATATGTTTATGTTGTTTTCTTATGTTCCATGCTTTCCACTTATGTACTTCTTTAAATGTCTTATACTGTATTGATTTATCAATTATTTGAATATGATCAAATGTTTTCCTATTGTGACATCTACCTATGTCATAATTTGTTAAATGTTGAGATTTGGATATGTCATTTATTTCTTTGTGGACATTTGAATAAGTCATGTTACTTTATTTTTTTGGCATTTGAAAATTCCCCTTATTTGAGGTCTCCTTAGACCATTCTTTAATTTAATTTTGAGTGATCTTGTGTTTGTGATTGATGTATTATTGATATTGTATTGTTACTATTTATGCATTACCATGATTCACATCATGCATCTTAGGACTTGATGTGATCACATCTATGTAACTCATTTATATATCTATATGGACATTCTACTCCTATATTTTACATGATCCATACACATATGATATAGTTATCTTATCCTTCTGAGGTAAGATAAATTCTAGTTTCTACTTCCCCTCACATCAAAATGGGTGATGTATATTAGTATAGGAATTTAATAGAGGCATGACTTTCATACCTTAATAATTTCATATTTCAGTGGGGGCATGCTAAAAAGGAATGAATTCCACACTTAATTAGTATTCAGTATTTTTATATTACAATTAGGGCATGTTATGGAAACATGTTCTCCCCATTCATACTGGTTATCAATTTTATATTTTAGTGGGGGTATATCAAAGGAACATTTATTTTACACCACAAAAATTTCAAATTGGCAAAATTTAATAGTTATATGATTCAAATATAAATTTTTGGCATCATTATATACATTGGTACCATTTTTATACCTAGGTTTCATCTTGAGACATATATGAGGTGCATATTTCATGAAAAAAAAGAACCATAAATTTTAAACTCAAATCAGATATAATATTTTCAATACATCTACAAACATCAGCCTACACCATTGTAGAATTTTAAGGATATTTATTGAGCTAACCAATTATAATAGTTGTTCACTTTTTGCAAGGTTGATGTGATTACATCACTCAATATTTTCAAGTGACCAAATCATCCACCCATACCATATTTATAGTGTGAGTTGACTCAAATAACACATGTTCACCAAGTTATAAATATGATTGGGCTACATGATTGAGATAATCTAAACTTTTGGGTTTTAACTCACCTTTTCTCCAAAATTGGGGTCAAGTTTCCCTCTAATATTTATATATGTTTGTAATTTTAGGTTTCAATATTATCCTAATATCATATCCAAATCTTCATAATAAAGCATATATTAAAATCAAATTTATAAAATGCAAGATGGTTCCATCAATAAAAGGTGTACTCTTAACCTTACTTTATTTACTTTCAAGGATTTAAAATTATTTCAATTCTAGATTATGTGTACTGATTAGAAAATTTACCATGATCTTGGTTATAGGTTAGTGACCAATACAATTACTTAAGTGGGACTCATTCAAAGGCAATTTATGTTATACACACCTAGATACACATTCCATTTTATTTAAACTAGTAATTTCATTACTGTATTAAAGGGGGGGTAGATGTAGACACTAAATCTAAATTATATATCACCTTAGTATTGTATACTTGGTAAGTAATTATCATGGTTTTAACCTTAAGTTTTAAGACCTTCATTCTACTAAAAGGATCGCATCTACTTTCTCTTGTGATTAGTGGATAATTCTTAGTTTGAACATAAATTATTCTAATGGACATGCCTTGTATACAACTTAAATTATATAAACCCAATTATTGTCATCCTCTACAAGTTTTGGACCTATACTCGTTTTCCAACTTCCCAGACACTTGTGTCCCATAAGTATGCCTATGTCAACACTAGGGTATTGTGACAAATTAAGTGTACAATGACCTAAAGTCATCAAATTTTAAAATGCAATGTATCCTTATAATTAGCCTAAGTTATTTAACATGAGTTATTTAAAAAAGGTATTAATATACATACAATATTAACCCTCATTCATTTCTCACCTAGCATAGATCTAAAGAATCATAAGGTACCTTACTAAGTCACTCAATCAAGCATTCAAGAGAGGAAATCTTCCATATTATTTCATATTTAAATATTAGTCATAGATACAACCCATATACAAGTCTAAAGAATTGAAGGAACATTCCATGAGACATATTTTCCAAGTTACAAGTTAGATCACTCTATATAATCTCTTATGACACATTTTTTCTTGATATACACACAATCCAACACTTAGGGGATGACTGAATATGTTTGACTCCCTCTTCAAAGAATTGGATATGTAGGAAACTCTTTTTTAAAGAGGGTTCCTTGGGGAAACTTGACACCATGTTCCCACTAACATATTTTTCCCAAAACCACTCCAAAGGTGAGAAATCTAGGGTTTGATAATTTTATAGAGAGTGAGAGACTATGTGTGAGATATAAACACACTATAGTAAAGAGGATAGAAAATAATAATATTCTATGTGGTTGCACCTAAATATAGTTGATATCATATAGTAAACACTTTCATCCAATTTAGATAGTAGTGTTGACATAACCATCCAGATCTGACACAAGCATCCAAGGCTATAGAGTACAAATTCTTAGAATATGATGACTGTTATAAGATCGTGATCCAGTCAAATTACACCTTATTCCAACCTAGTTATGCATTTACATAGTAAATCTAGATAATTACTCCTTTTCTAATTTATTACAATATCAATCAATATATGTACTTTTTATTTTTATCATATATCAACATTTAAATCTAGAATATCATTTATCAAAGTTTGTAATTAATCATCCTCCTATATATATGTTTATCACCCTTGTGCTTATTCATTTATATATTATTAACCCTATACTATATTAAACCATGTCAATTAAGGGTTAAGGAAAGACCTTATTCTTGTGTTATATTTATGGTTAAAACAACATGTGTAATAACCTTGGGGGTATTAACTAATGTTACCATTGATATCATGGGTTTGAATTTTATCACTAAATTATAATTAATTGAGTTTTTCATTATAGATAATTTTCTAATGTTTCTGGGTAGGCCATGGTGATAACAAACAATGTATATATACACTTTAATAAAGTACCATATGCATTTTTAAAATTGGGAACAACCTGTGTTTATCCCATTCATAAATGATCATGAAACAACCTATGTCAATATCATATATTTGGATGAAGAGGTAAACGATATCTATAACATCATTTCTTAAGGATAAAATCATATGAAAGTTAAAATTGAAGGATTCTTGAGCTGGGGTGATAAAAATTCCATTTGAGACACTACCAACATCACATGTGGTTGATTTGAACAATAGTAATAAGAAGTGACTTGGAAGAATTGTATATTTTTAAACTTCAAGACAATTATTATCATGAGAAGAAACTTTAAGAACACCAAATCCAAAGTCAACTGATCTTTGGGAATAAATATTTTGGTTACATGAACTACAATTATGGAGAAATAAGTATTAATTATCAATAATGGAAAATTTATCTATTTAACACATTATGATGGATAAAATAATTTGACTACATTTTTGAATTATAAGGAAGGATGTCTACCAAAATAAATTGATTGGTTATTTGTATTGGTGTATAATTTGAGAATCACATTATGCATTGTTGAGAGACACATAAGGATATAGTAAAAGTATGGGCCAATGTGAAATAATCCATTTTCAATTATTTTTAGTGCAACAATTTTAATCAAGGATTTCCCAATTATAGTGGGAATTATTCAAAATAAAGTCATATCCTCTTTTGTGAAGAAGTGTGGATGAAGAGCACACACTGTCATCCAAAAAGACCATGGGTCCATGAGTTTTATGTAAATTTTAAGACATAGGATCACACATGATATATTATTTACAAAAATTGTAATAAAAATAGTAAGTTGAAGGAATTTAGGGCTTTTAATTTAGGCTAAAAAATGTCCCCACTATGTTTTCAATGTCATGTTCATTGAATTAAAAGTTTCATCCATTGGTTCTTATAGATATATCTTGAGGATTGAATCATTCAAGGATTGGTAAAGGATTACCCTACATTTCTTGGTTTTATATTTTAGTGATGATATTATTTTCAAGTCTCAATCAATTTTAATAAATTTATTTCCTCAACATTTTTGGGATGATTTTGAGCCATGTTATTTATAATTAAAGAATGTTTATAAGTTGTTTGATTATTTACATCATAATACAAATCAAGAATCCAAACACCAAAAGGAATGTGTGTATATTCCTAGTTCACAAATTTTATACTAAACATTTATCCATAATTATTTTGATATTATTGTGCTCGTATATCAACTATTATCTAAAGTTGTGCCATTCATTTGTACAACCAATAGTATGAGACTTTCGACACTCTAAAGGTATGAATAGAAAAATTAGTGCACTAATCCAATAATTTATATGCTATAAGACCTAATTTTATGCACATTTAGACACATCCAGATCTATGATTTTCACTATCCTAGTAAAAAAATGGGACAATAAGCTGGACCACCCCATTTAATATCTAGTAGGAAGCTAACAATCACTGAGTGTAATTTCACCACCACTGAGGGTGAATCACTCTTAATGGTGTATATGATCTAAATTTTTATATGATATTTGTATTGAAATATATTTTTTTATTCATAGGCCTTAAGGCACTAAATTATTTAGTTAATAAGCTAATTTTTCATGTGCACATTTGTAGATAGATTGTGTTATTTAAATAATTTTATTTTGATATTGTCATCAAACTATGTAAGTAGAATTATGGTTATGATCAATTTTCATGGATAAATATGGGAGAGAAGTCTTAAAACATTGAATAATGGATGTCTAATGTGTAAATTTATAAATTAAAGTGTGTTTATAAATGCTTGTTCAATATTGTGACATTTTTGACTTAGGGTGTTACCTCAACTAATTGGAAGGAAAAATATAGTAAATAAATAGATGTCCATGCAGCTTAGAATTAGCTCATTGGTGGTGAGTTATAAAAACATTTTCATGAAAATTTCATGTGTCATTGTCTCCTAGAGCATGATTTCATTGAAATATTTGTTGAGGGACATGAATGAATCATTACAGGAAACTATATAGGATAATCCACCAGACCAATTTTTTTTTAAACCCTTGATGGCCAACATTATTAATGTATGATAATGAGTATGAATTGAAATGTGATATTTTTAAAAATAATAGAATACCTAATTGATGAGATGAAATTACAATTATACATATCTATGCATATAATCCATTTGAAAAATAGGCCTTTTATTTTTTTAAATCAATATCTCATGTTAAATGAAGGAGATACATGGGATACAAAATTACATCCAAAATTATCTCACTATGTAAGAATAAACACCCTTAACTAAACACTTTTATTATTTTGACATAACATGCTTCTTATGGGAGATGATCATCCGTAAGTATAAGTTACCTTTGAGGCTGATAAGTAATCAAGGAACACATTTTATAATAAAAATTCATTATGGAACACCATAAAACCACACATTACCACCTAAAATAAAATTTAATAGTGTAATATTTAAATAAATAAAATTTACGACCCTAAAAAAATTGGAATACATGATTCAAAGATTGGGATGGCCAAATATCAAGTCCTTCATGCATACAAAATAACCTATAAGAGGATAAATAATCTACTCCTATGGATTTTTTCTTTGAAATTAAGTGGTATTTATGGTATAATTTTGTGTGCCTTCACTACCAATAGTGTATTGGGTAGATGTGATGATAATAAGTTTCTAGATGTGTGACTACACAAGCTCATGAATCTCAATATAACGTGTGTTCTTATGAATGTATCCCAGAAGTAGAGAAAGATAAATATATCAAATGAAAATAGGAACATATCAAAGGAAATATTTTTAAAATTATTTTCATGATTTTATATACAACTATTGTTACACAAAACATATAGGTAAGCTTTAGATATCCTAGATTGGATCATATATCATTCATGATATTTTGGATAAATTTGAATGAAAATTATTGCACATTAGATGGTGAAATGATACATAATAATTAAATGGAAATGGGATAAAATAATAGGAGATTAAATATATAAATTTACACCAAAAAAATTCATATTAAATGATGTTTTGATTTCCTCTTTTATAGGATATTTTACATTTTTTAAAAATAAGTAAAAATTTTCTTGCACATATAGGTTCTTAATAAATAGGAAATCCTTGTAGATTTATGTAATATACCTAAGGATATGATATATTTATTTATATTTTTTAAATGAGATGTCAAAAATTGGTAAACATCCCCCTTAGTTAGTTATATGGGTACAATAAATCAATATTAATGAACAACTTGTGGAACTAGTACATTGGGTAATGGTTATCCCACATTGGGATTAGGAGGTTACCCATCCATTATTAGTTTTATGTGTGTGTGTGGGTTTGGGTGTGTGTGTGTGTGTGTGTGTGTGTGTGTGTGTGTGTGTGTGTAAATAATATGAATATGATCATAAATGATATATATCAAGTATTTTTAAAGTCTTATATTTCTATAAATATATTGGATAGTGTCCCCTTAAAGTGGAATTGTGGAGTTATTCCTTCCTAAATGAGTATTGCATGGTGTTGCCCTAACTTAAGGTTAATTATTCTATGTTTGCATATATTTAATATTAGGGACTCTTAGATCACCTATATCTATTGTATTGTGTTTATATACATTATATTATCCATATTTAATATATTAGAAGTGTGGATCATAATAAGTGGTATCAGAGCATTGATTTGGGAGAATAGTTTGGGTAAGATCCTAATTTTGGATAATCAATTATATCTTGAAATTTGTTATGAATTTTTACAATTTTTTTTTAGGAGTGGGATAATAATTTAAGGAAGCCATAGTAAAAATATTTAGGTTTGATGATCATTTTTAGAGATATATTTCTATTTGAGTTACTCTATAAGACAAATTTTGTGGAAATTTTCAACAATTATTTTACTAATTTTGTATGAGTATACATGGAAGCTAAATTAAAATGTTTAGGCATTTTTTTATCAGTTTAGAGGGAGTTATTGCAATTTTAGGGTTTTTTCATTAACTATATCTTGTGTGAATAATGGAGATATACCAATGTTTAAGAAACAAGGATATTGATGTTTGATAATCATGGCTCTTTTTTTAAGTAAAATAACTTTTATATATATTTGTGGAAAATATTTTTTTCAACTTCATTAATAGGTCTTGCTTTGGGTTTGTGGGTTTAATTAGGTTAAGATTGACATAATTTTTTCTCAAAATAAATGGAATAATTTTTCCTAGATCAATAGGACTCATAAGGACAAGGGGATTAAAATACATAAGAAGAGGATGACATATAATGATGATGATAATGAATACGATACTACATATAAATAATATGAAAAAGAATAGGAAGAAATTAATTATGGTGATGGTAATGATAAATAAAATATAGGTGATGAAGAATAAGCATAAAATGAGAATAATGATGATGTAAAAGGAAAGGTAGAATATATTGAAGATTAAAAATAATAATAATATGATAAGGTTTCAAACCACTTAGGTCTAAATGTATGTGCTTCCACATTCTAGTTTCACGGATGCATTCAGAATAAGAAGGTCATTGTGTTTATAAACTCAAGAAGTAACTATAAATTCATCAACACAAATATATCTCAACATCTACATGTTTGAACAATTACTATCAAGAAAGCTAAAAAAGATGTTAATAATATTCAAGTTTATTAATATTCTAAGCTCACCATGGAAAAATATGCTTTACAATCAAACTTTTATGATATATATATATATATATATATATATATATATATATATATATATATATATCATTCTTGGATATGCATGGTTAGATCCATGTGGAATCGTAAATATTAATGTCAAAAAATATTTCATGAAGTATTGGTATAAGAAAAGGAAGAATACTTTATAGGATATCATAGTTGGAAAGGCATACAGACTATTCAAGGTAGAGCACAAGAATGAGATTAAAGTGGGTGAAGAAGAGCATGAGGAAAATTTAGATGAAGACATATATGAAGAAACAATACAAGTAAATAAAAATACTTAATATACTCAAGAGAAAAAGGAACCAACACATGAAAATATGGAGTAGGTATAATATGAGGTTGATAAGGTCACAATATCAAAAATGGTTAAGGCATATAGGCAATCACATTATCATCAAAGGTAGAAATCGTAGAGGCTTGTCCATAGGGTCATAAGAACAATAAATTTCACCATACAAGAAGTCAAAGTACCAATCACTATGGATATAAAATGAATTAGTGGATCAATCCCTTTGGCTATTCATGGAAGCTAAAAACTTAGTACTATGTTAATGTTTGTAATCAACATAGTACAAAATAATATTCAACATGGAATTAGTGGGGAATAAGTATGATTATTCATAGAAATCAAAAGGTAACTACTATGGTTATGCATGGAATCAGTGTAGCACAAAAGAACATGGAACATGAAATTATATGAGGAATCATTACAAAAAGGATGTAAAATTGTGATCATGAATGGAATTAAAGTATAAAAATTGAATTTATAAATAAGGATGGTGATATATCTAGTACCAATATCACATATGGGTGCTTGGATGATTGACTTTTGAGACAAGTGTGAAATGAGTGAATATAATTAATATATAATATCCCTTGGTATATATCATTCTATTTGAGTTCACATATTAAAGGGTGCACTAGGAAAGGGGTGGCTATACCATTAGTGTTTTTCAAGATTATTGGTCAACTCTATCATTAAATAAACCCATTAAAACTATTGCTTATCAAATTCCCAAAGAAATCCAAACCCAATTCACACATTTCCATATGAATTTCTCCATTCAAATATCCCCTAAGTAAATACCCATTTTTATAGTAAGTATTCTATATTTATATTATTAGAAAGGATTAAGAACATATTATATAACTATGTTATCCTACCTGACTTATTTCAAGGCCTAACAATAATTTTTTACAAATAATGGGATCAAGCTGGCCTATATTATCAGTTGAAATTTTGTAATGGTTAAATATTATCTATTTCCATAAATACAAGGCTCATTCCAATCCAATAGGGATGAAAAATCAATTTCACATCATTATAATTCATAAATCTACTAAATATTCATTTAAAGGAGCCATTGATTAGTGTTAACCTTGGAAATAAAATTAGCTTCTTTAGAGGAAGTTTTGGATGCAAAGTATGAGGATTTTAGCCTAGAAATAATTTCTATGGTGTGATATTCACAAGCCAAAACAACCTCTTTCAAATCACCATTAGACAAGGGAGAGATTAAGACTCGACAAGTTCACCCTAAGTAATTATTCCTAACTCTTGCTATTTCATTTGATAAATAGATATTATATAAGTAATGTGTTGTGTATGTATAGATCCTTATTTATATTACCTCTATCCTTAAACTTAGTATAGATATATGGTTTTATTTTATTTCCATATTTCATTTTAGGTGATATAGGCCCCCATTTTCTTACCATGATCCTTTGATTCTTTATTGTTAACCATCTCCCTTTGTGCCACAAGATTTGGTGAGCATTAGATTAGTTTTACTTTATGTACATAGACCTAGATATGGATATTGGATAATGTCATTTCCTAGAGGATTTTTAACCCTCTCCTTTTGTGTTGTGTGCTAAAATATCCATTGATTAGGTCTAACAAATTCAATTTGGTCATGATTTTGATATAAACATGTATCACAATGGATGTTAGTTGATTACCTTATCTGATCTTAGATTTTAATATATTAGGTAAGTTATATATTTATTTTAACTTATTTCATATATTCTAGGAAATGCAAAGTGAATCTAACCCTTGCATCCTTTTAATTTTTCACCAACAATCAACTAAATCAGGATGGTTGATTTAGTATTTTTATCTATTTTAGGATTTCCTTCTTTAGTCAACAATAATAGGCTCACTTATCTAGTCTATTTTTCTATTTTTATGTTCAAGGTTTATATTCAACTAAAACAAGTTGGCAAATTTATATTTGTCCTTTTTCTTGTAGGGTTTCATTTCCAAATTGAGACAAACTAGTCAACTAAGTAATCTTTACTATTAAATATATTTATCACTTACAATCAACTAGATTAGGTTGATCAATCTAGTTTAGTATAATAGTAATTAATTTTTAGCTTCTAAAAAATTAGATTAGGGTGGTCGATGTAGTTTTATTTTATCACTTTCAATTTTTAGATATATAATAAACTAAATTATCTTCATCAATCTTGTTTAACCTCTATGTTTTTTTAGATTTTTGCCTATACAAGACTCAGTAAGGTCTAAAAAATATAATTAACAATAATTTTATTATCATTTTCATTCCATTAACTAAGTCAAACTAATTGATCTAGTTAAATTTTATAGATTCATTCTAAACAAGCTTTATAACTTAATTTTTTTCAATTTATCATTTTCATTTTTAGAAAAATTAGTCAAACATTTTAATTTATAGATTGTCTTTACCACTTTTTAGTAATTGAAAATTGCATCACATAATCAACTACGTCAACTTGTCTGACATATTTCTATGTATATCCCTTTTTTTAAATAAAACAAGTCAACCTAGGTGATTATGTTTATTTCTATCTTATTTTCACAACAAACTAGATCCACCTAAATGATTGTGTTCTATTATATATTTCAATTAGATCAACCTAGCCAAACTTATTTTTTATGTTTTAAATTTATCATAAATAAGGTAATTTACATTTATTTCTTCATAATTAATCTCACCTTTTCTTTGTAAAATGTTGGCTTCCTGCTTATTTATTTTTTTAAAATAACAAATTGATTTTTGACAATTATTTTTCACCTTTATTTTTCACTTTTTCTTGATTTATTTAGAAACTGTTTAGCATTAGTTTTAAAATACTTAGACACTATTTTTAAGGTCTACAAAGTACTCTATTTAAAATCCTTGTTTATCACTTATAGATATCTTAGCATGAACAACTTATCCCAATACTCATAGCCATAGTAAAGAGCTAAACATCATCTTTAATTTCCATGTACATCATGGTATCTTTGAAATGTCTAGGACTCACCTCTGAATTTATCCTTAGGAAGACGACCATATGTTTTACCTTATGGAGCAATGATTAGTGGTTATCATCAATAAGTTACTTCTTGCTTACCCTTGAAACTAAGTTTAGTGTGACATGGGAAATGTACTTCCTCCATAGTTATTAATCTAAAACATTGGGCTATCATTATCTAATAAACAAGCATATTTTGAAGCCTATATATGAATAAAAACTTTTGGTAAAGGTTCTTGATCTTCTTTTTCAGCTAATTAGTTAACATTAATTATTAAAAAATCATAATTTATTCTTTCTACTTATCATTATCTATTGTATTTTAGTTTGTATTGACCAACATAAATATCATTTTATGTTGTGTTAAATAGTTAAATACCATGTTTACTTCACTTTTGCACTAAACATTACATATTTGAAATTACTAACTTTTTTTGATATCAACTAAATTTACCATCACAATTTACTATAATCCTATATTTTCCTTCCTATATAACTAAGTAAATCAGATCAATTTAGTTGGTTATCCATTACATCATTTTTATTACCTATATAACTAACTCAAATAATTCAACTTAGTAGGATATCTAGGATGCTAATTTTCCTACCTGTCTAACTAAGTTGACCAACTTAACTTAGTAGGATATCAAGACTTTTATTTTTTCTACATGTAAAAATAAGTCAACTAGATGGATTTCATATAATCTTGTATTCTCATGCCTATAAAACTAATTAAACTAGATTAAATTAGTAGGCTATCCATTATATCATTTTTATTACCTATAAAACTAAGTTGACTAGATCAACATAGTAGGTTATCTATTTTATCATTTTTTTCTATAAAAATAAGTCAACCATATCGACTTAGTAGGATATATAAATTTTCCTATTTCCCTCCTTGTAAAAATAATTTCACCATCTAAACTTAGTAGGCTATCCAGATTGTTATATTTAATATTACACTAGATCAGCCTATCCAACTTTGTATGCCCTAGCTAACATAGTCTTATTTTCAACAAATATTTTGAAACCTACTAGATCAAACTAATTATTCTTAGTTATTTTGGATGAATTAGTTTATTTTATCATATTTTTTTCTTCTCTAAGCATTATATCATGTTATTTCTAATACCATCCCAATTATCATCATGAAATCACCCATTAAGATATTTATTGATAGCCTCAACCCATTTAAAGTGTACATAGGTGCTTATTTTTTCTCACCTTAGCTACCCAAGAGGATATATACTCATGGCATAATTAATATTTTCCCTCATGTAGTTCAATGGAATGAAACATGGTCCATATCACTCAAACTGATGATATAGATAATCCCAACTTAAAAATTCATATCATTAAACTCCCTTATTTCACTATTAGATCAACTGATACCAACATAAGGAATATCCATAGAGGAAACCCTCCCATTGGAAACACTCATCTTACTAATCTTGGGGAAAACACTCCAATCAACACTAAAATTTCACCATCCAACATTAATAATAATAATAAACCTATGGATACAACTCAAATTCTTGCTCAAATGTTTCAAGAAATTAATGTTATGCAAACAACTAATAATGCTCCAAATGAAAATGGGAATTCAAACCCCTATCATCATGCCTCAAAATAAACATAATTTTGTTCCTCAACCTCTTAAAGATGCTAATGGTAATATCATCCCTCAAACCATCATGTAAAAAAAATGTTTTAACATATTCAAAATTAATCATTAGCCTCATTCATCATATCCATAAATATTAGAAATATCTCTCCAACCATTATGTTTTATGGAAATAAAGACCATGATATCTTCCTTAAATAATTTGATAATTTATACAAGGATTGGATCAAAACCAAAGTGTTTTCTACCACTAAATTTAGTTTTAAATATCTTATAGGAGATGCTCTATAATGATATAATAAACTTACAAAAAATTCTATATGGAAGCTAGAGGATATAGTCAATGCTTTACTAAAATAGTTTTATAAAAATTAACTTCTTGAAAAGTTTCTATCATTTTATCAATGCTAATAAATTACCTAATGAATTTGCACATACCTTTATAAAAAATGTAAATCAGTATCTCATAACATGAGTGATGACAATATAAATAAAAGCTACTTATTATTTGCTTAAAACCTTATCTTCAATATAAGGTTAAAATCTTCTCCTCAAAATTTTGAAGAGGTTCTTGATCAAGAAAAAATAAAATATTTCATTATGAAACAATTTGAGCCAACTCATAATTTAATCAATAAATCCTTCAAAACTTCAACTAACACAATCACTATCACAAATTTTGAATATAAACCCCTTGTAACTAAAATAGGAGTATTCGTATATAATAATCAATGTACTTTGACCCCTTTGACAGTGCCTAAAATGAATAATATTTTATATCCATATAAACCTTTCATTTATAAAAATATTACTCCCCCATCATAATATGATCCAAATAATCTATTTTAGTTCCACGTTGACATTAGTCATTCTAATGAAACATGTCACCGGATTATAAAATTTCCAATATCTTTCATGTTAGGAAAGGCATTTGATCATGATGTTATGATTAGGATTCAACATTTTGATTATCTTAAAGCTTCTAAAAAGTGATTTTTTTCCAAATTTACAAATTTAAAATCTCAAAAATCTCCTCCTTTAGGTTCTACATCACAACACTCTAACAAAAATGTTTTATCCATTTATGTTGACTATGATCAATATTATACAAATTTTCAATATGTGAACATAGCTAAAGTCAACTATCACCTAAAACCTACTCATTAATATCCTCTTACCAAGCCTACAAAACCATCCACAGATGAACAACTACTTAAATATACTATTACTTCTCATCATCCATCTCTTGAACCATCCACTAGTGATGATCCATATCCAGCAATAGACCCTTGGATACATCCAAATTGTACTTCACCTAATCAACCTAAATCTCATACTCACTCTAAACCTCATTGGAATTTATTAAATGAAATTAATTATATGCATTGTAAAATTATTCCCATGGAATTAGTAATAACTTATCCATATCATCTCAATTTACTTATGTAAAAACTTTAATACATTAAAGATACTTCTTTTAATGAATCTTAATTACCTCTTGAAACCCATCAATTTATAGAATTACATGTTATTGAAACAGTTTCTTCTACTAAAACCTCTATATAATTTTCATAAGAACATTTGATAAATGATGAAATTATATTTTAAGCTGAGGATCCACCTCTCTTTATCAAAATCAACATCAATAACACTCTAATTATAAAAGTGTTAGTTGTTGAAGGATTAGGTACCAGTGTTACTATGATCAATATTATACAAATTTTCAATATGTGAACATAGCTAAAGTCAACTATCACCTAAAACCTACTCATTAATATCCTCTTACCAAGCCTACAAAACCATCCACAGATGAACAACTACTTAAATATACTATTACTTCTCATCATCCATCTCTTGAACCATCCACTAGTGATGATCCATATCCAGCAATAGACCCTTGGATACATCCAAATTGTACTTCACCTAATCAACCTAAATCTCATACTCACTCTAAACCTCATTGGAATTTATTAAATGAAATTAATTATATGCATTGTAAAATTATTCCCATGGAATTAGTAATAACTTATCCATATCATCTCAATTTACTTATGTAAAAACTTTAATACATTAAAGATACTTCTTTTAATGAATCTTAATTACCTCTTGAAACCCATCAATTTATAGAATTACATGTTATTGAAACAGTTTCTTCTACTAAAACCTCTATATAATTTTCATAAGAACATTTGATAAATGATGAAATTATATTTTAAGCTGAGGATCCACCTCTCTTTATCAAAATCAACATCAATAACACTCTAATTATAAAAGTGTTAGTTGTTGAAGGATTAGGTACCAGTGTTACTATGATCAATATTATACAAATTTTCAATATGTGAACATAGCTAAAGTCAACTATCACCTAAAACCTACTCATTAATATCCTCTTACCAAGCCTACAAAACCATCCACAGATGAACAACTACTTAAATATACTATTACTTCTCATCATCCATCTCTTGAACCATCCACTAGTGATGATCCATATCCAGCAATAGACCCTTGGATACATCCAAATTGTACTTCACCTAATCAACCTAAATCTCATACTCACTCTAAACCTCATTGGAATTTATTAAATGAAATTAATTATATGCATTGTAAAATTATTCCCATGGAATTAGTAATAACTTATCCATATCATCTCAATTTACTTATGTAAAAACTTTAATACATTAAAGATACTTCTTTTAATGAATCTTAATTACCTCTTGAAACCCATCAATTTATAGAATTACATGTTATTGAAACAGTTTCTTCTACTAAAACCTCTATATAATTTTCATAAGAACATTTGATAAATGATGAAATTATATTTTAAGCTGAGGATCCACCTCTCTTTATCAAAATCAACATCAATAACACTCTAATTATAAAAGTGTTAGTTGTTGAAGGATTAGGTACCAGTGTTACTATGATCAATATTATACAAATTTTCAATATGTGAACATAGCTAAAGTCAACTATCACCTAAAACCTACTCATTAATATCCTCTTACCAAGCCTACAAAACCATCCACAGATGAACAACTACTTAAATATACTATTACTTCTCATCATCCATCTCTTGAACCATCCACTAGTGATGATCCATATCCAGCAATAGACCCTTGGATACATCCAAATTGTACTTCACCTAATCAACCTAAATCTCATACTCACTCTAAACCTCATTGGAATTTATTAAATGAAATTAATTATATGCATTGTAAAATTATTCCCATGGAATTAGTAATAACTTATCCATATCATCTCAATTTACTTATGTAAAAACTTTAATACATTAAAGATACTTCTTTTAATGAATCTTAATTACCTCTTGAAACCCATCAATTTATAGAATTACATGTTATTGAAACAGTTTCTTCTACTAAAACCTCTATATAATTTTCATAAGAACATTTGATAAATGATGAAATTATATTTTAAGCTGAGGATCCACCTCTCTTTATCAAAATCAACATCAATAACACTCTAATTATAAAAGTGTTAGTTGTTGAAGGATTAGGTACCAGTGTTACCTATTTTTGGTTAATTCAAGCAATTAGATATTCTATAGAAAATCTCCAAAAAATGAACTCATGTGTAGCGCATTTATTAAAACTAACTGAAACCCACTTGGATGCATTTTATTCCATAGTACCATTAGATACAAGATAATTTTCACTACAGTAATGGTCCTTGATCTTCCCTTATCTTACAATATGATTTTGGGTTATCTTTGGAATAATCATATTTGATCTATCACATCTTCTAGTAGGCAATGTATCAAATTCATACATAATTAGAATCATTAAAAACATGAGGCTGATCTTAATCCTTGGAGTATCCAAATTTCAAGTCCCAAATATCAATATTGTATTCCCACTATCACCCATATAAATAGTCTGCTTTTTCCTAAATTTGTCAATATGCATTTAGATCTACATGTAACTCTC
This sequence comes from Torreya grandis, assembly GCA_037957365.1. NCBI lineage: Eukaryota > Viridiplantae > Streptophyta > Pinopsida > Cupressales > Taxaceae > Torreya > Torreya grandis. Next base: position 934,536 of record JARHVA010004036.1, read on the forward strand.
ATAGATTTAGATGATGATGAACCTAATAAATTATAAAACATTTCCAATACCACATGATTACATATATATATTTTGTAATGGATACCCCATTATTTTATTCTAAAATATTAAACCATTCCTTTAATATATGATACCATTGATAGCCCTCCCCTAAGTAATGCACATGAAGTCTCTTACATAGAAGATGATTTCACTTAAAATGAATATGGGATGACTAAAAAATTTAAAATTCCTTAGCCATGTATCCTTTTACATTAAATAATATGGGCCTCTCCACTATCAATGTTCCAATTGAAATAAATACATGTGTTATATCTCCATCCTATGATGATAACTAAATTATGGTGCAAACTCAGTCATGAGATCTAGATGTATTACATTATCAAAATACATTAGCTAAAATGTATGAATTCAATCATGATGTTCATGCCATTGACATACATTCTTATATTTAATTAGAAATATAAGGTTATTTACCACCTATCAATGCACCTTTGATATATACTCCCTCAGTTGCCCAAGAAATTGACCAGAAATCTGATCTAAAATAACCCATAATGTCTAATTACATTAAGCAAAGAAATATACTCAGACAACATCCACTACCTTCAATCTAACCTACTACACAACCCAATTTTATGCCTTTTATCCATAATATAATCATTTTTGATGATAGTACATATCCCCTATATCGATCCCATATTTTATTAAATAATTATGTACCCCTACTCCTAAAATTGCCTTGGATGCACAAGCCACTATCATCTAATAAATACAATCTGAATTTTATAATTAAGGCAACCAAATTTTTGCAAAATACTTTGCCATGGGGTGGAGGTAGAGACAAGTCATGTTCAGGGGCACAAAGTTGACATCACAAAGGAGATGGTTGAGGAAGTCACAAGTATGTCCTATGAGGTCATCAAGGCCTTCAAGTATAAGAGGAGAAAACAATATCTAATGTAGAATTTCTTTGAAATAGACTCAACCTTCTAAACTAAAAATAAAGGATAACCAAGAGTTAATATTCTAAAGTGTTGGCCAGAAATTTGTTTCTAGGTAATGAAATACTTAACTTTAAAGGGAATGTTTATTCATATCTTTTCCCATAACTTATTATTAATAAAGACTCGCCATAAGACCTCGTAAATTTTTCAACAAGCTCTATCTACTCCCTCAAACCATATTTTCCTACCTTACTACCTGATCGTGTCCCTTGAATGATCTATATTAACCTCCAAATAAAAACCTTCTTCAAACCTTATTCATTAGGGGTTAGTACTCTTCACCATAAAAGGGAAACCATAGAGGGGAATTGAGATCACCCTAAGGAAAAGTAGTAACATAAAAGGTTTAGGTGAGGTCTTATAAAACACCCTAGGAGATTGGAAGGAAGATCCATCTTCACCTTCCCCCCGCCCTATTTAACCACCCCTCATCCCTCATCAGAAACATCCCTAGGTTGTTGATAGGAAGGGAAAAAGAAAGACCACTGACTCTCCCTCATAGGATAAGAAAACTAAGAACAAGGAAAGTAAAAGTTTGAGGGCCCTCTAGGGTATTAAAGACCCTAAATTTTTAAATTCATAAGATGAAGGTAACTAAATTTAGGAAGAAAGGATATGATAGAGAATTATAGGATCTCCATGAAGGAATCAAGTGGAAGATGTCGGACTTCCATGTTAATATACAGAGCATGGGATGATAGATGGTTCCTCTCATGGAAGAGTGGAATACCTTGAAAATGGAGTTGGATAGGCTAAGAGAAGTATGGGTAAATCTAAAGATAGTTGGATGTAATGGGTATAGGATGGATGACACCCCCATTAAAAAAAGAAAGTAAACCACACCTATCACCCCAGTGAAATCCCCTATAAACATCAAAAATAAATAACATACAAGGCCTCAAAAGGATAAGGGAATAACTAAAAAAAAAAGAGTAATGGAAGAAGGCCCTAACATCTAGATTAGAGGAAAATATAGTAGTGTCAAACATAAAGTAATAAATTATAATAAGGATTCAACATCTATTTAGAAATAATATGACTTTGACGTGCCCTCAGAAGCAATTTATAGTGACTCCTTATTTTAGATTCCTATTTTATTTTATATTCCTAGTACCTTGTTGAAATTTGGTAGAAATATAGTGGTTGGTTGGCCTACTTGGTCTGGTTTTATTTATTTTATTTTTATTGAGTTAATTTATTATTTAAACTTATAGTTTTAGGTCCCTGTAAAACTTGACATTTACCTTATCAAATAAAAATGCAAACAAATTTAGGACTTGAACTAGATGTTAAATATTTTCATGCTTTACCCATGATTCTTACCAATGAATCCATATTATAATTACTCAATGATTTTGACCCTCAAATCCCACACCAACATTATAATCCAATCCATTTAAATAAAAATCCTCATTGTTTCAATAACTTCAATTATAGTATCGAAACTAGCATACAACTTATTTCTTCACTCCCTCCTATTCACTATCATTTCCAAGATGGAAATGATATTTTTATTGAAGAAATTATGGAAATTATTTATATAAATACTATTAATACTAGACCCATTCTTACCTCCAAATAACTTCATCATCAAACTATGAAAATTTTAGATTATTATTTGATAAATATCATTAAGATTTCTCATGCCAAATGAGGATATCCATAGCATTAAACCTAGTATTGTGTTCCATAATATCATCACTTATCCTAATGTAAAATATATCCATAAAAAACAAAATAAATTCCCTTTAAATATTTATACCCTATGTAATAAGGAGATCATCAAACTCTTAGATATTAAGCTCATCAAACTTGTAGATTATTTTGAATTGGTTTCCAACATTATTCATATATGCAAAAAATGTCACAATAGTTTTTCACATATGTATAGACTTTGATAATATTAATTTAGCTTATCCAAAAGATAACCTTACTTTTCCATCAATTGATGCCATTGTCAATTCCACCACTGGATATGAAATTTTATCTTTCATGGATGTTTTCTTGGGATAAACTAAAATTCACATTGCTCCCAAAGATCAACATAAAACCAAATTTACAATATAATGGACCACCTATTTCTACAACAAAATGCCTTTCAATTTGAAAATTTTTATTTCCACTTATCGATGTGAAATGAACCATATCACTAAATCCAATCATCATGAAATTAATATTCATGATCTTGATATCATATTTAATCATATCAATAAATGAAAAGTTTGACTAAATCCTTATAAATGTGTTTTCAATGTCACATCTGGAAAACTCTTAGGTTTTAGAGTTTATATTAAAGGTACTGATGTTGATCCAACTAAAATCAAATCTATTATTAACATGCTTATTCCTTTATCTACTCTAGACATATGAAGATACCATGGTAAACTAAGGTAAATATAATGACTAATTCCTAAGATGGAATACCATATTTATTAAAACAATTCCATTGTTAATAAAGTTAGATCTATGAAATGGAGTGATTCATGTCAAAAATCATTCAAAAACATGAAATAATCACTCCCACATCTTCACACTATTTGAGCTCATTCTAATGATCGACCTCTCATATTGTATACTTCCTTTACCCACATATCTATTGGGTCAATTCTTTCCTAATAATATGAAATAGTTCATTAATATGCCATAATTATATGAGTTGTTCTTTAATAAATTATGAGACATGCTAAACTAAAGTATAACATATTGCATCACTATTTTTTTCCTAGTTTGAAATTTTTACCATTACATGATTTATCAAAAAACTTATTTCATCACCCATTCTAATCCTCTTCATAATTTACTATCAAAATATTTATTACTAGGTGATAGAATTGGAAAATAGATTATCCTTTTGATGGAATTTTATTTACAAATCATTATGAAAAAATTATTTAAAATACAAATAATTTATTACCTACTTGTTATAGCTCCTATACTTGTCATTGATCATCTTAAATACATTCTTATAGATAAATAAATACTATACATTTAAGGTCTTAATTAGTCTATTTCACTTAAATATTATATTCATAATTTTATAGCTAACCTTGTGTTAAACACTCTTGATTAACTAAACACATCCATTTTTTAAAAAAAAACCCCACATTCATCATTCAATAATTACACGAGGTTACAATTGAAGTACAGGAATATACTTGGACACTTCAATTCTATGGTGCTAAATGTCTTCAAGGAGATAGGGTAGGATGAATTTTAATTGATCATCACAAAAAATTCATTACTCCTTCCTTAAAATTAACCTTTTATGTTATTAATAACATGGTTGAAAATTAAGTTCTAATCCTAGGCATGTAAGTTTCCATTGATTAAAAAATTCATTACCTATATGATTTTGGTAATTCACAACTCATATGCCATCAATTCAATAATGGATACTAATGTAAGAGTGAATATCTCATCACTTATCATCAAATATATTCCACCCTTACTCATGAATATAAATCATTCACTATAGAACCAATTACAAAAGAGAAGAATGCAATGCCTATTTCATTTGTTTAATCCACCTCTATTTCACCCTCATCAATCTCTTCATTATTCCCAATTTATCATACACATATTAAAATCACCATATTCATTACCAACCATAAATTATTATCTTATTTACCATATTCAAGATTTCATTATTTGACAAACCTATGGTACAAAAACATCATATAATTTATCGATCATCATACTTATCAAACTGACATTAATTCTCATGAAAAAAATTTAATTTCTAAATAATATTACAAATATGTCTTATAATATGAAGTGTTATATTCTTTTAATTATAAGGGTACATTTCTTTGGTGTTTCACTCAAGATAAAATAACATCCCTTATTAAATAAGAACATGGGGGAATTTATGGTCGTCGCTATAGAAAATAAACTATAGATTGTAAATACCTATGCATGGGATAATACTATCCCACATTTGAAAATATGCTATAAATTTCAAAAAAAAATGTAATCCTTACAAATTACATGATGGTCTTATCAACTCTCATTTAGCTAAGAATTAAACATTACAATCTCCTTGCCAATTTTCCATATAGGGACTACATCTCTTTTGTAAATTACCTCTCTCTCAAGATGATCATGTAATCATTATCAGAGCCATATATTATTTCACTAAGAGGATTGAATTTATGACCCTTGTTAATTTCATAGGTATCACTATATCTATATTTACACTTAATAAAATCATTTGTGGCTTTGGAATTCCTAACACCATTTTTTTGCCAATGGTGGGAATTTCAAGAATAATGATATGAAAAAATTATTTTGTAAATTCAAAATCACTCATAAAATTTCCATGCCTTATAGTCCTCAATTAAATTCCCAAGAAAAGCCCACTAACAAAATAATTAATAAAATTTTATAAAAAACCATTTGAGATTCCCATTTTGATTGACATTTAAAACTTTATCCTATAATTTGGGCTTCTTGCACTAGCAAATGTAATGCTACTAGAGCCATACCATTTTATTTATTATATAGTTTTAAATTTTTCTTACATATAGAATTTGAAATACCATCATTATGTATCTCTATTCATTTCATTATACCTAATAAGAACTCCAAGAAACCCACCAACATGTTTTAGACCTTTTGATGAGAGCCATATGGGTTATTTACAACATAACTTAAAATATAAAGCCAAAATTTACAAACAACATAAAAAAGGTCAAAATATGTACCTTTAGTGTTGCTGACTAAGTCCTTAAATTATATTATACCCATGATAAATAAGGAAATTATTCACAAAAATAATGAAGCCCTTATCTAGTAAAATATATTATTGGTCTTAGTACTTATAGATTAAATTCTAATGAAGGACATATTTTCAAATAATCCATTATCACTTAATTTATAAATAAATATTTTTATTAAAATATCATCTATAATATGAGTGTTATCTTAGATGTCTTTCATATATTTTTATATATTGTAATTCTAATACTTCTTACAAGTTTTTTAAAACTTCTCAAAGTATAACATTGTAGCAGCATTAGTTCTTTCATCAGTTATTTGGTCTATCTACATTCCTTCATATATTAATTAATGAGTTGCATCAAAAGACCAGAAATAGGACCTAACCATACTAATGAATATATTTTTATCTATAATTTTATTTTTTTGCCTTCAAGTCTCCTTCAAGTCATTGATTTATCATTTTACAAAACTAATTACCCTTTACATCTATTTGGTTTTTATTTTTTGAGTTGTAGTATAAAACCTTGGATAAAACCAAGCCTTCATAAAATTCCATTATTTAATTTATTTCTAGACCTCTTTGGTTTTCCTTTAGTTATTTTCACTTTAAAACTTTAGATAGGACCAAGATTTCATCACAAATCTTCTTTTTATAAGATTACTTTTATTTGCAACCTAGTCTAAGTTTCTTCCTTGAAAAATAAAGAATGGTTAATAATTGTGAATTAATACTCTTAAAATCAACCATATTCTTTTGTGTAAATGATTCCAACCAGCTATTAGTATGTCTAAATTCAGTTACACTATCACTTATGATGATGATTCATACTTACCTATCATTAAACCATGTTCACACTATACATTTTTTTTTATTTGACATAACCCAATAATTTAATGTTCAATTCCATCTTCTCCCTTGTTTAATTACAATAGGGGCACACCAAAGTTAGTTTTCAGATAGAAATCTTATTTAACATGAAAGTACAAGTGTTTTAGACACCATGTTGTCTATGTTCTCTTTCAAATCCACTAATTATAATTTCTCTGGTGATCATCATCTATAGAACCCATGTTTGGTTTTTGTAATCCATATGGTGGAAGAATATATAAAATACATAAAATTCAAAATTTAGATAGTTAAAATAAAATATGATGATAAAAATATAAAAACAAACATTCAAAATTCAAAATCACACTAAATTACATGATTATTTTAAAGCATATATCATATCCTAGTTGAATTTAAAACTCCATAGTTGGATTCATGATAGAGCCTAGGTCCATTGGGTTTCGGCAGGCTAGTAGACTTGGGTAGGAGGTCTCATATCTCAAAAATATATTTATAGTGCCAACCTGATTTCTCACATAAGTACCTAGTCTTCATAGTAGACCAATAACTCTATAAGGGGCATCAATGAATTGGTAACCCATTGTGGGAAGGTAGGTACATTTTAATTTCATTTCATATATAACCTTTAATGGATGTTATTTATACTTCACTAGTTAACCCAAATTTGTGTGGATGTGGAAAGTTTTTTATATTCCCTAATGTTGAATGTCCTTTTGTCTTCCCAGTTTGATTTAGTTTATTATTTATAATATATATTATTCACCTTGGTTCTACCTTTGTTTACCCTAACATCCATTTCATATATCACCTTGATATGCAATTTAAATATTTTTCCCAAATTCTAAAATCCCTATTATTCATCTCTTTAAGACATGCTCAAAACAAGATTATTTTATTTCATATATAATTATAATATAAGTTTCATATCTGATTGATTATGAGATAAATTCTTAATCATGGCGTTATCCTTCTCGAATTTCCCTTACTTAGGGTTGAGAATTTGAATTTATTTTTCACCATTTTGTGGATCATTTCATTCAGTTTATTTTACATTAAAATTCATTTTTTTCCATTTTTGATTGAGTAAGGATTGTTACTTCTCTTTCATCAATGTCATTTACAATTTTTTGTATCTTTTTCCATATTTTTAAAACTATGTATTGTTACTTCTCTTACATTTATGGTGGTTTCATTACTTTAATTTCATGTATCCTAGGTTTGATATGGGTTGTTATTTTTATTACTTAGGTTGTATTTATTGGGTCTATCAATGATTTAGTAGCCTTAGATTTTTGGATACCCTAATTACTCTCATTTTATATATTCTATTTGGTTTTTTGGTTTAAAAATAGAATTTATCCTCTCAGCTTACCAATTTTCCAAGTGACTTAGTTATGTAATTGGTCATTTAATTTGATTTCCCTATGATGTTTATTTTTTTATATGTAGCCTTGTATCCTTAGGGTTTGTCTAAATTAGTTAATTTCACCCTCCATAATAATTAATAAAAATAAAAAATATAGTCATTTAGTGATAAAGATAAGTCAATTTATTTATATGACACCTTAAATTATTTCCAACAATTCCTTATGGTCATTTATTTTTTACTTTATACTAAAATTTATTAGCACAAATTTATGTGTCACTATGTTTTTTCCTAAAGAACCATCCCATGTTAAACCTACCTAACACATGATGAGATTTAAGTTGGGAATATGTATACACATAATATTATAAAATTTTATTATTTATTGATGCTTTCTCTATTGTTAGAACATATCAAGTTTAGATCTCTCTAAGTTCACACCTTATAGGGTACAATAGGAAAGGTGTTAATAGATAATTTCTACTTAAATATTGTTGGTCAACTCTATTATTAATTAAATTCATTATAAATCCTTATTATCAAAATCCACTAGTAATCTAAACCCCATTCACACATTTACATAAGAATTTCTACTTTTAATTAGCCCCTAATTAAGAAAATACCACCTTTTGTTACCAATTTAGCTAAGATAATATTGATAGAAAGGATTAATCACACATTATGGAACTAAGTTGGCCTAACTAACTTATTTCATGGCATAATGGTAACTTTTTCCAACTAAAAGGATCAATCTTGAAAATCTTGTCTATTGAAATTATGGAAGGATGCAAGCTTATCGATTACTATAAATATGAGGTTCATTTCAATATAATAGAGAGGAAAATTCATTTTCATATCATTAAAGTCCATAATTATGTTAAATATGCATTTTAAGGATCTATTACATAATTTTTTCCTCGGAGATAACATTATTTATCTTATAGGAAGTCTTAGATGAAATGTAGGCAAATTTCATCCTAGAGATTATTTATAAGTCTGATACTTACAATTAACAACAACCTCTTGCATAACGCTATTGTCCAAGGGAGATATTGAGACTCAATAAGTTTACCCATGGAAAGTACTCCTAACTCTTACTATTTCATTTGATAGATAGATATTATATAAGTAATATGTGTTTTGGATTATAAATCCTTACTTAGATTAAATTTATGTTTAAAATTAGTATAGATATAGGGTTTTATTTTCTTTTCATATTTAATTTTAGGTGATGTATGGCCTATTTGCCTACCAGGATCCCTTGATTATTTATTTATATTTAACCTTACCCTTTTGTGCCACAAGCTTTGTTGAGCACTAGATTAGTTTTAATTTATATACTTAGACCTAACTAGGGTCACTAAATAGTGTCATTTACCTAGAGGATTTACTACCCTCTCCTTTGGTGCTATGTGATAAGAGACTCATTGGTTAGGTTTATCAGATCCATTTTGGTCATGATCACAATATAAACATGTATCGCAATGGATATTAGTTTATTACCTTGTCCTATCTTAAATTTTACTAAGTTTGATGAGATTTATATCTTTCTTAATGTTTTGCATACAAAATTCACCATTAGGGTAATTTAAATTATGAAGAGTGATTTAACTAATTATCACAAGTCATTTTCACTAAAATTCACTTTTATAAATATTTAATAGCCAAAATCATATAAGATATTGAAATAAATAAATCATTTGAAATAACTTGGTATTTGCATATTTTATGGTAATTTGAGACCAAAATTTTAATTTATAATGGATTACAAATAGATTGTAAGTGAAAATTGAGAAAAGTAATAAAAAAATTGAAATCGAATGAGTTTAGGGTCTCAAAAGAGGGTATCTAGCATTAAATATTTAATAACCTTAAAGTTTAAATTAAGGAGGGGGTTATGGTATAATTAGTAGCCCAAGATTGTGTAAAAAAGGATTCAAACCATGTTACCACTTATAAAGAAACCAAAAAATATGACATCAAGTATGAAAAAGTGTTTCACATTTATAGAGGTAAAGGGACATGACTCAATCATCATTTATGAGGTCATTGAAGAATAGTTGGCAAGAAAAAATGAGGAAGAGATAGAATAAATTTATTTTATAAAAATTGGGGATTAAGTAAAGGATAATCTAATTATGATGAACTATTGATTAAAATTATAATGTATAAGTTATGAAATAATTACGCAATAATGATGTGGATCTTATAATTTATAGAAAGATGTTAAAATAGGAAGATAATTAACATAAACAACTTGTCTAGAACATAGATTTTATTGACTACAATAATGACTATGTGATAAATTATAAGACTATAGAGATGACTATGAATTAGTAATTATGCTCTAGTTTAATTCAGGATAAGTCTGTGCTCTTTGAACAAGGTTGTCATGCATTTTTTATGTATAGGTGCACAAACATCATGTAAATTTTTTCCTTATGTGTAAATTTAAACCAGTGTTGCTTCACCTATAGGTCTTGTGTATGTGATCATATCTCCCCAATCGTATATGGGAGTTTTTTTCTATCTTATTCTTCACTTGGAATCCTAGGCCAATTGAAAAAAATGAATAAATGCATAAAATGGGGGAAATGGGTTTACTATTTTAAGTCATGCTTAACCTCAACACGCCCTATGTTGAGTATTATGCACGTACAAATACTCTAAATAAGGATCAAAATCCATGTATTTATTTCATGCTATAATAGTGTGCATGTAATATTAGTGTAATTTTATATGCTAATTTAATCATAGTGTAATTATACGATTGAATAATATGTTATGACCTTGGGGGTGTATTCAAACATAGCTTAGGGGTAATTAGGATGTATGAAATCAAAATTGAGAATAATAGTTTGTATCCTCTCAATGTCGAGTTAGAATAATTGTAGTGTTTACAATATGGAAGCCTCTTGGCATATATTGAACAAGTGATTAAAAAATATGGCTATATAGTGGTGTTTGGGTAAATAAATTTAATGAGACTTGATAAACATCTAGGAAAACTTGTTAGGTGAATTTGAATTTTATAAATTAGCTTTTATTTTTCATGGGGATGAATTTTTAAAAATTTAGACAACACCAATGAGTGGGATTGTACTTGTAGAGTAATTTTTTACTCTACGTTACATTCAAATTTTGGGTTGAGCACTACAATTTTTGGTTCCTACACACCTTGGGTGTTGCGGTAGAGTTTTGGAATAGAGGATGAGTTCATTTTTGCCTAAGTGTCAAAAGTAGCAGAAGATGCCACGTGTCACCCTTCAGGCATGGGTCTTTTTCCCTTTCTTGTTTCCTTCATCTCATTTTTTCCCAAGTATCAAGTTTGAGTGGATGGTGCCAAGTGTCACCTTCCAAAACACAAAGCCAGCCATCTAGAATTCTTTGAGGCCTCTTTTTTAACTTTCCAAGAGAACTGTAGACCGTGCCACGCACGTTGTAGCAGTTAAGCAGAATACACCACATGTCAACATCTACATCCCATATCAGCATTTGCATTTCATTCAAAGACTTTTAGCAAGCAGAAATAGAGTAAAAAGTGCCAAGTGGAAGTTGTGGAGGCCCTAAAATACCCTTTTGAAGAAGCAATGGAGATCACCACATGTCGGTATCTAGGATACGCTTTCATCTAATGCTTTTGTTCAACGCATAAGGGTGTCATTTTGCTAAGTGTCAAAGTGTAGTGGAGGCTTCTAGGTGTCACTCTCTGGTCCCTTTCCACATCCCCCTAAAAGGTAGTAGAAGACACCACATCCCACCAGAAAGTGAAGGGAAAGATGCCATGTATCTTTCCAGGAGCAACAGAGATCACCACATGTCAATTTCTGAGAGACCATCTTGAGCCTAATTAATGAATAAAGATTGTAGTGGGTCCCAAATGTTATTTCAAAGGACTGCAAATGTGTTGAGTGCCAACATGCAAAGATTGCCATGTGCATTCATCCCTTCCCAAAAGTTACCCAAGAAAGGAATGCAATAAGTTTTGTTTTGATAAAACTGCAAAGTATCGAGGAAGTAGACTGCAACAGGTGTCAAAGGTGGAGCATTCCTCAACAAAGCATAGCGAGCGAAAAGTGCCAGGTGTCATTTTTTATTGCTTTCTAAGTAATAAGAGGATTTTTAGGGAATTGAATAAGTTTCCTCTCCCATTTCAACATAACAAAGTGTTCCTTGTATCTATTGAAAGCAAAGTGAAATGGAGGAAAATCAGCTGAAGTTAATTCAATTAGATGGATCAGTTGATTGGGTAGATTTTTGGAGCCCCCAAAGTATTGAAGACAATGTCCATTTGCCCCTGGGAGAAAAGGATAGAGAAGATTGCGTGGGAAAGGGAGTGATGTAGGGAGACATCTGAGTCTATATAAGGAGAATTGTAAAATAAGGGAGGAGGAATTATATGGTTTTAGAATTTTAGAGTTTTGACTAATAATATCATTTTCTATTGTTTCATTTTCTTGAGTTGAAAGATTTATATGACTGTGTGTGTTTTTGCATCTTTTGTATGACTGGAAGATTTAATAAGAAGATTAAACACTATGCCCTTGTTGATATTATTTGTGTCATTCACAAAGTAGTCTATGCTGTAGATTTTCTAGTGTTGTGATTGGAAATGTTATTTGCTTTTGTCTCATTTTATAGAGTCTAAAGTTCTACATAACTATGCATGACTTCTGCACCTCTTATGTGATTGGAGGATTATATTAAGAATATTGAACACTATGCCTTTGTTGAAAATTCCTGTATCTCAGCAAAATACTCCCTTGTTATGAGCCTCTGTTTCTGTTATTCCCATCTTTTACATTGATCATGCACTTGTCTACTCTTAAATGTAATTGAATCATATAATAGTCTCACTGTGTTCAGGTTTGGATTAGGATTACATTCAGGTGCATCGCCATAGTTAGGTTTTAATTCCTACATTTTGTGCTTCTATTTAGTCTCCTATCCCTTTTCCCCAACACCTACAAAATAGAAGAGACCAGCTTCTTTAAAACCTAAAGGTTGTTTCAAGCCACATTATCCCATAGCTTGAAACTTCCTATTATTGATCGATTAAGATCAAGTGCAATTTTATGACATCAACAATTTTTGGCATGCCCAGTGGGACCAGTCTCAAAGTTTCCTTCAAGACTGCATGAACCAGAGAGCTATGATGAGTTAGAGCTATGGACTAGTTACCAGATCGTAATCTACTACAAATCTAGGTATTCTTTTGGCACCTTTGGTATTTAGCCCCAGAAAAAGAGTTAACTAATTCATACCGGTACCAAATATGGGAGCCAACATCCCCCCAAGAATTATGCAAGCTAGAACACTGGTAGTCCCTTAATCCTCCCAATACCACCAGATGTTTGGGACCCTATTCTAATAAATGCTCTAAATTCCCTACCTAAATTTAGTGGGCAAGACTCAAAAACATCTGTGGAACATCTTCAAGATGTATCAGATGTCTGTGCCATACATGGTGTCATAGAGAAAAATGTAGCCCTAAGGTTGTTAGCAACCTCATTCAAAGGGAAGGCTTTAGAATGGTACTGGTCCTTGACCCCAAATACCATATCTACATGGGACCAGCTCAGAGATCAGTTCTTTGAAAGATTTGCAGAGGTGACAAGTCTTCTTTATTACAGTAGTTGATCACCATTCAAAGGGGACCACAAGAGCACATGAATAACTTTAACTCTAGATTCTAGAGAAATTGGGACAGAATCCCTATTGCAGCTAAACCACCCCCTGGTATGGCCATTGTATTCTATCTCAAATCTTTAAATTTAGATATATCTGTTATGATTTAGTCACTGGGAGGGCACACTTTGCCAACAGCTTATGACCTTGCGGTTAGAGCTGAAAATCATTTAATTGATGCCAAAAAGTTACCTCCAAGGCCTCCCATGCCTATGTTCCCAAAAATATCCTTGCCTTTACCTCAAGAGGTTCCTAAAGTTGTAATCCCCCCATGTCTAGGTATACTTACCCTTCTCATTTGTGAAGCAACCGGTCCCTACTCAGTCATCTGAGATGGATGATATCAAAAGTATGCTAAGGACATTCTCCAATGAGCTGATTAATATGAAGAGGCAACAGAACACTTTCCCTAAGCCTCCTTATCAAGGTTATCAAGGGAATAGGTTTTTGTCCCAACCAAACTAGTATTAAGGCCCTCCAAGGTAAACCAACCATCAACTAACAAATCAATTAGTTGGAGTTCCCACACCTTCACAGAGCATTCCTCCCAACTCAAATAGGGATAGGGTTCTAGGTCAAAATAATTATGTGGATGATGCTAATGCTTGGTTTTTCCCTTGCAAAAATGCTCACACCCCTAGAGATTGTCCTAGAGGAAATCTACAACAAAGAGTGGCTGAGCAGAGAAGAATGGAAGGTTAGTTTGCTAGTACTAGTAGTAATCAAGCCTACCAATCTCCTGGAATGCAAAATTTAGTTCTAGTGGCCCAGATGCAAGGAATTTCCTTGTAGAAAGAGGAAGAAATAGCCCTAGAACATGCTTTGTTCTCATGGGTTGAGGATGAAGAAGTAGTTTTCTTGAATGAAGCGTCTACCTCCCAAAGGCCAATAGTACAATCTGATTATTATACCAGATCAAAGAGGAGGATGGTGGAGCAGCTTGAGATTGCAAGTGGTCAGATCAAGAATAATCCTCCATCTCAAGGTCAAAGAAATGCTACTGTTAGACAAGAATTGTTTCAAGATCAAGGGATCCCTATCCAAATTCAGGAAAAAAAAAGGTGTCCCTATTTCCAAAAAAATCAGTCTTTGGGACCAATCAACATAGTGGACCAACTAAAGAAGACTCTAGCGCAAGTATCTATATGGGATATCTTGGCTATTCTTGAGAAAAAGACATTAATGCAAGTAGCTCTACAAGGGCAAGCAATGCCCAAAGGTGTTGTTACCAAAGAAGGACTTGTTGGAAAGGAAAAGCTCAAAGATCTAGTTCCTCCAACGACAATAGCCTTCGTGAACAATGCAGCACAAGTAAGTAAATCCAAGCTATAGCATTTCTATTTGACTCTAATAATTGGAAATAAACTCCTGCATAATGCATTGATAGATTTAGGAGCTAGCACAACTGTGATGCCCAAGCAAATAGCTGATGCTTTAAAAATAAATTATGAACCCCTTGTAAAGGGAGTAATGCAGTTAGATGACAAAATAGTGCAAACCATAGGGAGAATAAAACAACTCCCCTTGCAGTTATTCACATGCCCCAACGTAATTGTCAACTAGGATATAGTTGTCATAGATATTCCTCCTGTCTTTGGTTTGTGTTTATCCTGAGACTTTACGGCAAAAATAGGAGGATATATGTCTCTTGACTGGTCTCACCTCATCCTGAGAACTAGATACAGTTCAAAGATGAAAATTTTATCCGAACCACTGTCCAAAGACCACATCACCAATGAACCAACAACAAGATTAGAAGCAGATCATGCCATGTTGAATAAAGAAGAAAGAAATTTTGTTGAAGAACTAGGAGACTAGACTGAGCATGATCAAGAAGAAGAAAATAGCCAGTTTTTGGGTATGATGCATAGCGACCCGTATGGGAACTATGACTCTAATGGTTTGGGCACATATGTCATTTTTGATGAGGATCAGGCAATCCCAAATGTTATAAGGAAAGAGGCACCTATTACTCAAGATTTGGAGGTTTGGACTTTGAATTTTGATGGGCCCAAAAGTAAACATGGTGTTGGAGTAGGAATTTGTCTTACTGCTCCAAATGGTGATAAGATTTTAAGGGCTATCTGATTCTAATTTGCTTGCACTAATAATGATGCAGAATATGAATCTCTAGTACATGGGCTCCTATTAGCCAAGAAAAAGGGAATAAATAACCTAAAATTAAAAGGGGATTTGGAATTATTAGTAAAGCAAATTAGGGAAAAGGGAACAGCCAAAAATGTGAGAATGAGGTCTTATCGGCATAGGATTTGGGATTTGATAGAAGATTTTAAAGCCTTCAATATTGAGATAATCCCTAGAAGCCAAAACTCTGAGGCTGATAAGATGGCTCAGATTAGCTCATAGTTTAACTTAGGAACTGGCCTATTGGTTAACAATGAGTCAGTAAAAGTTATAGTGAGGCCAACCATCCTAGACAATGACCAAAATTGGCAAGTGTTTGAAAATGATGCCTAGGTAGTCTCTTTTTTACAACAATCAGATGAGTTTGTGGATCAATTGCAAACTAAAACTAACGAGGCATATGGTGATTAGGTTATTCAATCAAGGACTAATAAGCTCCCCAAAGGATTGATCACCTTAGAAAATTTATTTGACCTAGAAGATGTAATCCTGGGAAAGAAAAGGTTCCAGGTAGATGAGGCAGACTATTCTGAGGTAGAGGTGAGTGATGGGAAGAAGCTAAAAGTTGGGAATTCCATAAATCAAAAAGAAAAGAAAAAATTAATTGAGTTGTGCCAAAAGTATGACAGGGTCATAGCTTGGAGCTATGATGACCTTCATGGATACAATAGAGACATTATCTAGCATACAATAGAGTTGAATGAAGGATCCAAACCCATCAAGAAGAAATAGAGGCCATTAAATCCAAGGATTGAGCCTCTAATGGTAGATGAGTTGTAGAAATTATTAGACTCCAAAATAATATTTCCAATCAAGCACTCGACTTGGGTATCAAATCTGGTCCCAGTTAGTAAAAAGAATGGAGATGTGAGACTGTGTGTAGTTTTCAGAGATCTAAATAAAGAATCTCTAAAAGACCACTATCCCTTGCCCTCCATGGAACAAATTTTGTAAACTATGGCTGGATCAAAGAGGTTTTCTTTACTTGATGGTTTCTTTGGGTATAATCAAATTTGGCTATCTGAAGAAGACTAGTTCAAAACTGCTTTCACTACCAAATGGGGTACATTTGCCTACACGAATATGCCATTCAGCTTATCAAATGTAGGAGCCACCTTTCAATGAGCTATGGATATATACTTTGGTGATTTAATAAATAAGGTCATCCTAGTCTATCTAGATGACCTCACTATTTTCTTGAAAAATGATGATGATCATTTTGATCATTTAGAATCTATCTTCAAGAAATGTCAAGATTTTGGGATATCATTGAATCCTAAGAAATGTATTTTTGTTGTACCTCAGGGTAAACTGTTGGGGCACATAGTATCTAAGGAAGGGGTTTTTATAGATCCTAAGAGGATCATAGCTATAATGGATCTACCTCTCCCAGCAAATAAAAAGGTAGTCCAGTCTTTTTTAAGGAAGATCAATTTTGTCAGTAAATTCATATTTGATTTTGCAAGCTTGGTTAGACCAATGACACTCTTGCTAAAAAATGACCTGGTCTTCAAGTGGACTATAGAAGGAAGGTAAGATTTTGATGGGATCAAAAAGGCTATCTCAGTAGCCCTAGTGCTCAAGAACCCAGATTTTTCCATGCCCTTCATAATGTATGTCTATGGGGGGAGTCAAGTATTGCTACTATCTTGAATCAAAAGAATGATAGGTTAGAAGGGGAGCACCCAATAGCCTTTTTCTCAAGGACCCTCAGGGATTATGAGACTAGGTACAATTTTGTGGAAAGACAAGCCTATGCCATGGTAAAATCCCTCAAGAAATTTAGACATCTAATCTCAAGGAACAAAATTCTAATACTTGTGGCTCACCTAAGTGTCAGGGAATACATCATGGAGGGGGAGATTACTGAGAAAAGAGCCAACTGGATCACTAAGATCCTTGAGTATGATGTGGAGGTTAGACCCACCAAGCTAGTCAGAGGCAAGGGGCTATGCCAATATATAACCAAAGAGCTCGAAAGGATGTTACCTGAGGAAGTAGAGTTAGAAAGAGAGCCAGAGATGGTGCTTAAATTATAAGAGGTTGATCAAGAATCCTGGGTCACCAATAGGATTCAATTCATGAAAATTGGGATTTATCTGAGAGAACTCCCTCGAAATAAGAGAAGGTATTATAGGATACAGGGAGTTCATTTTGTTTTAATTGAACAAGTCCTTTTTAGAAGAAATTTTGATGGGAAATTACTAAGATGTGTGAAATAGGTTGAAGCCAAGAGGATACTACATGAAATGCATCATGGATTATCAGGGGGCATTTTTCTGCAAAGACCATAGCCATAAAGATAAGTGAGGTCAGATATTTTTGGCCTACTTTATTTGCAAATTGTTATCATTTGGTTAGAAAATGTCAAACCTACCAATATTATATGGGGATGCCGAGGAATGCAGCCATGCCCCTTAGTCCTATAGTGGTGGATGAAACTTTTGTTCAGTGGGGTCTTGAATTCATTGGGATGATAAATCTAGTGTCTAGTATGGGTCACAAATGGTTATTAACTACCATAGACTATTTCACCAGATGGACTGAGGCAGTCCCACTTAAAGAAGCAATAGAGAGCGTGATCCTAGATTTTCTAGGGGGTATCACTACTCACTTTGGGGCTCTTCACACCATCATATCAGATAATGCTAAAGCATTCTTGGGGTCTAATATATCTAACTTTGCCTTGAGACATGGAATATATCTGAAAACTTCATCTAACTATTACCCTCAAGGTAATGGTCTAGCAGAGTCAACCAACAAGAAAATGATAAGACTCATGAAAAGAGTAGGGGTAGATCATCACAAAGAGTGGCACAAAGTGCTTAATCTAGCACTATGGGTTGACAGAATCACGCCCAAGTAGGTGATCAAAATATCTCCATATGAATTGGTATATGGAAAATCTACCGTGATTCCCCTATGTTTAGAAATCCCTACTCTTCAACTGATCAAGCAAATTGAGATCAAAGAAAATGGCCCCATGCAGGTCAGACTCATAGAACTTCTGGAAGTTTAGGAAAAGAGGGGTTTATCCCATGATTCATTGATCAAGCATCAAGGAATGGTGAAGAATTATTTTGATAAAAGGACTTCAAATCCTAATTTTGAAGTGGGCTCAATCGTCTTGAAATGGGATGCAAGGGCCGTTAAGCCAGGTCAGCATACCAAATTTGAAGCACTGTGGACTGGTCCATATAGAATTCATGCATGCAAGTAGAAGAATTATTTCGAGCTAGAGTCGATGGAAGGAGAACCTGAAGAGATTCCTATAAATAGAATCTATTTGAAACATTTCAATTGACTTGGGTCTCTCTTATATTATAGTTAAATAGTTTCCCTTCCTCGCATTGTTTTTCCATTGTTTTCCTGCTTTATTTTTAAATAAGTGTTTTAAACATAAGTCGATGGCTCTTTTAAAAGCTGTAATTTTCACAATTTTGATTTATCAGGAGGTGGAGTTTCTTTTTGAGCAAGCTCAAAATTCCTAAGGGTTACCAATAATTGTAGAGTAATTTTTTACTCTATGTTACATTTGAATTTTGGGTCGACCACTGTGATTTTTTGTTCCTACACACCTTGGGTTGTGCGGCAGAATTTTGGAGTAGAGGATGGGTTCATTTTTACCTAAGTGTCAAAAGCAGCAAAAGATGCCATGTGTCACCCTCCAGGCATGGGTCTTTTCCCCCTTCTTATTTCCTTCATCTCATTTTTGCCCAAGTATCAAGTTCGAGTAGATGCTACCAAGTGTCACCTTCCAAAACACAAAGCTGGCCATTTGGCATTCTCCAAGGCCCCTTTTTTAACTTTCCAAGAGAACTATGGACCGTGCCATGTACCTAGTAGCAGTTAAGTAGAATGCACCACAGGTCAGCATCAGCATCCCATATCGGTATCCACATTTCATTCAAAGACTTTTAGCGAGCAGCAGTAGAGCAAAAAGTGCCAAGTGGTAGTTGTGGAGGCCCTAAACTACCCTTTCAAAGAAGCAGTGGAGATCACCACATGTTGGCATCTAGGAGACACTTTCATCCAACGCTTTCATTTAACACATAAGGGCATCATTTTTCTAATTGTTGAAGTGCAACAGAGGTTGCCAGGTGTCACTCTCTGGTCCCTTTCTATGTTCCCCCAGAAGGTAGTGGAAGATTCCATATCCCCATAGAAAGTGAAGTGGAAGATGCCACGTATCTTCCCAGGAGCAGCAGAGATCACCACATGTCAATTTTTGAGAGACCATCTTGAGCCTAATTGATGAATAAAGATTGTAGTGGGTCCCAGATGTTACTTTGAAGGACTATGGAGATGCCGAGTGCCAACATGCAAAGACTACCACATGCATTCATCCCTTCCCAAAATTTGCCTGAGTAAGGAATGCAATAAGTTTTTTTTGATAAAACTACAAAGTATCAAGGAAGCAGACTGCGACAGGTGTCAAAGATGGAGCGTTCCTCAACAAAGCATAGCGAGAAAAAAGTGCCAGGTGTTATATTTTGTTGCTTTCTAAGTAATAAGAGTATTTTCAGGGAATTGACTAAGTGTCCTCTCTCGTTTCAACATAATAGAGTGTTCCTTGTATCTATTGAAAGCAAAGTGAAATGGAGGGAAAATCAGTTGAAGTTAATTTGAGTAGATGGAACAGTTGATTGGGTAGATTTTTTGAGCCCCCAAATTATTGAAGACGTCATCTATTTGTCCCCTGGGAGAAAAAGACAGAGAAGATTGTGTGGGAAAGGGAGTGATGTAGGGAGACATCTGAGTCTATATAAGGAGAATTATAAAATCAGGGAGGAGGAATTATATGGTTTTAGACTTTCAGAGTTTTGACTAATAATATCATTTGCTTTTGTTTCATTTTCCTGAGTTGAAAGGTTTATATGACTATGTGTTTCTACATCTTTTGTATGACTGGAAGATTCAATAAGAAGATTAAACACTATGCCCTTGTTGATGTTATTTATGTCATTTGCAAAGTAGTCTATGTTGTAGATTTTCTAGTGTTGTGATTGGAAATGTTATTTACTTTTGTCTCATTTTCTGGAGTCTAAAGTTCTACATAATTGTGTGTGACTTTTGTGCCTCTTATGTGATTGGAGGATTCTATTAAGAAGATTGAATACTATGCCTTTATTGACAATTCTTGTATCTTAACAAAAGACTCCCCTTTTGTGAGCCTCTATTTCTATTATTCCCATCTTTTACATTGATCATGCACTTGTCTACTCTTAAATGTAATTGAATCATATAATAATCTCATTGTGCTTAGGTTGGGATTAGGATTACATTCAGGCGCATCACCATAGTTAGGTTTTAATTCCTACATTTTGCACTTCTATTTAGTCTCCTATCCCTTTTCCCCAACACCTACAAAATAGAAGAGACCAACTTCTTTAAAACTTGGAGGCCGTTTCAAGCCGCATTGTCCCACAGCTTGAAACTTTCCATTGTTGATTGATTAAGATCAAGCACAATTTTATGACATCAATAGTACTAAATGAGTGGCTTTGTGTGAGAAGGAGATAAAACTAAAATTAGATGTTTGTATTAGTCTAGAAATGAGTTTAGGTTGAATGGAATGCAAAATAAGAATATAAAGTATAAAATTTTCATAAAGATAAGGATCACGTACATATAATCATATGAATAGAAATGTAGAACCATGGAATGACATAGAGAAAGGTGTGTATAAGGAGTGGTCACAGGTGAATTATTTTAGAATTAAATTTTTATATTAGTGAATACATTCCCCCTCTTATTATAGTAATGTAGCAAAGTGAAATTACTATATTAAAATATAATATCTATACTCGAGCTTACCTATGTTGAGTGATCTTATATGTAGGCCACATGCTGAACTATGCATCATGAAAACCTATAATTAGATATGTATAAATCAGTCCTTAAGATGAAAATATTAAATTAAATACAAGACTACCTATATAATAAATAATAATTAATGAATACACGTTTTTCATGTATGTGAAATAGTTTGTCTTATAGTGTAAAATTAGTGACTAGAGAGGGCAGGACCCTTGGATATTTTATTTTCATTGAAACACTTGGATTGAACTGTGTATGCAACAATCCTCATTTTTATGAGAATGTATTTAATAAATCTATATATATTTAAATCCATAATCTCAAAAATCAAGGTAGTATAATGGATTGGAATCTTTTTATGAATTCTAGTAGTTCATTTTGGTGTAAAAAAGGTGAATCAATCACTATAGATGAAATAATATTCATTTATATTGTAAAATTAAGTAAAATTAGTATACTATAAGTATATTTTGTATACAACATAGAGGATGACATGAATTTCAATTCCCTCTATGAAAATTGGTGCAAAGCTAATTGATAAAGTGATTATATATTGCACACATGCCCCTAATCTAGTAATTGAGTATAATTATTATGATGTGTGAGTAATACCAATTTAATTTTTGAGTAAAACAAAACATAAATTTTGGAACACATGTTGCTCATGATGCCACAAATTTGAGCAAAATCTGAGATAATTTTGTGTATAAATCTGTAAACTATTTCTTAAAAATACTAAAAATTCTTATATAGGATAACTAAAATTATAATATATATATATATATATATATATATATATATATATTGATTTTTGTTGACATTGGGACTAAATCATGTTGTTATGTAAATCTACATGTATTATACTCTAAATGGTGTGGTACTATATTAATGATCTTTCAAAGCAAACATTGAGTGTACATTGGGATCAACTGGGTAAATATTATCATTTATATATCTATGTGAAGTATTTTTTTATCTTAGTGTCTAATACAAGACAATGTGTGCTCCTTATTTTGAGGTGAGTTTTTAAGAATGCATAATAATTTAGCTCAAAATAAAATTTTATGAAAAAATATGTTATTGAAAGTTTTAAATTTGGGTTAATAATGATACAAATGAATATCATGGCATCATATTGATAATCCAAACAAAAAGTAGTAATGTATGATACATGTTTAACCTAAAATATGTAGTTTCATGTCTATATAGTTTTTATAAATATGTCATGTATTCAGTAAAAGATCAAAACTAAGTATGTAAAATAAATAGAACAACTTAAGGAAAGATGCATCATATTGATCATGGCATCACAAACAAATCAAATAATATAAAATAAGATTCATGGACATGATACATACACAAAGAACCCTTGAAAAATCACATACATAAAACAAAAATGCCAAGGGTACACATATAAGTGATGAATTAAAATGTCACTCACATGCATAAAATCATATAATAATGCTTACAGACACAAACAAGGACATGTTCAAATGTCCATAATCTAGAGTGAGGAATATAAATAAAACATGAATCAAAGAATAAAACATGATAAACATGCATGAATAATTTATATTAATATACATAAGTAATTAGTAACATCAATATATTTTGTAACTCAAGTATTTAGTAATATATAAATGTGAAATTAAGTCAGAAAATATTTAAAATTAATGTGCAATGTATTATAATGTAGTAGACAAAAACTAGATAGTCATAGAGTGATAAATATTGGGTAAAGGAATCCCCTAATAAATTTTTTATGATGCACATATGTTTTATAATTACTATGATTGGTTTAAATCTAAGAAATTAGAGCTTATGTTCACATAGATGAGTCCAATGAAATTGTACAAAAGTAAAATGTGTTGTCTAGATAGTATGATTTGTCTATGTATAATTTTTTGAGTCTAAGACATTATCACCACCTAAAAAAATGTCTTGGAATAAAAACATATATTTATTAAAAATAATTCAAGTACACTTTTGAAACATATTTAATATAAACTATATATATAGAATTACTACATATATTTAACATAAATTAACTGATGTAAATGAACTACACATATTATGCATAGGTGCTCATTTTTAGATGTGTTTTTATTATTTATATTTCAACTTTCATATATATATATATATATATATATATATATATATGAAAGTTGAAATATAAATAATAAAAACACATACAAGGTATGTGTGTAATCAAATGGTGGATCTGGTGAAAGTTTTTTGACTTCTAGATACTGAATCTTGTCAAATTCCCATAGGTCATCATCATTATAATCATAATATCACTCATATTTTTTATTTTATAAGGTGAAAAAAGGTTTTAAAAGATTTTATAATTAAAATAAGTTTAAAAGATACTCATTATAAACTATAAGAGTTAAAAATGTGAGACAAAATCAACCAAGCTAAACCATAAATTGAAAATTTTATACATGACTTCCACCACTAAACCACTAAAACTTCAAAAAAATTATACTTTAAAAATAAATATAGGAAAGCAACCTAACAAAAATAAAACAACCATATATTAATTAGACAAATCCTCAAAGTTAGAATAATCAAAAAGTATAACAACGTTGGTACTTTATTTAGGATTCTTGGTTTCTTCTTTTATCAGGCAACCCCTAGTTCTCTTAATTGATCCTTCTATAGAAGCTTCCTATTTTAACCTTTTAGGGTTTTACTAATGTAAATCCTATGTTTGATCAAATGGATAAGTATTCTAAATTAGTGAAATAATATACAATAAATAACTACTGATTTGTTATAGAATTTTACTTGCTTTGAATTTTTTAAAAAACTTATAAATATGTGTAAATAAAGACTTATCTAGAAAACACATGACATGTAAGATCTGAGTAATAAAAATGGGGATACGAACAAGTTTGAGTGTCACCAATAGTATCCTTGTGTTATATTCTCTCATAGATAGTAGTACCACACTTGGACAGTAACACTATGTGTCTTTATTATCCTAAAAGTGGAACTAGTATCCTCTATGTAGGATTGTTCCTAAATTTTGAGTACACTTATGCTTATGTTTTTAGAATTTTTTTCCTGCACACGTAAAGTTTGAAACTTTTTATTATGCCTGTAATAGTTAATTTATGATATAAACCTTGATCCTCATTAAAAGTAAGGCATGATCTAAAAATGTGTGTTTGTTAGTAGGATAAGATAAACATCCTCAACACCCCACTATGAAGAGAATTTCCTAAATATCAATAATCCAAGGAGCAGTCAATCTTGATGTATCTCACCCCACCCAAGTGTTGGTGTAACTACAAGAAATGCTAGAATGATTGTTGTCTTGAATGCCTTGAGTGTTTTTGAGATTGGAAATATTCAAAATCTAGGCTTAGGGAAGCTATAGATGGTAGTATGCAAAAGTAGGGAAGAATAGGGATTAATAACCTTGATTTTTTTTAAATTGTTTCATGTTTTAATAAGTATTTTGCATATATTTTCCATATACTGGATAGAGGTCTAAAATTCATATATTTATAGTGTTTTATAGATTGTGTAGATAATAAAATATGATTAGGATGACATCAAGAGGGTTTAAATTTTGAAAATATATCCATTTTGGAGAATTAAGACAAAGGATGTTATCACCATGTTGAGGACACTAGCATCATGTGGCTCTAGTGTCCTTAACATGGAAATAATGTCTAGCTTGTAAGTTTCTAGGTATGATGGGATAGGGTTTGGGAATGAAGGTTTGAGATTATCTTTTATCTAACTAAGGATAACTTTGGTTCACACAAAGGATGGAAAAGTGTGATAAAAGGATCTAGGATAGGTCTAGGGATAAGCTAGGAATAAGTTGTCTCAAGTAGCACTCTTAACACTTAAATACCACTTTTAGGTGATTGCATTTGGTCTCCCTCTTTATGATATAAATGAAACAAATTGAAATTATTAGTATAGAGGAAAAATAATTATACTTGGACTTATGAATTAAATCTCATATATCTAAATCTGAGTATTTAAAGCTAGGTTTGTGTATGTAATGCATGATTTAAAGCATGACTATAATGAAACATGCATAAATCAGTTCTTACTTAAGAGATAAAAATAAAAACAGTATGTTGAATGAATAAGTAACTAAGTAAATCTAAGTAAAGATATGGGAAAGAATAAATTAATGAATACACCTCATTGGATATGTGAACCAATTATGAACCTAGTGATAACTTATATGTGTGCATATACACAGTGATCAAATAGTTGAATAGTTTAGATTGAGATTATAGCTTAATCCTCATGTGTGTGTGGATCAAAAACTCAATCTAGTTTTTAATCCATCATTTCCCACCCCTACTTCATGGATTGTGACTTTTGAATAGCTTGGATTGGATTGAAAGTGTGTCGAACCCTCACATGTGGGTGGATCAAGAACTCAAGTAGGATATGAGTCCATCATTTCCCACCCATGTGTAGTAGATGAATATAAAACTAAATTATTCAAAGTGATGTAAATATCTAAATTTTTATATTTAACTATGTATGTTGGCTTGATGGACACTAGGGTACATTAAACAGCTCTAGACCACTCAAGAATGCCAACCACTACAAATAGAGTAAGGCATGAAATTAGTGACAACCTAGAATATGACATCAAGTGTATGAAACATAGATAATTATGTGGATCTTGTCAATCCATATGATTAACCTATGTGTAACTGAGTATATGTAATTTATGTGTCATGCACATGACCTCAATCTAACAAGTAGATATATTGATTTTAGACTGAGTTATAATGAGTGTATCTTAGTATCTAAACTGAATATGGAAATGATCATGCCATGCATGATGAACCTAATATGAGAATCTAATATGAATCTAACCTAAACTATCATGAATATGAGCTAAACCCAAGCATAATCATCAGACCTATAGTTATGTTTGTGCAAACCTATATTGTACATGGTGTATTATTATAGCTAATCTAAACTTCCCTAAAACTAGGGATACTAGACAATATCACCATGTCTTATATAGTCTCACCATGTGGATATATTTTACTAATTTGAATGCTAATGTATATTTGGTCTAACATCTGAGTCACTATATTGATTTATGATTATTTATTTTTCCTATGTTTTTCCCATGTTTGATTTTTTGAAATTGAGCTTGTGTGCTGAAAAATGTTCTTTGAATGCAATGTAGTAGCATGATCTTTTGAAAATACCCTTTTGAATTCCCCCTATTTTGAGGGTAATTTTTAACTTTTGAAATAACTATATTAAAAATAAATAGATCTATAAAATGTGTTAGCTAGAGCATATATGATAACTATGTAATAATCTAATACAATGCGTAAACATAACATCATAATGTAAGAGAATGTGATAAAAATTTAGGATGTATGTTGTGTCTAGAATTTTACAAGGGTATCAATATATATGTAATCAATGTATGTAATTAAAATTATAAGTAGATACCTACGTAGATGGGGCATGATTCCATCATATCACCCAAGTAGGAATGGTATATGCATAAGGTCCCTCGTGGCTTCAAAAATCAGTGTATATAAAAAGAAAAGACAAATGTCATGGCCATGGCACATACAATAAAGAATGAATACAAAAAACATGAGTCATGCAAATATTCCAAGGGGCCATAATATAAGGGATATAGGAATATGTCACTAAATTTTGAGAAAATAAAACACACAACGATGTTCAAATGTCCACCTATGCAATAAATAAGTTGGATTAGAGGAACATAGAAATACATGTTCAAATATTTGCATACAAAATCATGAAAACACATGAAAGGGACATGGAAACATGTCCAATTCATACAAGAATATAATTGGCATAGATCCAAATAGTAATTACATATTCAAATGCCCTCAAATAGAAGAAACATGGAGAATACAGTCAAGTCTAAACTAGAAAAGATATAAATGAAAGCATGCATGAATTTAGTACATATATATGTAATATCTAAGATTTACATATGTTGAGTCTAAACTAGTGATAGTTGGAAAAAAAATCTAAGTAAGAGTAGCAGTTATTAATATCAAGATATAAAAACTATAAAACTAGAATGTATAGAATGTAAGCATAGAACTTGTTAATTAAAATTGTGTATAAGATTCCTCTAAGTGGGTAGATGTATCAAATGAATAAACCTAGATTGGTGTATATTCCCCTTGTGGGTAGATTATAGAAAGTCTAGATTAGTGTGGTGGACCTAATTCCTGTAAGAAATATTTAAGCACTTGATAAGAACAAGTGAAGCATATATGTATGATAAAACCTGTGAACTAGGAATTTTAAATAGAGAGGAGCTTAATCTTGTGTTAGTCTCATAAAACCAATGAAATGAACACACTAGAATCCTAACACCCCTAGCCTAGACAGTAGTGAGAGCTTGGGTAACTAAATGAAATCACAATAAAAACATAAAAGACACAACTCTTTTACCTTTCTAGGAGATCCAAATGGATTTGTTGAATGCCTTGCTCAGCTTGTACATCGAGAAGCCTTTGATAATGGAGGTTGCTTGGCTCATTCTCTCCTTGGCACCTTGGCTTTAATGTTTCTTAGATTAAGATTTGGGCATGTTAACATTAATTTCATGAGGCTTATGGATTAAAGGTTTCATAATAAATTTACAATATCCAAGATTATAAATGAATAGGTATGGCCTTATATTTATATCCTTAGGAATTAAATCTCATCCAGGGTGAGTTAAGGTTGAGTTTAGGCTTAGAATGGGTTCAAACTAAACCTAGGTGTTAAAATGAACTCTATTTGAGTTAATAGTTGTCAAGTAATTATGATTTAAAATTACTAGGCATGGCTCTCAGATTAGATATTTTAGGATATTTATAAAGAGCTTAACAACTCACAAAGGCAATGATGAAAGGCTAGGATGCTTTAAATTCTAAAATTTACTTTTTTAGATATTAATTAATTTTATATGGATAATTAAAGTATGAATTTAATCTTTTTTAACTTTTTAATTGATTTTGATTATCCTTTTATCTCTTTTGAGATTTGATTAAGTGTTCAAATGTCCCACTTAATAGGTCCATAGGCAAAATTGATAGTTGTGATGTCTCAAGGTGATTTGGGATGAACCCGTGAGAGGTTATTAGTGTATATGATAGAATACCCTAATTAAGGATGCCTTAATATGATTTTGAGCATTTATGAATGATTTAAAAGAAAATTTGGGAGGTTTAGTGACTCTTAGGATTGATTTATAATGGTTGGTAGGAATTAATCTAAAGTTTGGTCAAAAGCCAGTTATGGCCAATTTTAGGTGTCTATAGTTTTCCATTTTTTAGAAAGGAATTTCAAGATATAGACATAGTAATGTCTTCTCCAATAATTAAAAAATCATGTATGCCTAATACTTCAATGGCAATGGATGAGCTCTAGATGCTCCCTCAAGGGAGAGGTTGGCAAAAAGAGTCAATGATTGCCTTGAAAGAAAGAAATAATGGGACCAAAAAGAGAAAATGGGGTGTAAAATATTGATTTTCCCATAGACAATTATAATCAATGCCATATAGAGCTACCCCAGTTTGGTAAACAAATAGGATGATTTGCCCATAGGTATTTATAGTCATTAACATAGGTGGGATAAAAAATATAATCATTGAAAATATGATTAGGGTAATAAGAGAATTATTTGCCCAAAGGTAGTTAGAATCATGAAAGGGAAAATAATAATTTTCCCATGGGTGTTTATAATCATTAGTTGGATAAAAACATGAACTGGTTGGGTGAGTAGAGATAATGGTTTTCCCAAAGATGATTATAGACATTATCACAATGAAAATAAGCCTTAATTGGGAAAAATAAAGAGAAATATTTGCTTAAAGGTAGTTATAATCATTAACCTCTAGGTGGATAAAAACAAAATGATTTTCCCATAGGCAGTTATAATCATCAGCTTTGTGGGTGGGATGATACACAATGATTTTTCCAAAGATACTTAGAATCATTCACATTTTAAGTGGGATGAGATAAAATGATTTAATGAAAGGTGGTTATAATCATTGGTACCTTGATGATGGTAAATTAGTATTGAAGAGAAAAATAAATGTAGGAAAATTTCTAGTATGTAGTTGCTCATCCTAAATAGCAAGAAAGAAAATTATTGTGTGATGTTATTACTCTATATTGGGTAATTATGTGGATAGATCAGGGATTTTTTAGGCACCAAGGAGATATATCATGGCCACATTGCTTGTAAGATTTTTTGAGCTGATTTTGTTGTAGCACAAGACAATAGGCATAATAATAGAACACCATGGTGAAATTATCCTAAATATACATAAGGACTGACACATGATCCAATAAATAATTGAAAAAAATGCACCAATGATAAATTTTTTTGTGATAATGTTGACATATGAATATGGATGGATTCAAGAATAATGCACAAAGAATCACCTAATGAACACACATAGACTAAATCAAGGCAAAAAACAAAAGCAAACAAAT
The DNA here is from genome assembly GCA_037957365.1 of Torreya grandis. Classification (NCBI taxonomy): domain Eukaryota; kingdom Viridiplantae; phylum Streptophyta; class Pinopsida; order Cupressales; family Taxaceae; genus Torreya; species Torreya grandis. Next base: position 964,618 of record JARHVA010004036.1, read on the forward strand.
ATGTAAATAAACAAACAAATATAAAGACAAAAAAAATAAGAAATAGAAAAGAAAGATAAAATAACAAAAATAAAGAGAACAAAATAAAACAAACACAAAGAATGGTTAATCACAATTTTAGCACAAATAAAGAATAAAAAAGATGATGTAAATTTCCCCTAGACTATAGGAGATAATGAAATAAAGAAACAATATGGGGGGAATAGAAGAAAAGGAAGTGGGTGGCTGAGCTAACTTTGGATGTAATAGGCAAGTGGATGCTACCTACATAGTTCCATAGATGTAAGATCCAACAAAAACTTAATGACAAATTTAGTTCTCCCAAGAAATGGGATAGAATAAAATGATGAGAAAGAAAACATGATTGTGTTATAGAGGAATGTTGTAATGGTCTCAAAAAATGGAGATAGTATGATATGTTAGGCCCATAAGGATGGGGAAACTAAATGACAAGTGGTTTCTTGTGAAGTAGCTTATAGATCATTTAGGCAAAGAAATGGTTGATGTGGAATTTTTTGGGATCTTATAGATCATTTAATTTAATTTTTTAATTTTTAGAGCATCTCAAATCAATGGAGGATTATGAGATAAAAATGGTCCAAGATCAAAAAATGGTAAGAGCATTCAAACTTAAAAGTGCTCATAAAATGGAGAGAGCATTCTACTTGAACCTGCTCACAAAATGGTGAGATATTTCAAACTTGAATTACTTGAAAAATGGTGAGAGTGTGGTAAAGGGTTACTGAGATAACCTCAACAAGAATTAAGCACTGTCACATAGTCCTAGGATGGGACTTATTGGCTCCTATTTATACACCTCTAATATTTAACCTTGCATACTTGAGAAGAATGGAAAACTAAGATGAGAAACCACTAAGATATCATTATGTCCAAGGAAGGGATTAACATCTAAAGAGGATTCAATGAATAAAATAATTGGGAGGCACTTACAAAGGGTATGGTTAATTCCCTACTAATTTTAGCTCTACTTGAACCAAGGTGAGATAACATACTAAGGTAATTTTCTCACGTGAAGGAGTTTATCACTTCAATATTTATGATGATTATTAGTAAAAAAATTAAAATATGTCCAAAGCATAACTATACTTATACACTTCACTTGACAAGGGTTGTCATGTGAAATGCACAAATGCTCTATGTCATATACAAGCTACTAAAGATAGACAAAAGTGTAGATGAAATCTTCATTTTGAAAACTATTTCAGACAATATGGAGTAAATTATAATTAAAACACCAATATTTACATCATATACAACAAACACACTTTAAAAATGCTAGGTTTTGTGCATCCATAAGGAAAACAACACTTATGATAGGCAAGCAACATGTTATTTTCAAGGTAGAATAGGGTAAAATCATATTTATTTGAATGATGGATAATGTGTGGATGGTTAGTAAATGAGTATAGATAATTCACATAATATCTATACTTTCTTCATAAAAAAGTGTTGATAAATTTAGGAATAGTTAAACTAAAATAATACACAAATTATCCTCAAAAGTTTATAAGAAATACTATAAATCACCCTTTAATAAATCCCTCCAATTGAATTCATGAACCTAAGACTACCCTTAAAAAATGCTATCATTCTATTCCCAAATATCAGAAATAGAAAGGATTTTATACTCTAGTTGTAAACCCTAAATGACTACCATGAAGAAGATTACATCAGATAACCAATCTACCAAGTTTGTAAAATAGAACATTGTACTTCAACAACAAGAAGGAATAATAAACCATGAGAAAATTTCATTAATCAACTAAATCAAATCCAAGATATAATGTGTCTTGAAAATTATATAATAGAACACTGTGTAGAACAATTCTATAACAAGGGAAACATTTTGAAGGTTCTCAAAGATTGTCAATTATTTTACAATAGAAATCAATTTGGCACCAAAAAATCACATATGAAAAACTCTCCTAATCTATAGATTCAGACTAAAAATTTAGCCAACCTTTGTAAAGGGACATACCCCCTTTACTTGTATAATTTTTTAGTTATACTCATCATATTCCTAAGAGATGCTCTAGCTAGAAAATTCTTTCATGAACTTGGGGCTTGTTAGATATTGTAACAAAAAAGATTCCTTAGACTATACTAGTGATTTTATGATGATGGCAATCTTGATGTTGAACTGTAGAATAATATTTTCAGTTATACACGTGGAGAGTAGTCCCACATGAGACCAAAATAGGCTTTTATCCTCTTGTACAACAAAGTAGGACATCCCTTTCTTACACCAATGATTATACAAAATGAATCTTAAAGAGGCATGCCATTATTGGGTAGGGTATAATAGTTTCCCAATGGGAGATGAGGAGAAAGAAGAATAAAGAGAAAGGGAGGAAGAAGGAAGAATAGTGTCAATTAGGAAGAAACAAAAATATTTAGTTACACTCTAGAATCAACATTTATAAATGAATCCTTCACCAACTTGTTCCTATAATTTGTATACCTATCAATCATGGAGGCAATATCCTTTTGATTCGAGCCTACATGGTATATGAACATGACATTATATTCCTCAATCCAAGTGGTGACCTTCTGAAGTATGTCTTATTTATTCCTAATGGTTGTTTTGAGTTAGTCACAATCCTTCTCAAGTGATATTAGTTGCCTTATCTTGTGAGTATCAAAAAATCCTTCAGGTGCATCAATGAGGCTTTTTTAGATCACTTTGTATTGCTTCTTCTATCAAATGACCTATGCCATCAAGGTTAACCATTTTTCTTAGGGAAACATATATTTATTTAGTCATATTCTTGAGAGATTGTTCCTCTCCCTTTAAATCAAAGATGCCTTCCTTAAGCACTATCAGTCGATACTTCACTACCAATTAATACTCTTTGGGCCTCTTGTGATCATCTAAAGAGATTATCATCTCTACCACTAAAGTGTCCATTCCCACATTACATACCTCATTTATTTTGGGTTGGATCTTTTCCCAATTATTTATATTTACATTATAAACAGACATTTGGGTGTCACACTCTTCTTATTTTTCCACTATATTATCTAAACATTCTAATGCTAAATGAATAATCTCCTTATCCCTATTGCTCAAATCTTCTTTCCACTCTGCAGTTGCCTAGCCTCTAGATTTCAATTCATCAACTTGATCAAAATCTAGTGATCCCATGGAGAGGAAAGGAAGGTATGCTACCTTAACGGTAGTTAGATTCACTTCCTTTAGATCATTCAATAACTTATGTAAGTACTAGATCATGCCCTAATTATAGGCTTTCAACTCTTCCATGGTGGTTTTATCTTTGTCCATCTTGTGGGACACCACAATTACTAGAAATTGTGATCTATGATTTATCTCATTTCTATAAGGCTCCCCAAGATCATATATATAAACTATGTATCTCTCAAGGGGAGCATCCTTCTTCAATGCACCATGTGGGGGAATAGTTATTTCCACACTCCTTTTTTTACATCAGTAAATGTAGTCCTGGTAAGTATTTTGGCCTTAATTTGGGGTTTGGCCTTATACTCATAGGCTATCTTCATTACATCTATATCCCTAAATTTGCTTAAAACACCCTTATATTCCTTAGCCTTCTCTTCAATCTAGAGAATGGGTCTATTCTAAAATCCCATTAGCATAGTAGATATTAATGTGGGATTTGAAATAGTGAATGGTGGCATCAATGGAGCATTTGATAAAGGGAATGTCATAAGAGTGGGTTTTGGACTCAACATGAACTGCTCAGTATCCTTTTCACTTTCTAAATCCTTTTCATGCCCTTTGTTGGCTCTTCATTCACTTTCTAGGTTTGGTTTTACTTGCTCTAAGACTTCAAAATCTGACTTAGACTAATGTGACTTCATGATCAATCTATCAATGGAGCTTCTTTGTTTTCTAGGTTAGGTGAAAGGTTTTAAAACAAATCCACATTCCTTACATGATTGGGTACCGTAGATAGAAGAGGCTATGGTGTCCACCTTGTTTCCCTTAGGTAACTCTTCACCAATCATGGCCTTAACATCTTTATGTTGAACAGGATCATAAACTTTAATATTAGGGAGAATCCCTTAATGTACTTCAATAGGATCAACATCTCTAGAGACTCCTTACCTTATAAACTTTATTTAACTTATCTAATTCCTTATTTGGTTCTAAAGGGGTGTGGGTACCCATTTGTAGGCTTGATCCCCCACCTTCCCCTAAAAACTTTCCTTCCTCAGGTATCAAGATTGACACCTTTAGAGGGGAAGAAAAATTTGGTGATGCTCTCATGGCTACTACAACATTTTCTTATTCTTCCCTCTATGCTTCTACCTTTTCACTACTAGTGGGGACTTATTAAGTATGTGTTAGCTCCTCTCTCATCTTCTCACCAGATGAACACACATTTTCAACCTCCCCACCCTTGTCTTGGTTCATGGGTTGGGTGATGAAATTTTGAATAAATTCCTTCATGTCAAAGGAAAGTATGACCTTTTCTTGAGGTATGTGGCTTTGTGTGGCCACCTCAATCCCAACCTACACTACATCTCCAAAGGATATAGGATCATTTGAGGTTAAGATATCCTCCTAATTACCTCCCTCCCTTACTCCTAAGGGATCTTGTTCAACAAATAACCCTATCATTGGGGCCTTCACTAAGGTCTATAGCCTTTCCCTTGGAGTCCTTTGCCCCATCTTCACTTGAGGGGGAGTGAATGCACACTACCTCTTTATTACCTTAGAAATAGGTCTTCTTTCATCTGATCAAAGAAATATTGAATACCTTTCTTGTTCTATGGGATGGGTACTTTGTCAATGGCCTCCACCCTTTTAGGGTCTATCATGATACCTTGTTGGGACATAATGTGTCCCAATGACTTTGCCTTTTGTACTCTAAAGTAACATTTTATAGGATTGAGGGAAATCCCAAAATCCTTTCATCTAACAAGAATTTATTCTAAATGCATTAAGTGGTCACTTCTCCTCTTGGATTACACTATAACATCATCTTGGTATATAATAATGAATTGGATGATTAATCTAGTGAAGGCTAAATCCATGGCTCTCTAGAAAGTGGCACCTACATTCATCAGACAAAAAGGCATTCAGACATACACATAGGTGCCCCACAAGGTAGTGAAAGCAATCTTGGACCTTTTTGAATCCTTTACCACCACCTGGTTATAACCAAAAAAATCATCTAGAGTTGACAATAATTTAGATATGACGACATCTTGGAGCATGTTATCCATGTTAGGCAATGGATAATTTTCCTTCAATGAATCCATGTTTAATTTTTGGAAATCAATGCAGAGCCAAATGTCTCCATTTTTATTTCTAATAAGAACTAGGTTTACCACCCATGATGAATATCTGATGAGTTGAATGATCCCACCATCAATTTTTTCAATTATTCTTGCATCTTAGTGGCGACGATGGGGCTGATGGAGCACTTTTTTTGGTAGAATGTTTTTGCATTGGGGTGAAGGGGAATAACATGCTAGAACAAATATTCCCTATAAGCCTTCAACTCTGAATTTGACCATGCTAGGAAATCTTGGTAGTTTTTTAATAGCATGATGAATGTTCATTTTTACCATTTGCTCAAGTTAGTATTGATCCAAACATTTCTTGGAATCTTTATTATCTTAATATTAATCTCAGTCACATCCTTCGACATAAAAATCTCTCTAGATTTGATTATGTTCGCTCCATTGAAGGCTACTTCCAGACTAACCAATCATCTAGGGATAGTATTAGTCCTTAAATAGAATATTTCCTTTCCATCCAAAGTTTATTTTCAATCATAGACCTATACCATATATTTCCACTCTATAATGGTTCCCTCAAACTCATCTATACATCACAAAAGCCTCTTTATTTAGTCATCATTGTCAAATAGTTTCCAATGATCGATGTTAGCTAGGATAGAGGGTCTTACCAGTATCTCAATCTCATACTCACAAGAATGATTTCCATGTTAAAAATTAAATTATAATACCCTCTTTTATAGTATATCTACCATGTGATTAAGTTCTCAATCATGGTACTTAATATTAAAGGCATCAAACCATTATATGTAGTCCCATATAACATTCTTGTACTACTTCAACCTCTTCTACTTCATGGTGTAAATAGCCCAGACTTATTTCATCACTAATTCTAAATCTCCCTTAACCAACAACTTCTTGAATCAATATTCATGAGTGATCTAGAGGCCATTCAGGAGTGCTTCATATTCTATAATATTATTCATGCACTCAGAGGCCAATTGAAAAGATTATCTATAAACTTGACTCTCAAGGGTATAGAAAACAACTCCAACCCCATTTTTAATATTTGAACATGTTTCATCAAAATGTATGGTTTAGATGGAGTCTTTAACACTGATACTAGAGTCAAGAGGTAGCTCTATGTATTCAATACTTCCCATAAAATTCCCAATATTTGTATCCACATATAACACTTCATTTAATTGGTACATAGGATATTCTAAGACATGAAGCATCTATGGCTTATGGTTTAGGTGAACCATTTTACCATCTAGAGGTATATTGGCATAGATAGATCCATCTAAACACTACCTCTAATACTATCAACCCATTTTCTAGATATCAACATAACCCATTTTGGTAGATAATCTACAACAATGACATACATACTCAAAAATTTGCTAAGGTATTTCATGAGTTACACCACCAATATTTTGACCACACCAATAATAGATACTTATCTAAAATCCATGGTGAGGCACCATCCATTTGCTACATTTATCCTTATGCGAATTTCATTTAGCATAACCAATAGAATGATATTACAAGATACACTAGAGTTAAATATGTAGTTGTGGATAATTAGTCCATTAATTAGCAAGGTGGTATAGAATGGGTCAACATCCATCCAACTTTCTACCAATGTTGTTCCCAAGTATACCTCTAGGTGATGCTTAGAAGACCTTAAGGTGTTCTCACCTTCTACAGGGAGAGTGAAAGGAAGCATAGCTTCAACAATTTCATTAGCAGTGACTTTCCCTATGAATCAAAAATACTCAAAAGATATTTTCCTATGCTCTAGGATTATAATAAATTATAAAAAGGGTATTATGACTTTTAGTTAACTTAATACATAGGCCATGTCAAAAATACTATATTGGGAAAATGAGTGTTAGCAGGTAGTCTTGTAACATTCTCATTTGGGATTTATCCTTCAAGAGTTAGGGGGAAAAAAACATGAGAACTAGCATTCTTAACTTCACTTTTCAAAAGAGGCTTCCTAGGTTCATCCTTCTTGGGAATGCTAGACAATAAAGGAGTTTAATTCTTAACCTATGTATTTATTCATTTGACACTATAGGGTGTAAAAATAGGCTTCACATAACCTTGGATTTGCTTACTCCCTATGGTCCCTTTGTCTTTAGTCTCTACATTAGGAGTAATAGAGTCTTTATCTTTTAGAGGAGCATTTTGGTCCTTATCAAATTTTACTCCTTTTCTTGGGCAATTATTGTGTGGATCATTAACTACTGGTCCTCAACTAATGGAGCGGAGCCTCCATATTTTTATTTCATAATCTATCTGATAAACTCAAAGTCATGAACTAGTAACTCATATTCATGCATCATGTTTATTTCATATATAAAATCTATGAATGGGACCCTTACCTTTTCACATGCTCTATTGATGGAGAATAAACCATCATATTTGGTTCATCAAATTGGAAAGTAAAATGTTCATATACTAGGGTATCCTCATAATCAAGGACAATTAAGGCATTCATAGCTTCCTATTTTAAAGTGTAGCTTTCCATTTCTTTAAAGTCAATAATGTATATCATCTTCATTAGATGCAGTTTCAATACCATCTACATCTTGACCACCATCACCAGCTATGCTACAAGATGGATCATGGAGGAAACATTTATCACGCTAATCGATGTTATAATTAACTGTGTTGATTTTCATAGCTAAAAGATCTAGTACTTCCTTTCCACTTCCCTAGTTCTAATTTATGTTATGCCTATCATCCCTTGTTAGGCCTTCTCCCTTATCATTATTATTAGTTTGGAAAGGTGGACTACCTTGACCATGATCTTGAGGATGATTCTTTTCATCTTTCTTATGATCTCTCCTATCATCATGGTTAGTAAGACCTTGGGACAACCCCTTTTTGATTCAAGCCAATTTGTAAGAGATCTCTTTCACTGCAATGGCTAGAGTATTTATCATTTTCTCTAGGTATATGCTCTTATGAGAGAACTGATTTTTTTCAAAATTCACTAACTTGTCATCATCCCTCTTGTTTAAAGCCTCACCCATATCTCTGATATTATTTTCTATTTGGATAGCTAAATTGAAATCCATCCTTAGATTTGTGGGAGCCTTATGTTTAAGTTAATAAGTTACCTTCTTATCAAATACATCATAATACTTAATCAAATAAGCAAAACCATTAGGTCTGATGTATTCTAGTAGCCTCCTTAATACCTTACTGAATCTAGAATTCAAATCATTCACACACTCATTAGGATTCTTATTGAGGTTCTCAAATTTGGAAACCAAGAATATAAGGTCTATACTATCACCATATTTCATCTTAAATGCATCAATAATATCTTTCCATGTGTCCATTGATCCATTAGGGAAGGATTTGCATCATTCTTGAGCCTCATCCTTAATTGTGTTCACAAATAGTTTTATACATACATCTTCTAGATCTATTTCATATTATTAAATGCCATTTAAGAAGGCTTTTAGATAGTATTACCCAAACACTACATTATTATAATGAAACTTAGGTAGTACATTTATAATCTTCATAGAGACCTCATTGGGGAAACCAGGCATGCCATTAAATTTAATAGGTCTAAACCTTGGAATCATAAATAGTCTATATCTATTAGCCAATCCTTGATCATCATCTCCATCATTATCATTATCCACATTAAACATTCTCCTCCTCAAGTCCCAGTCTCCCATCTCTAAATATGAAGATGAAGATGAACCAGGGGATGGTTGAGGATGAATACTATGTGGAGGCATCAAATAAGGGGAAATAGAGTGAATATTTAATCACCTAGTAGAAGGGGAAAGACTCCTTTGCATAGAAGGAGCTTGACTGAAAAGGAGCTCAAATTTATTATAAGTGGTCTAGTATCCTTCAACCAAAGTGATATTAGATAAAAAGGGGGTAAATATAATGGGGGATAAACTGATTAGGTCTTACTTGATTTCTTAAGCTCTAGCCCACAATAGGTTTCCACACTTATTTTCTTTTAGATGGAAATTTTAACTCAAGGACAAGCTCTTTTGATAGATTCCTCTAAAAATTAGACCTAGTACCCTCCAAGTTGGTAGATATAAATAGAACTCTTCAAAATAGAGAAGGAAATGTATAGTAGGCACTGATTTATAAACCCTGATATAATGGAGTCACCACTAAAAGAAAAAAATTTAGACTATAAAAAAATATATATACATAGCAATTGATGATACACCAACACTCAAACATTGAAAACAAATTCAAGAGTATTGAGTACTTCTCTCAAAATAGTGGTGAATATCCTTAATGAAGTCATCGATAAAGTTTCAAAGATATCAATGAAACTAAGATGAATATCTCATTATAGTAATAGAAGAGAGCAAAATAAATAAAACACTTATAACTCTTTTGCAAGCATGTTTTAGTGACAAGGGTAATAAAATATGTCCCTGATAATGGTGCCAAAAAAGTGTTGGCTCCCAGTTGTACACCCCTAATGTTTAATCTTGCATACTTGAGAAGAATCACAAACTAAGATGATAAACCACTAAGATTTCATTATGGTTAGGGAAGGGTTTAATACCTAAAGATGATAGAATGAAGAAAATGACTAGGAGGTACCTATAAATGGTATCATTAATTTCCTACTACTTTTAGTGCTTCTTGAACCATGGTGAGAGGACCTACTAAGGTAGCTTTCTCACATGAAGGAATTTAGCACTTCAATCCTTATGAGGATTGTTGGTAAAAAATGGAAATATGACCAAAGTATAACCAAACTTATACACTTTAGTTGAGAAGGGTTGTCATGTAGAATACATAAATGCTTTACATCATATACAAGCTAATAAAGATAGATGAAAGTGTAGTTTTAATCATCATTTTCAAAACTATTTTGGACAATAGGGAATAAATTATAATTATAGCACCAAGATTTACAACATATATACTGAACACACTTTAAACATACAGGGTCTTGTGCATTCTCAAGGTAAAAAACACTTATGATAGGTAAACAACATGTTATTTACAAGGTATAATAGGGTAAAACTATATTTATTTGAAAAATGGCTAAGGTGTGGATGGTTAGTAAATGAGTACAAAGAAGTTCACATAATATCTATACTATATTCATCAATAAATGTTGCTTAGTTTAGGAATAGTTAAACTAAAATCATGCACAAATGATCCTCAAAAGTGTATAAGCAATATTGTAAATATCCCTTCAAAAACTCCCTTCAGATAAATTCATGAGCCTAGGACTACCTTTAAAAAGGTTATCAATGTTTGATTCTCAAATCTCAAAAATAGAAAGGATTTTATACTCTAGTTGTAAACCCTAAATGACTACCATGAAGAAGAATACATTAGATAACCAATCTACCATGTTTGTAAAATAGAACATTGTAATTCAACAACAAGAAGAAAAAATAAACCATGAAAAATTTTCATTTATCAACTAAATCAAAGCCGAAATACAATGTGTCTTGAAAATTATATAATAGAAAACTATGCAGAATAATTTTGTAACAAGGGAAACATTTAGAAAATTCTCAAAGATTTCCAATTATTTTACAATAGAAATTAATTTGGCACCAAAAAATCAAAGAGGGATAGCTCTCCTAAGCTATAGCTTTAGACTTAAAATATAGCTAACCTCTATAAAGGGATAGACCCCCTTTACTTGTACAATTATTTAGTTATACTCACCATATTCCTAAAAGATGCTCCAGTTAGATAATTCTTTTGTGGACCTAAGGATTATAAGATGTTGTAACAAACAATATTCCTTAGACTATGTTAGTGCTTCTATGATGATGACAATATTGATGTTGAAACAAAAAATAATGTTTGTAGTTATACACATGGAGAGTAGTCCTATAAGAGATAAAAATATAATTTTATCCTCTTATACAACAAACTAGAACATCACTTTCCTATACCAATGATTATATAAATTGATTATGAAAGGGGCATGCCATTAATGGGTAGGGTTCATAGTATCCTAGTGGGAAATGAGGAGAAATAATAATAAAGAGAAAGGGAGGAAGAGGGAAGAATAGTGGAAATTGGGAAGAAATTGAAATACTTAATTATGCTCCAAAATCAATGTTGATAATCAAATCCTTCACTAGCTTACTCCTCTAATTCATATACCTATCAATCATGGAGGTGATTTAATTTTGATTCAGGCCTACTTGGTATTTCAACTTGACATTATATTCTTTAATCCATGTGGTGACCTTCTGAAGTATGACCTATTTATGCCCAATGAGTGTTTTTAGTTGGTCACAATCCTTCTTAAGTGACACCAATTTCCTTATCTTATGAGTATCAAAATCTCCTTGAGGCATATCAATGAATATTTTTAGAGTACTATGTATTTCTTCTTCTATCAAATCACTTACACCATCAAGTTTCACCATTTTTATAATGATAGCTTATATTTATTTAGTTGCAGTCTTGAGAGACTATTCATCTCCATTTAAATCAAATATGCCTTCCTTAAGCACTATCAATCAATGATTCATTGTTAATTGATACTCTCTAGGCCTCTTGTGATATCTGAAGAGATGATCTTCACTTCCACTAAAGTGATCATACCCACATTACATACTTCATTTATTTTTGGCTAGATCTTTTACTTATTCTTTATATCTACATTATAAGTAGACATCTAGGTGTCACACTCTCCTTGTTTATCCACTATATCATCCAAACATTCTAATGATAAATGAATAATCTCCTTATTCCTAGTGCTCAAATATTCTTACCACTCTTTAGTTGCCTAGCCTCTGGATTTCAATTCATCAACTCGATCAAAATTTAATGATCCCATGGAGAAGAGAGGAAGGTTTGGTAACTTAATGACAATTAGAGTTATTATCTTTATCTCACTCAATAAATTTTTTAATTAATGGATCATGGCTTGATTTTGGGCTTTTAACTCCTCCATGGTGGCTTTATCTTTGTCCATCATGTGGGACACCATGCTTGCCAAAACTTGTGAGCTATGCTTTATCTAATTTTTAGAAGAATCCCCAATATTATATCAAAAAACTATGTATCTCTGAAGGGGAGCATCTTTATTTAATGTACTAGGTGGGGGAATAGTTATTTCCACACTCTTTTATTTTGCATCAGTAAATGTAGTCTTGGTAAGTTCTTTGGCCTTATTTGGGGGTTTGGAATTATATGCTTGGGATATCTTCACTACATCTATATTCTTGAATTTTATTGAAACACCCTTCTTTGACTTAACCTAATTTTCAATCCAAACAATGGGTCTAGTCTAAAATCCCATTGGCATAGTGGACACTGATGTAGGCTTTGAAATATCAAATGGTGGTGTTGATGAAGCATTTTATAAAGGGAATGTCATAGGTGTGGGTTGTGAACTCAGCACAAACTACTCAGTATCCTTGTCACTTTTTGAATAATTTTTATCCCCTTTATTGGCTCCTCATTCCCTTTCTAGGTTTGGTTCAACTTACTCCAAGACTTCAAAATCTTACTTGGGTTGATAGGACTCCATGAACAATTTTTCAATGGAGCTTCTTTGTTTTACAGGCTAGGTGGAATGTTTTAAAATAAATTCACCATCATTACTTTATTGGGTACCCTAGATGGAAGAGGTTATGGTGTCCTCATTATTTTCCTCAAGTAAATCTTCACCAATCATGGCCTTTACACCTTTATGTTGAAGAGGATCACAAACCTTAATATGAGGGAGAAGTCCTTGGGGTACCTCAATTGGAGTAGCATCTCTAGATATTCCTACCTTAGCGTCTTCATTTAACTTATCCAATTCCTTATTTGGTTTTATAGGGGTGGGAGTACCCATTTTCAAGCTTGATCCCCCATCTTCCCCAACATTTATTACTTCCTCAAGTATTGATATTGACACCTTTATAGGGGAAGAAACATTTGGTGATGCTTTGATGGTTGTTTCAACATTCACTTGTTCTTCCCTCTATGCCTCAACCTTTTCACTATTGGTGGGGACTTATTCACTATGCACTAGCTCCTCTCCAGTCTTCTAACCAGATGCATGTACATTTTCAACCTCCCCACCCTTGTCTTGGTTTAGAAGCTAGGTGATAACATTTTTGATAAATGTATCCATGTCAAAGGAAATTATCTCCTTTACTTAAGGAACATGGACCTATGTGGCTACCTCAATCCCAACCTCCACTACATCTTCAAAGGATAGAATATCATTTGAGGTCAATATATACTCCTCATTACCTCTATCCTTTATTATTAAGGGATCATGTTCAGAAAATAATCTTACCACCAGGGCCTTCACCAGGGTCAACAACATTTTCCTTAGAGTCCTTTGCCCCATCTTCACCTAAGGGGGAGTGAATGCACACTACCTCTTTATTACCTTAGCAAAAGGTCTTCTTTTGTTTGAATCCTCATCCTCACTCATGTCCCTTAATTTATGGGCATACAAAGATTGATCTTATGTTATTTTCAAGGAGGCTTCTTTAGGAGGAATATTTTTAAATGTAACCTTATTTTTCTTAGGACTCTCAGCTAGAGGTTACAATATTTTCTTTGGCTTCTTTTATCTAGGCTACTCTAGCTCTCCCTCTACTCCCCTCTTTCTTGTGTAGGTCTTTAGAGAAGGATTATCTATAGGTTATTGTGTGGGTGGATAAAATGGGGAAATATTTGGAATGGCTAGCATTATGGTAGCTTCTTTAGTCATGATGGATATAGGAGTGGCACTAGCTAGTTACACTTCCCTTATAACAATATTATCCTAATTTTCTACCAAACTTGTCAACTTTGCGAATGACAATCCAATTTTGGATCTGGAGGATATTATTATTTCTATATCAATATTTTTGGAGAAATTAATATCACTTAAAATTCATTTCCCCTTGTCTTTTATTGTTATTGGTGGAGTTAAAGGATCACCCATGTATGTTGGAAAAAATACCTTTAGTTCCATAACTTGTCAAAATTATTAGAGGGTAGGGGTGTCATGTGCACCAAGATGAACCCCATGCTCATTAAAACACCTAAACTTTCTCATCATAATATAAAAATCCCTCCATGTCATGGAGTCATTATCTTAAGAGGTGAAGTCAAGCTATGTTATAGGTTGTATTTCAACATTTTCCTCTATGTATGTTATTTACAATACCATCTTGTCATACACTATGTCTTTATGGATGAGATAAATGTTGTAGGTGATAACATCTTGTACTGTTAGCCTTATGTAATCTAATTTCTTGACATCTTATTTTGTGGTACAGTCAGACCAAATGTCTTCATAGTGTGCTTGGTGCAAGATTACACATGTTATAGTATTTATCAACCATCTATATGATAGTTAGGTCTGGGTGGCATTTTTTTAATCCTATAGTATTCCATTTCTTTCTCCAATCCCTTTGCTTTGGATAGAAAAAGATGTGTAGTATACTATCTATACTAAAAACATGAATGGGTTATTGATATTCTCGGTGGTAATCATCTCATTTGGATGTACCATTTGCCTAATCAATTACATTACTACAAATTTTTCATCCATGTACCTTCACAACTTATGAGGGGCCCCAAGTAACCACTCACCCTAATGTATTTGAATATTCTAAACTAAATGTATGAGGTACTAAATCTATCAATTACCTCTTGAGATACCTTGGACATTCTATTGAGACTTCTTAAAGGGAATAAAATGGTCATCATAGAATTAAGGAAGTAGTTATACATTTGTAAAAGTTATTTTTGAATCCCTCTAAAGTCATTTCTAGGTATACTTCATATATCCTAATTTTGGAAGGGTTCCTTGTGAGCCTTGGGAAAATATTTTTGTGTACCAAGCTATACATCAAATAAGAAGACATGTAGAAGGTACCTATGAATGCTTATTTTTAAAAAAATTCACTATGAAGTTGCATCATTTGATTATGAAAATTATTGATTAGGATAGTTGCCCAATATAATTTCTTCTTTCCTTCCAACACACAAATCAAGATCAAGAACATCCATGGTTTAAACTTTTTTGTTGTGGGAACACCATAGATTCAGCCCACCATAGAAATCCTATGTTTTAGTTTATTTTTCACTTTCCTTAATTTTGAAAGTAAATGAAATAGAACTAGTGATGGCTTGTGTAAAATAATACCTGGTAGAATGCACATGTGAATCTAGACAAAGGTAGTAACTCCTCTTTGGATTATAAGGAATAACCTATAAATCACAAGAGAGAATTAAAATGGGGTTGTTAGATGGTTGGTGGACTGGATTGCCTAATGGGGGCTATATCTAAGAAGCAAATCATTTTCTAGGAGGTTGTCGATTTACTAATTATGAAAATCAAGTCTAAAAGGATAAAAATAAATGAAAATTGCATTAAATGATAGAAATTTAAATATATGAAGGAAGAAAAGATAAATTTCTTAATAAGAGAAAATGATTAAATGCTATGATAAGGTGGTTAGGGTCTAGTCCAAAAAACTAGGGAAGGTTTTGTGGTCAAAGGGAAATTTAGAGAGTGGGGTTTTATCTGAGGAAAAGTGCTGAAAATAACTTTCTAGAAAATTATGCCACATTGAACCCTCGATGGTTAGGGGCATCATTGATGGTTAAGGTAAATCTTTGGTAGTTGGGAAACTATTGGTAGTTACCTATGTAATTTTGGAAGTGGGTAGGATAGAAAGTTTAGACTAGGTTTTTAGGCTAGTAAGGGTTTGGTTATGAGATAGTAAGGTGGAAATAATATATTGATAACTTTGATGGATCAGAGGCATTAGGAATAGGATAGATTAAATCAAATGAGCATAGAATACCTAAACTTGGTAAGGAAATCCCAGAGTGATTTGGCTAGAGTATCAAAACTTTGGGCCTTCAGATGAAATTTTGATAGAGCTTCAGGTCACCAATGATATTTCTTGCTAAAAGGATTTTGGATAACTAAAAGAGACCTTGAATGCAAAATACTTAATTCTAGATCCCCTTGAATTCCATTCTCTTTATCTTTTATAAGTAGAAGTTGTTATTTATAATAGAAGAAGTTACTAATTTTATTGAGGATGAAGTTGCCAAATCTCTTAGATTTTAAAAGCTTATTTTAAAGGTAAGTTACCATTCTAGGAGTTACTAATCTCACATAAGAACTGGTAGTGCTTTAAATTTTTTAAAGTAGAATTAGAGATTGAACCATCAATGGTTAGCCCAACTTATGATGCTTGAGGGGTCAAAAGGTTTAGTGAAAAAGGGTGAATTAAATGATGCATTAGGTAGAGGGGGGTTTAATAAGGTTAAATTAAAAATATGACTAATGAACTAGGTGGTATACTAAACATTAGGTTAGACAAGGGTCTAAAGTAATAGGACCTTGAAAACTATTATGTGCAATTTTTAGGTGTCTACATTTTTTCCCTTTTTGTTGTATATATTTAATCAACCTATAGAACAAAAATAATATACTAATGAAGGCATAGGTCTAGTTGCCCCAAGTATAGGAGGATGTATTCCACCTCAAACTAGGAGATGATGTAGGTGAAAGAGAAATTAGACCAAGGTTTGATAAAAGGGTAAATGGGTATTCATAAAGTGGGTTATATATAAAAATATTGGGGCATTCAAGACATGAACCTATAGACCAAATGTGACTAAGAGCAATAGTCAAGATCACATAAAGACCAAAATTGCTAATATTATTCAAAATATGTTTGAGATCTAAAAGGATAAGAGGGGTTAATGCCTATCAAGCCATCCAGATAGGGTCAGTGTGGGTTAGAGGTATCTAGGATAGGAAGTGATCCTATAAAACAACATAAGTAGTCAGGTAGTGAATGAGGTATTGTAAAGTTCAAATGGTCAACATTGGAACAATTGGTCAGAGTGGTCAAAGGACCATATCAAGGTGTTGCAAAGCATGTGAAGAGGTCTAGTCAAAATCAAGTAACACCAAAGTGGATGTGGTGTAATATTTGGTGGGTTGGGGATTGGGTGAAGGGTGGCCAAACTGACTCCAACTATACTAAGTGAGTGGATTCCACCTATATAATTCCATAGATAGAGTATCCAAAAGTAACTTTAGGCTAAATATAGTTATAAAAGAATTGGTTGAGGAGGAAGGGTTATTATTGAAAAAGTTTAGAAAAAGATGAGGGACCATAACCATTGATGGTTAGGGTGCCCTGAGCATTAATCATCAATGGTTACCCTAACTATCAATGGTTAGGGTGAAAACTTAAAAATCCATATGGATAAATTAAAAACAAGATGTCACTTTCACATATTGACTTTTGGTGACAATGTTCTTGTAATTTGGGTGATCATGACTATTGGAGTTGAGCATGGAGTTTGCTAAGGTTGAGATTGTTGATTGGATAAGAGTGTGTGTGCAAGTGCATGATAGATGGAAGAAGGATGAGGATGCAATTGAGTAATGGTGTGAGGGCTCCAACCATGCCACCAATCATGGAATGAGGTAGGGTTCATTTTAAATTTGATAGTATGGGGTAATTGGTTGATAGGAAATGGATAGATGTAATGGGGTAAAATAAAAATAGGTTTCTATAAATTAACAAACCTAGGCTTTGATGCCCTAGGTGTAGGTATGGATGAATTGGTTGAAAATGGGAAGGGTAATTAGGTGGAAATAATTATTAAGATAGTAAAAGGTTTGAATTTTGTATGTTTAGAGTAGTGTAGGGCTTATTTAGGAAGGCGAGGTGATAGGGTTTCACCGTTAGTGGTCACACACAATGACCATCAATGGTTTAACCCAACCATCGATGGTCAACCATGGGGGTCAAAAAAGACCTAGGGACTATTGATAGTTCCTTAAACCATCAATGGTTGGCCAAAAGAAGGTGATGTAAATGTGCCTAGATAGAGTATTGGGTGATGGTTCTAAGAGATAGATTAGTGTTAGGGGTGTAATGTAGGTTGTAGTGGAGGATGAATTTGTAGGTTAAAATGATTGAAAGTGCATGAGACATTAAAAATGTGTGAAAATAAATGGAAAGGGTGTGTGTGGAGTAGTAAAGGTTATAATAGAAATATTAACACTAATGTGAGTGTTTTACAAGCGTGTGAGTGGATTTAGATGAGGGACCAAATCTTGAATATATTTACTGAGGTTCAGGATAGGATGATAGATGTTGAGTGGAGGTAGATGGAGGATGTAGGCTTAGGGGCCATGAGGCATTATCATCACCTATTATGGGATGTGGTGATGATTATGGCACCCATTGAAATATGGTATCCTACTACAAACACTTTCTTCTTATCGATTAAGGAGATATCTATAATGTTAGATGATGTCCATAGGATTACATAGCTTCCAATCTAGGGGGAGCCAATCTACCACATTGAGAGTGATGAGAGGTATTACTTCATGGATCTAATCTATGGAGATGACCATATGTAAGCTAGGTACCATTTAGGTGGAGTATTCTATGGGCCATTATACTCAAGGGCCCCATAAGATAGATGCCTTATAACTATGATGATGATGGGTATATCATATTTCATGGTGCCAAATTCTAGTAGTGGCTAGTTTTCATGTCTATTATTGAGAGTGTTGATACAGATGCTTCTAGGGAGGATTGTTTTTGGATGGGACCTAGTGTTTTTGGTGTAGATATATAGGGAGCTCTGAGCCTTCAAGGTGTGAAGATGATATGGCATCAGTGTCAACTTCTTGCTCTATTATTGGGCATATGAGCACATATAAGTACTAAGACCACTTGGGATACCCTAGGATGGATACATTCCAATTAACTATAGGGTTTGTTTTATGAGGTGTTGAGGTGATTATGCACTTTCAAGAGTTGGTGGTGGAGTTAGAGATATAGATTTGTTCTGAGATGCTTTGGAGGGCTTGGTGGTGGTAAACATTATATGGAGGCCTTATGTGAGTTGGCCCCACTAGATAGGTTATAGGTACCACATGTTATCATTATAGAGTTGGTGATGGGTTTATGGTAGATGGGATGGAGGGAATGAGTGCATCATCATAGATCAATTATAGAGGCATTTTTGGCTAGTTTGATATATTCTACTAGATGTTCCTTGATACAAGAGGGAGGAGGTAGAGTACCCACTACCATAGCCATAACTAGATGATATTTTATTGGATTATGAGGAGTTTCTAGTGAGAGCTCCCATATATGGTGTGGGAGTTAGTGATAGATACATGGGAAGGTACTAGGCCAAGTATGGAGTCATAGATTTTGGATGGGGAGATGGGGACCAACAACCCATGGATGTTGATCCTAAATAGGTACAAGGTGGAGCAATAAATGACTAGATATCAGTAGACCTTGTAGCAACATAGGCCTAGGTGATAGGTCTATAGGGATAGGTGGTTACATTGCATGCACATATAGTCACTTTATAGGGATATGTTTCCACTTTGATAGGTAAGCATGATCAGGTGAGAGCCACTCTTGGGGTGGTCATGTAGGAGAGGGACTCTTTGAGATAGAGAGGTGGGGTGACCATAATAGGAGGAAGACTAGCTAAGTTACAAGGGCACAATATCTTGCCACTATACAAGAGCTTAGATATTATGAGGCTATGGTTCTATCCTAACTACTAGATGTGATGAGATATAGGGAGTATAGGGATAGCCTAGTTGGGGGTCCACTAATAGCTACACTTGGTCATTGGGCATTAACCATAGTGTAGGTAGGTACATCAAGGGTTCCATCATCAAATGGTAGGGTAGGTGTAGGTGGTTCTAGTTCTAGTACCCTAAGGGCTTGAGAAATGATTGTATGTTTTTTGTATTCATTTTGATACCATCTTATGTGCTGATGAGGTGAGATGTATTTATGGGAGAGACATACATTGTAACATGTATCATTTTATATTGTTATGATGTTTATGATTATGGTTATGATGATGATTATGAGGATTATAATGTTATGTTGATTTTGATGATTAGAATCATGATTTTTTTTATTATGATCTGTTAGTGTAGGTATGATGATGATATTATTATTGTTATAAATATGTTGGTTATGATGTTTATGTTCATGATAATCATGATTATGAGGATTATGTGTGTATAATGGTCATGATGTCCTTGATGATCATGTTATGATGTGATGAGGTTAGGTATGATTATGTTTATGTTGAGTGGCTAGTTGAGGCATGATGATGATAATGTAGTGATTATTTTAATTTAAGTTAGTTTAAATAGTGGATAGGATGAGATTTTGTTGATGTATTGAGACATATTAAAATGTTTTATTGGTGAGATGTGATATTTTAGTAGATAGGTTTGACTTGATGGGATAATATTTTTGGGATTGGTATTGGTATGATGTTATTGTGTTGATGTGATTGAGATTGTTTTGATGTGATTTTTTGGGGAGGAAAGGGTTAAAGATTGTTTTGGTCATGAGGATGTTTTACCATGTGAAATTAAAACAAATAAAGTTACACATGTTCACATGGACAAACAAATGAATAAGGAAGAGGCATGTTGTGTTAATTAACAAAAACCTAACAATAAGAAACCATAGTTGGATCAACTTAGTGAACACAATCCCATTGAATGATTCATAGGAACATGTTTTGACTAAGAACAAAGGTGTCTTGATCACTCTATATCAAGTAAGCTCATAGCCCCTTGAGTTCAAGGAGGAGTGAAGGAAATGTGGGTTAAGTGGTAACCTAATCTGGGTTAGCTTACCTCTTCTATAGGTGACCAAAGAGTCATAGTAGACAAGTCCATGCCTTATTATGAGATATAGACTGATCAATGTGGGAAGTCTAGTAATTCCATGTATAGGAGCTAATTATGGCATGATGGGATACTATGTATACTGATCGATGTGGGAAATATACCAATGGAATTTGTAATAGATGATTATGGCTTACTTTTTTAGATTTTGATAAAGTTTTGTTTATTACTTTTGATATTTTAATAATTTGTTGAAGCTGATCAATGTAGGAATATTAAAATGACTATTTCTTACCCATACTTTAAGGGAGTGGTCTAAAATTTGATTTTTATAGCTATTCTTCAAGGGATCAGTCTATTTTAAGCATCTTTGAATTATTAGGTTGCTATCTTTCAAGTGAGTATTCTACAATACTATGATTTTGAATGTGAATTTAGACATGGACAAGTATATTTAGGCTTAAAGTTATAACCATTTGGAGCCAAGACTTTGGCATAAAAGTTTATTAGTAAATTAAAGGGATGGGTTGAGAGACAATTGATCATGGGATTCCATCTGTGCAGAGATGAAAAGTATCCATGAGAACCATGTTATGGGTAGAGCTAGGGTACCCATTCTTAGGATTAAGTTTTACATGTGCCAAATGAATCACACAGTTCTAAGTTATAATCAGTTATTCCCAATAGGAAAAGGGAAATATAGGTGAGAGGGGGAAGAAGGTCTCAGGAACCAAGAGATAAGATTAAGTTAGACACAAAAGTGAGTTTTATCCTTTTTAATAATAGAAAGGATGTAGATGTGAAGCATTGATAGGCTCAAATTCTAGTTTTCTTTTGAGAGAAGACAAACAATAAGCACCATATCTATATTTAAGGGTTATAATGTAGGGTCCTAACTGTTTAAAACTGAACTTGCTTTTCTTGGTCTTATTCATGTTATGACATGTTGGTTCTCTTTAAGGATGAGGTCTCTGATGTTGAATT
Organism: Torreya grandis; assembly: GCA_037957365.1. NCBI lineage: Eukaryota > Viridiplantae > Streptophyta > Pinopsida > Cupressales > Taxaceae > Torreya > Torreya grandis. The sequence continues at coordinate 986,504 of JARHVA010004036.1, forward strand.
CTAACTTTTTCAAATTTTTGTTATGTGTGTACTTCATTCGCTCTTGATAGACATGGAGATGATTGAGAACTACAAGGTGATGCTCATTAAATAACTCTATGCATGTGAGGCATTCTTGATTATAGTTACTTTTGGAGAGGATTTCATGAAAGCATATGAAAAGTGATGGAATTTGGATTTCAAGAAGCAAGACTACCTTGAATCTAAAGATGAGGGAGAAAGGTATTGCAATCATAGTAGTTTGGATACTAGTGTGATAAGCCCATAAAGTGAATAGGATATGGAGGTACCAATCTTGACTAGAAGTGCTAACCAATTTTTTAAGAATTTTGATGAGGGTTTTGTTGGAAGCTTCTACCTATCCATTGGCATGTAGATGATAAGGCAAGGAGAAGCTTAAATTGATTCCAAAATCATCACAAAGCTCTTGGACTTTCTTGTTTTTAAAGGACTTTCCATTATCAGTGATGATTTTATGGGGGACACCAAAGTAGTAGATGATGTGGTGGTTAATGAATTAAATTATATTTTTAGATTTGTTTAATATAATTAGGATGTCTTCCACCCATTTGGTGAAATATTCCATGGCAGTGATGATATATTGATGTCATTTCAAATAATGTTGGTTGATTTCCCCAATAAGGTCTTGGCCCCATTGTGAAAAGGTCCAATAATCTTGAAATACCTAAAGACCATGGGGGGTGCAAGATGAATATTACCATGTTGTTGACACTTGACACACTTCTTGACATAGTCATAATAGTCTTGATTAAATGTGGGCCAATAGTAGCCTAGGTGAAGAATACATTTGGTGATAGCTAGGACACTAAAGTGTCCCACATAGATTCCATCATGGATTTCCTTGATGTCATGAGAAGTCTCATGACTATAGATATAGTGGAGAAGGATGCCATCAAAACCTCATTTTTAAAGGATTCTTCCTATAATGGTGTAATGAGAGGTACCCTGGGTAAAAGATCTTTGGGTATTCTTTAAAAGATCAAGAGGGAAAATGTTGAGGTTAAGGTAATTAAAATTTTGATCATACAAATTGTTAGAAGGTGATGTTTAAATAAATGGTGGGAAGGTTTGAACTAAGATATGAAGGTGTGATGAAATGATGAATGGTGATAAATAGTTTAGGCTTGGTAGGTTGATATGGAATTTGGTAAGCACGAGATGCCATTGTGTTTACAAATTTATTGGTGGATCGAGGAACTGATTGGATGGTGTAATGATCAAATGATGCCAAGTGTATATCTATAAGTTGTTTGTAATTCAAGAGGACAATATTTTTTCACTAATAGGATTTTTTGACCAAAGACATTGATTGTTTTGACACCCAAAGCTAAGGTGGTTTGAAAGCCTATGCCTAAGGATTCATATTCATCTACATTATTGGTGCAATCAAAGTCAAGTTTAAAGGAAAGAGGAAGAGGTTAACCACCCAGAGAAATGAGGATTATTCTAGCACCTCCACCATTTTGGCACTTTGATCCATCAAAAAACATGGTAATTTTATGGGGGCTTCCTCTTGGTAAATATTTTCAATAGACGCATTGGGAAACATAATAGGTATTGGTTGTTTATCGGGTAGAGCATCTTCAACTAATTGGTCAATAATGACTTGTACTTTAATGGACCTTTATGGTAAGAAATCAAGATTAAACTTAGATAAAAGCATGAGCAACTTATCCATACATTGGTTTTTATATGTCCTAGAGTGCATATACTTAAGGGGGTCAGTTTTAGTAATGACATAGGTTTTGTGATTAAGAAGATAATGATGGAGCTTGGAGGCTACAAGACTAAGTCAAGGCAAAGTTAATCTGGATGGGTATACTAGGTTTCATATTCAATTAGGGTGTGGCTGATGTAATAGATGACCTACTCTTTGTTTTTTTCATCATGATGTATGAGCATTGCACCAATGGAATGGTCTATAGAGGAGATATATATGTAAAAAGGTTGATCATCCTTAGGAGGGGTAAGGATAGGTGGAGATAGAAGGTACTCATTGATTGAGTCAAAGGATTATTGGCATTATTTGGTGTAATTGAAAGAAAAATCCTTCTTAAGGAGGTGGTGGAAGGGTTATAATTTATCTGATAGTTGGGATATAAATATTTAGATTGATTGAAGCTTGCCTTATAGGCTTCAGAGTTGGGTAAGGTTGGTAGGAGGTAGCATCTCCAAAATGGCTCTGACCTTGGTGGGATTTATTTCAATTCCATAAAGAGAGATGATGAATCCAAGGATTTTTCTTGATAAGATTCCAAAGATACACTTCTTAAGATTGAGCCAGACATTGTATTGGATTAGTCATTTGAATATGATTGTGAAAATAGCTAGGTGGTCTTAGAGATGCTTGGATTTCCTAAGAAGATCATCTACGTAGTCCTTTATAGTTTTATGAATAATGTCATGAAAGATATAGGTCATGACATGGTGATAGGTTACCCTTGCATTCTTTAGTCTAAAGGGCACAAACTAATAGCATAAATTTCTCCATGGGGTGATAAGAGATGTTTTATGTTGATCTTTTGGGGTAATCAAGATTTGATTGTATCTTGAGAAAATGGCCATGAGAGATATCATTTCATGGCTAGCCATGAGATTGAAAAGTTAGTCAATATTAAGTAGAGGAAATTAGTCTTTAGGGAAAGTGAGATTGAGGTCATGAAAGTTAATGTAGAGGTGAAGGCCCCCCATGGGCTTGGTGATGGGTACTATATTATAAACCCATTATGGATAGTCAATAGGTTGGATGAATTTAATTGATATAAGTCATTAATGTTCTTATTTGATGAAAAGAGCTATACAAAGATGCATACAACAAAGTTTTTACTAAAATGACGTAACCTTAGGATGAGTAACCATGTTATGGAGAGAAATAGAATGATTAATTCCAAGCATGTCCTAATAAGACTAAGTAAATGCTATGCTATGGTCATGAAGGAATGAAGGGTAGTCTTTCTGCTCTTTAGGGGTTAAATATTTGCCAATTTTGACAATGCGAGGGTCCTCCCAAGTTCTTAGGTTTATATTAATGGTTGATTCATTTAGAATTGTTTGGATCTTAGGAGGGAGAGATTTATGGATAGAGGAATCCCCACACTAAGGTAGGTGAGAATAGAATTTTCATCTTGATTGTGGATGGTGTTGATGGTGGGAGAGTCACATTTGATCACTTCTAAATTAATGAGAGGAAGGGTTTTAGTTTGGCCATCCTTGCGATAGGTCAAGGGGCCTAATCTAACAATGTCAATTAAAAATAAAAGTTAGCTAGGATGATGTTAGAGTCCTTAGATTGGGAATATGGGGTTGATGAGGATGGAATTTCTTCGATAGTGGTAATAATGGGTTTTGTTGATGTGGGCTCTTTTGGTGGTTCAAACATGAGACCAAATAACTCATGAGGTTTTTGGGTTTTAATAATAGGTAACTCATGAAGTCCTTACTCATAGAGGCCAATGCCAAATCCCTTCTAAGTGAATTGATAAAGGTATGTTTTTTCAAAGGTTGGGATGCTTAGGTAAGAAAAGTTAGAGGTAAAGGGTTGGACACATAGAGTGGTATGGGGAGCTAGAAGTGGTCAATCAAGTCCCCCATAGATGAAATTCATTTGATTATTGGGAAGCCAAAAGGGGATAATGGTATTAATGTTTAGATCAAAATAAGGGTCATTTTGAATATTCCCATATTCATATAGAGCAGGGAAGGCATCTAATGAGAGCAGGCCATATTCCCCTAGCGAGAGTCACTAAAATGTTGATTATAGGGGGTCTTCCACTAGAATTTGTCATGAAGGAATATATGAGCTAGTGGGTTATTTATTGTTTTGATAGGGAAAATGTTACTAATGATGGTTGATGTAGTGGTTTGATTAGAAGTAGATTGTGAGGTGGGTGAAGGAGGAATAAAAGTGTCACTAGGCTAATATGTCATATTGCAAGAGGAAAATGGACTAGGATCAACTTTGATTATTATAAATTATCCCTCATGCTCAAATTTGGTACATAAATGTTAGGTAGAAGGGGAAAAACCCATTACATGGATATAAGGGCATCTGAGTAACATATTATATTAAAATTCACCCTCGATAATGTAAAATAGCTTAGGAATGGTTCACGGTACAAAATAGATGTGGAGCACCACAGTCCCTAAGGTGGTGGCTGAGGTATCATTAAAAGAGTTAAGGACCATTGTACTCTTAGACATGATGATTTTGGTGAGTTTAACTTGGTAATACACATGGGAAGAGATGATGTTAATAATAGCTCCTCCATCAATCATTACACTTTTGATATAGGTTTGATTGATGTATATTGTGATGAAGATTGGGGGATTAGTATCTTTGATATAAAAAGGTGGGATTTATGAATCTTGAAAGGTAATAAGGGTGGCTTGAAAAAGGGCTCAAACAAAGGATGCAAGACATTATGGGTCATCTGGTTGAACCTCTATAGAATACAAAGCCTCCTATAATGTTTGATGATGTTGAGGTAAAGTGTTGATTAGATCATAAAAACTCATTTTCACCAGTATTTAGTGAAGTTGTTTTAGCACAAGCCATTGAATAAATGGAGTAGGGTTATGAGGTGGAGCCCCTAAAATGGAGACTTTAGGATTTGAAGATTGTAAGGGTAGATATGGAGGTACTTGGGTTTAGTTGTGTTAGGACTTATTCCAAAGTCTTAACGTTAGGTTAGATTTTGGTAGGTAACAAATAATTTGTAAATGGGGCATGCATCTTTTATAAAGACACCCCCATAAAATAAGCTTACTTAGTTTAATTATTAGGTAGTTTTAATGTTTTATGTTTATTAATTAAAATCACTTTACCGGTTGTTTTCCCGTATTTAGTTGGTTATAGGATTAGTTGTTTTTATCGATCATTAGTAAAAAATATATAAATCCATGGTTGCATTGTAAAAGGGTTAACAGAGTAAAGGCACCCTTATGTACTTGATTTTTTGAATTATTAATAAAATACTTGTGCACTCGCACTAAGTAGGGACAAGGTTCAACCTATTATGATTCTGGAGTTATCAAGTTGGTAGGTTGAGAAGTCCAAGTTGGTATTTTGATTCTGGAGTTATCAAGTTGGCTGCTTTTGTTATTTCTATTCATTCTCAGGCTTTTTAATGTCTAAAACATCTGCAAATGGCATTAAAATCCTTGTGTTTGCATTCATATTGAAAATCTAGAATTTTATTACACTTGTACGGCCTATTGTATGGCCTTCCAATGCCCATGTTCATTTGGAATCCATTTCCTGCAAAACATACTTTAAAAATCTACCAAAACTCAGTCAAAAACAATTTTACCCAGCCTGTACAGATTTGTATGGCCTGTAGGAAAGAGAGCAGGTGCAGGGAAGAATTTCCAGAGCAGCCATGGCGTCACAGTGAAAAATGGCAAAGTATAAAATTTAGAAGTTTATTTTTTGAGTTTTCTAAAGTTTGATTTTCAAATATTTTTTGGGTCCCATGGAGAAGATTGAAAGAGGCTGTAAAAAAAAGAAAAAATTTAAATACATTTACTCATATGTAATTTTTTTTATTTTCCCTCATACACTAAATCTGGTACAAATAGAAATTTCCGAGTATAATGTTCTCTAAATGCTCTTAGAGCAATTGGTTAAGCTTATTTTGTTAGAAACTTGTAAAGGAGGAGGTCAAGGGTTCAAATCCCTTCTTTTTGGAGAAAGTTGTTTTTGCTTTGGAATATGCTTTTTTTGAAAAAGGAATATTCTCTTTTTTAAATTCAGAATATGGTAAAACACATACTTATTGTATTGTGTTATTTAATTTTTTAAAAAAGGGGCAGAATTCAATCATATTTCTTTTGCATTGTTATGATGAGATAAGGGTGTATTTGGTGGAATAAGGTTGTAATTTGGTGAAATAAGGGTGTAATCATTGATTTTTGGTGTGGTTAAGTGTAAAACCCATCAAAAATTCTTATTTTTTTATTTTACGCTCTACGCGAAGGTTAAGTACAAAACCCCATAGAAGCAGTGTCTTGTGCATGAGTGTGATATTTGTTTCATTTCTTTTAAATTTTTTCACACATTTCTATACTACACTTACTTTCATTTCAAAATGCTGAAAATTCAAAATTTGCTTTCAGATGGTGATAAATTAACAATTTCCAATTATTCAGATTGGAAACGATTGATGGAGACTTCACTAGTGTTTAATGAGTTATGGGATATTGTTAAGAATGAAAATCCCACATTACCAATAGAGTAGGCTAAATTAGATATTTTAAATTTGTGTGATTCTAAGGCCTTAGCTCTCATTAAATGTTGTTGTACTCATGATACGTATGTTCATATTGAAAATTCTCTTCATAGTTATACTACATGGAAAACATTGTTAGATTTGTATGATAAGAAACCTAAGCATAAGAAGATAGATATTCATATGCAGTTGTTTACTTTGTCATTAGATGAGGATGGGGATATGGGAGAATATATGTCTAAGTTGAAAAATATCACTACTGAGTACACTAAGGCTAGTTTTGGAAAACTAGATGATGACCTCATAGTTACTGCTGCTTTGAAAGGACTACCAAGGTCTTATAGGGATTTTGTTGAAATGTTGCATGTCTCTGATAAGATCACAGGCATCACCTTTGATAAGTTGTCTAAGTTGCTCATCCAACATGATATCTCTCTACCTAATAAATCCAAGAAAACCAAAGAAGCCCATGTTTTAGAGTCAAAGCCTAGCTCATCTTCATCTGGGCATCAAAATAATAGAGGAAATAGTTATAGATGGGGTCGAGGTTACAGAGGAGGAAAATATCAAAATAGAGATTGGGGTCATTCAAATAATCAAAAATCTAATCAATCACATTCACATGAAACAAGTGATCGAGGACATGGTGACAATTCATATAGGGGTAGAGGTCAAGGTAGATCTGACATTCAGTGTCATAGATATGGAAAATTTGGTCACATTGCCTCACAATGTAGAATTCCCTTTGATAAAAATCAAAGGCCAAAAAAAGTAACTAAGACTAAATATGATCAGTATGTTGATCATGACTATGATGAATCTAGTAATGTTGCCCATAAATTTGCATTCACTACTTTGGGGCACATTGATTATATTGAATATGAGGCTAGAGATGAGCTCACAGATGTATGGGTTTTAGACACAAGAGAAACCAAACACATGACATTTAGGAGAGATTTCTTTTGGTCTTATAAGGAAGCTTCTCTCTCTCCAGTTGCCTTAGCAGATAAGTATATACATACACCACTAGGACTTGGTTCTATTTGAATTCTTCTTCGGAATGGGTCTATAAAATACTTGGAGGATGTTTGGTATGTTCCTGCAGTGAAGAAACACTTACTTTATTTGTTAACTATTTGAAATAAAGGTTATCAAATTGTGCTTGAAAATGGGCTCATTTACATCAATTCAGTGAAGGATAATTATAAAACCATGTATACAAGATATGAAGATGGAAAATTGGTTAGATTGCATTGTAAGGTGCTTCCTCCCAATATAGAACTTATAGCAGTTGTTGACTCAGGTACAGGTACTATGTCTACATAGCGTTTATGGCATCTCTACTATGGACATTTGAATATCCACTCTTTAGTGGATTTTCAAAGATATGGTATGGTGAATGGGTTGCCCACTTTTTTCAAAGATAGTATTCTTTGTGAGTCATGTGTTTTGGGCAAAAAAAATCAAGAAAATTTTCCTAAACAGTCATCTTGGAGAGCTAACAGATGTTTATAGTTAGTTCATAGTGATGTATGTGACATGAAAAAGTCATCCATTGGTGGGTGTAGATACTTTGTCTTGTTTATTGATGAATTTTCTAGGATGACTTGGGCATTCTTTATGAAAAACAAATTTGAAGTTTTCGCTAAGTTTGTTGATTGGTTACACTTAGTCAAAAAAGAAATAGGTTCACATTTGTCCACTCTTCATTCAGATAATGGAGGTGAGTATACCTCTAATGAATTTTTAGACTATTGTCAAGAACATGGAATTCATTGACAATATAGTAATGCTTATACTCCACAACAAAATGGAGTATCTGAACGAATGAATAGAACTTTAGAGGGCACATCACGTGCCATGTTGCACTATAAATAGCTTGATGATAAATTTTGGGCCAAAGATATTAGTACTGTAGTGTATTTGAGAAACATGTCCCCCATAATTACACTTTTGGGACAAACTCCATATGAGGCATGGTATGGATTTAAACCCAAAGTTAAACACTTAAAAGTGTTTGGATGTTTTTGTTTTTCTTTGGCTCCTATTAAACATAGAACTAAGTTGGAACCATGAAGTCAAAAATGCATCTTTATTTGTTATTTTGAAAATAAAAAGGGGTTTCATTTGCTTACACAGGATTCAAGCAAATTCATAGTGAGTCGAGATGTAATATTTGATGAGTTTGGGACTATGAACACTACATAGATTGATTCTCAACTTGATAGATTAGAGAGGAAAAATAAAAAAAGAGATAAGGGTTTGAATAATGGGGATAACTCTTCAAAGTTATGGTATGAGACTCAAATTCCTTCACTTTCCTCTCCTTCATCTACATTTTCACAGGTTGATGACTTAGAAATTGTTGAAAATTCTCTAAGTCCCCCATTGAATAATGCACCTAATGAGAATTCTTGAGTCCCTGATTTGAATAATTTGTCTAAGTATTCAAAATGGGCTCAAAGTACTTTTTTTGACTTAACAACAGATGAAGTTGGTTTAACAGGGCCCAAGAATTCTTGAAAATAGGTGAACTATGCTATGGTTGTTACTACTTCTTCCACTGACCCATCCACTTTTGAGGAGGCATCTACTGAACATGTTTGGCAACATGCAATGAAATGTGAGTATGATTCCATACTTAACAATAATACATGGGTTTTATTTGATCCTCCTCCACATGTTAAACCCATCGGATGTAAATGGGTTTATAGGACTAAGTATAAATTAGATGGCTCCATTGATAAACATAAGGCACAACTTGTTACAAAAGGATATACACAATAAGAAGGTATTGACTATGAGGAAACATTTGTACCAACTACCAAATGGTACACTATTCATATGGTACTTGCCTTAGCAGTAAACAATGGTTGGAAAGTACATCAATTGGATGTTAAAAGTGCTTTTTTAAATGGTGATTTATAGGAAGAAGTTTACATGAAACAACCTCAGGGTTTTGAATAGGTGGGTGCTAAACACAAAGTGTGTAAATTAACAAAAGCTTTGTATGGGCTTAAATAGACACCCAGGACTTGGTATGAGAAAATGGATTCATACTTGAAATCCATTGGTTTTCATCACAGTGAATCAAATTATACTCTCTATTTTCGAGTGTAGGGTAAGAAAATGGTGATACTAGTTCTCTATGTTGATGACTTGTTTATTACAGGTAATGATGAAAACCATAACAAGTCTATGAAGAAGGAATTAAAAGATGGGTTTGAGATGATAGATCTTGGACTTCTTCACTACTATCTAGGCATAGAGGTAACTTAGAAAGAGCATAGTATTTTCATTTCACAAACTAAGTATATTTCTGAGTTATTAGAGAGGTTTGGCATGAGTGATTACAAACCTGCCCTCACTCCCATGGAAAGTAACTTAAAATTGTCTAAGGATGATAGCAGTGCCTTTTTTGATGGCACCACATATAGACAATTGGTGGGAGGTTTGATATACTTGATGACTACCAGGCCCGATATTTCATTTTTAGTTGGAATTTTATCTAGGTTTAGGCATGAGCCTAGAGAAGTTCATTGGCATGCAACAAAATGAGTACTTCATTACCTTCAGGGAATGAAAACATATGGCCTTGAATATTTCCGCAACAATAACTTCAAACTTGTTGGATATTGTGATTCAAATTCTAGTGGATGTGTGGATGACAAAGTGTCAACCATAGGATACACTACGCATATGTGTTCAGCTGCCATTGCTTGGTGTTGCAAGAAGCAGGATATAGTGGCAAATCCATCAGCAAAATTAGAGTATATTGCAACATGGGATTCTTCTAGAGAAATTGTTTACCTCCATCATATTCTTAAAGATATTTAGGTTTCTCAGTTTACTCTTACACAGTTATACATTGATAATCAGAGTGCAATCAAGATGTCCAAGAATATAGTGTTTCATGCCAAAACAAAACATATGAATGTCAAATACCATTATCTGTGAATGCTGGTGGCAAAGAAAACTTTTGATCCAATATATTTCCCAATTGCCGATCAGACAGCTGATATCTTCACAAAACCCCTTGATAGAATGAAATTTGAAAAATTCAAAAAAATGCTTGGTATGTGTCCAAAGACCTGACTTTTGATCATAGGGGGGTTTGTTAGGACTTGTTCCAAAGTCTTAACATTAGGTTAGAGTTTGGTAGGTAAAAAATAATTTGTAAATGGGGCATGCATCTTTTATAAAGACACCCCCATAAAATAAACTTACTTAGTTTTATTATTAGGTAGTTTTAATGTTTTATGTTTATTAATTAGAATTACTTTATAGGTTGTTTTCTCGTATTTAGTTAGTTATAGGATTATTTATTTTTACCGGTAATTGGTAAAAACTATATAAATCCATGTTTTCATTGTAAAAGGGTTAACAGAGTAAAGACACCCTTATGTACTTGATTTTTTGAATTATTAATAAAATACTTGTGCACTCACACTAAGCAGGGACAAGGTTCAGCCTATTTTGATTTTGGAGTTATCAAGTTGGTAGGTTGAGAAGTCCAAGGGTAAGTCTAGGGGATGGTTACATTGGTTTTCTCCTTATCCTTTTATTGGGCTCAGGAATGGGTAACCATATGAATGTTATGGATAAGGGGACTTGATGTTTGCTTTGGTTCCTCCTCTTTTCTATTAGGCGAGGGTGAGGAAGTAGGTGCTTGTTGGATGGTTTGGTTAAGTAATGGATTAGATGATGGTCTCAATGGTGGTTCCTCTAATAGATCATCTTCATGTAAAAGGCTATGAAAAAATGTTTGGAGAGATTTGCAGTTCTTCATACCATGTATAGGAGTTTGATTGTAAAGATAAATCAAATTATCATTAAACTACATTGGTTTTAGGATGGTTAGGGTCAAAATGTTTAATTAGAAGCAGTCTAATGGAAGAAGTTTTCAACAAACTTTGGAAAATAGTCATGTATAACTCTAGAAAAAGTGTTATAGGTAAGGGGTTTTAGATTTTAGGGTGTGATAAATTTATTAGGCATAGGTTTATTCATGGAATAAGTACTTAGAGGAATGATCTTGGTTGGGAGTTTTGGTTGGGTTTGTTTAGATATGATAGGCTTGGGGGTTGGAGACTTAGATGATGAATTTTTTGATGATGAAGGTTTGGTTATAGGTGGGAATGTAGATGGGGATAGGTTGATTAGGAATGATGAAAAAGTAGAGGGTTTGGTAGTTATAGGTAGAGAAAAAGGAGATGGTTTCTTAGAAAAATAATAGGTAATAGGTATGGTAGAATTATGAGGTCCTAAAATGGAAGGTAGGTTAGAAGGAGGCGGTATGGGTCTATTTTGTGGTGGAGGTTTGGGTAGTCCTTCCTTCTTAATGGATTTAATCATATTTTTCTTTGCTGGGTTTGACAGAGTTAAGTCCAATCTCAAATGAGGGTGAGTGTGAATAGGTATGTGAATAATCCTTATGTTCTTGATTGGTTTGGTGAAAAAAACATAAGGTGACTTGGCAATTTTAGATGGAGGTATTTGAGATGGTTGACTTATGAATTTAGAAGAGGTAGTTGGTGGGGTGGTAATAATGGGTTTAAGTGTGGACTCAAGAAAATTTGAGTAATCATACTTACTTTGATAGGGAAGGCCAAGTCAATGACAAAAGGTGGCTCTATCAAAGTTAGGCTGGGATGTGAACTATAAACTTTGGACTAACCTAGAGGAGGGATTATAAATGGGTGTAGTTCATTGATCATTGGTCTCAAAACTTAAGTCCTTGGGTGGAGAATAAATAATGGTTTTAGTATTGGTACCACTAGTGGAAGGTATGGTTTTATTTTTGGTATTGGTGGGAGGCTCCAAAGGTAGTGATTGGGTAGATGAGGTAATGGTCTCTTGGGAAATAACTTCCAAAATGGGAGAGGTAGGTATGGTTTCTTGTTTGGCTTGGTCATCAAAAGAAGTAGGTAATTCTACCACTTGGATTGGAGGGGTGGTGGTAGTGTTTGAATTAATAGTTATCTCCTTTGGTGTTTCCACCAAAGGAGGAGTAAATAAAGCTATGGTCGCACCAAGTGCAGAGAGACGTGGTTGATTCCTATGTTTGGGTCTTTAAAGGAATAAGTGGTACATTGGTTTCCTATATTCAAGTGATATAGGTAATGATATAATCAATAATGGTCACATTACTAATACTATTTATTTTATGTGCCTCATGTGCATTAGATGATTTAGGTTTACTGTCATGATTTTGGGTGGATGGACCATGATTTGGAAAATTCTTATGGAAAATGTTGAGAGATTGATTAGGAGGTGCATTAGGGTTATCAAATGTGAGCTCCCCACTATCAATTAGGTTTTGGATAAGAATTATAAAGGTATTTCATCTATAAATGGCATGTCTGATAGTTTGATGAAAGGCACAATGGTCATTTTCATTATACCACCTAGGTATGGGGTGAGAAGAATCAAATTGTTGGGGTGATTTAATTGGTGGGAGTTGGATAAGGTTAGATTTGAGTAGATTATCCAAAATAGATGTATATAACTCCTCAATGGGAGTATATTTTCATGGAGGGGCTTGGTTTTGAGTTTAATTTTATTGATAAAAAGATTTGGAATAATTGTTTTGATGTGATTGGTTGACAATTGGAGGTGGGGTAGTTTATAGAACCACTAAATTTGTAGATATTTTTTCTTTAGTATTGGATTGGATAGTGGTTTTCATAGAGGGAAGGTTGTTGGGTTTAGATTTAGAATTTTTATTCCATAATTTCAATTTCCCTTCATCAATGGTACAATTTTCAAGTTTTTGCACCATGGTGAATGCCTCATCAAATGTTCAAAAAGTTTGAACTTGAAGAGTGGGCACAATATGCTTAGCAAAACCCCTAGAGAAAATTTAGACTAATTTGGATTAGGTTAAGGTGAAGGAAAGTTTATTGAGGAGGCCTCTCCATCTAGCCACAAAATCAACAATTGACTCATCATCAAATTATTTAATATAATAGAGGTTAATTGACTCATGTTCAAAAAATATTTGGGATAATTAGGAGAAGGAGAAGATGGAGTGCATATGGAGAGAGATATACCAATCATGAGCAGGTCTTGATAAAGACATTGGGAAAGTTCAGATGAGGAGAGCATCATCATATGCAGTCAAGTAATAATAATGATGGAATGTTCTCAAATGTTACTAGGGATCCTCCTTGCCTTGGAATTTGGATAATTTAGGGAATTACCGTTGAGGAGGATAAGAGTGAATGTGGATAGATGGATGGATGGGTTTATTGCAAATTTCGTCATAGGAAAAAGTTTGTGTGATCCATAGATAGATGATTCTATGCTATTCATTTTATCCATTAGCATCTTAATCAAATCTAGTGGAGGTTGGGAAGATGCATAATTAAGAGGTACACTCTATTGGGGTTGAGTGGTATCTATGTAAGGGTAGGTGGTGGAAGTCATTGAAGAGGCCACATATTGGCAAGTGATGACAAGAGGCTGAGATGGTGCCATATATGAGATGATTGGCACAAATAGTTGTGTGGAAGGTGATATGTACCCATATTGGTAGGTTGTAATAGATACTCATTGGGGGATGGATGTAGGTACGTTTAAAGGTATAGTTGAGGTGGCAGGTAGAGGTTGAATAGGTTGAGTTTGGGTGGTGATTCTAGTGATGATAGGTGGAAGTGTTTGAGGTATAAAAAGCACTAGGTTTTGAAATAGGGTAGAAGTTAGTGGACTAGTTGAGATAAAGGGAAGGGAAGAAGTAGGGGTGGAAGATAACCCCATCATAGGTTGAGTACAGGTAATTAGAGGTAGAGTTGAACCTATATGTGAAATTTGGGTTATAGTAGGAAGTGTTTGGTTAGAGGTTGGAATATTGAATTAGGTTTGTGTAGTGGTAGTAAATAGGATGTTTGAAGAAGAAGAGGCTTGGGTTAGTGAGGGTTGGGTCAAGGTAACCCCTACCATAAGATGGGGAGGCTTACCATAAGGAAGATCCATTGGAGGGACTAAAGAAATAGAGGTATGATTAGTTAAGTTGTTAAGATAAGGTTGAAGGGAAATCATATTATTGTCAAGGAAGGTAGAGAGGTTTGCATCTACCTCAAAAGAAACCATAATTTTGGTAGGAGGGGGAAAAAAAGGAGGCAAACCCTCATCATTATAATTTTACTCCATGGAGAAAGAAGAGGATGGTGGTGGTTGGTTGGTTTTATTTTTTAGTTATTGTCTGGTAAAGAACATATGATAAATTGGAGAATATTATGACAAAACTCACACCTCAAACAAAGAGAAACCAAAAATAATTCAAATAAATCAATGCATACACTAAAAGTGTGTTTATCCTAGGATTCTTTTTAAATCACTTTTGGCTTATGCCTTAGAGAGTGTGAAGAGGGAGTTTGGATTGTAGATCAAGTACTAAAGATGAAATCTATGGTTGGTTTTAGGTTGTTCAGGTGATCAAGAGAGAAAAACTATATTGAAATTCAATATGTGGCTTGATATTTGGGCCTACCCCCTCACATCAAGGTCCCATAATGATAAGAGTGTTAGGTGCTTAGCCAAAATATACCTAGTTTAGAGTTTATACTCAACCAGAGAGCTGAGTTGGTTCTCCCCTTGGTGGTGAAATCCAAGTAGGATAGATAGGAAGGGCTAATGTTGCTTCTAGGTGATGAAATCATAGTCAGGCCTTGTATCAAGTATGTTTTGATGTACTAATTGGTTTGTGTTTTGGTTTAGTGTGTGAAAACAAATGTGAAAGATATGATAAATTACTTAAGTTACTAGATGAACTAATATCAACAAGCAATCAATGGATGCAACAGGTTTATTTTAAGCCCAAAAGAAATTTTTACATTTCATTAAATGAGAAAAAAATAAAGGAAGAAAAGGGAACTAAGGTCCCACTGGGTGTGCCAAAATGTTTTAGTTTATTTTTTATATTCCTTAATTTTGAAATAAAATAAAATAAAACTAGTGATGGAGTATGTAGAAGAATACCTGGTAGAATGCACACATGGATATAGACAAAGGTGGGAACTCCCCTTTGGCTTAGAAGGAATAACTTGAAAATCACAAGAGACACTTGAAAGAGGGTTGTTAGAAGGTCGGTGGAGTGGATTGGTAGCAGAGGCTAGATCCAAAAAGCAAATCACTTTCTAGGATGTTTTCAATCCACTTGTTATGACAATCAAGTCTAAAAGGATAAGAAGAAATCAAACTTTAATTCAATGATAGAAATGTAAATATATCCAAGGAAGAAAAGATAAATTACTTACTAAAATAAAAAATTTAAATTTTATGGTAAGGTGGTCAGGGTCTAGTCTAGAAAATCATGGAAGGTTTTATGGTCAGAGGGAAACTGAAAGAGTGGGGTTTTATCTGAGGCAAAGGGATAAAACTAGATTTCTATAAAATTATGCCATAGTGAACTATCGGTGGTTAGGGGAACCATCAGTGGTTAAGGAAAACCATTGATGGTTAGGAAACTATCAGTGGTTACCTATGTAATTATGTAAGTGGTCAAGACAAAAAGTATAGATTAGATTTTTAAGCTAGTAAGGGTTTGGTTATGAGATAGGAGGGTGGAAATAAGATACTAATAACTCTAATGGATCTAAGGAATTAGGAATATGATAGATTAAATAAAATGAGCATAGAATACCTAAAACTTGGTGAGAAAATCCTAGAGTGATTTGGATAGAATAATGGCACTTTGGGCCTTTGAATGCGATTCCAATAGAGCTTAAGGTCACAAATGATATTAATTGCTAAAAGGATGTTGGATACCTACAAGAGACCTTGAATGTAAAATGCTTGATTCTAGATCCCCTTAAACTCCCTTCTATTTTCCTTTTATAAGTAGAGGTTTTTATTTGAAAAAGAGGAAGTTACTAATTTGATTGAGGATGAAGTTGCCAAATCTCATAGCTTTTAAAATCTTGTTTTAAAGGTAAGTTGTCATTCTAGGAGTTACTGATCTATCATAAGAGCTAGTAGTGCTTTAAATATTTTAAAGCCAAATTGGGGACCTAACCATCGATGGTTATCCCAACCATCAAT
The DNA here is from genome assembly GCA_037957365.1 of Torreya grandis. Taxonomy (NCBI): domain Eukaryota; kingdom Viridiplantae; phylum Streptophyta; class Pinopsida; order Cupressales; family Taxaceae; genus Torreya; species Torreya grandis. Next base: position 1,002,793 of record JARHVA010004036.1, read on the forward strand.
AATGGAGGGGTAAAAGAGGTTTAGTAAAAAAAAGGGTGAATTCAATGATGAATTAGGTGGAGGGGGGTTTAATAAGGTTAAATTATAAATTTGTCTAATGAACTAGGTGTTCCACTAGACATGAGGTTAGACAAGGGTTCAAAGTAACAGGACCTTGAAAACTATCTTGTGTAGTTTTTAGGTCTCCACATCATATATTGAGGAAATTCATTGAACTCTATTAGCTTTATATTTCTTGACATTAGAGAGACTTTTTGCCTCTTCTTAGCCAACCAAAAAGAGTTCACAATGTCCCATACCACCTTATCCTTTTATTTTATGTAGTGTTGGCACTCCTCCAAAGTAAGTGTGATACTCTCAAATTGGGGAGGAATTTTGAGCATAGTTTTGAGGGCCTCAGGGGTGAAAAAACATATAAATGATTGAATTTCATCCAAGACAATACTAGTATCTAGGTGGTAAACTTTGGCATAAGTAATAACTAGATCAAGATAGGGAGAAACCAAAGGGAATGTTGTCATAGGGACCATGTAGCTCATGTTGAGGTTGGAGACACCTAAGAGAGGGTTAGGTCATTACAAAACATTTAATAGAGACATAAAATCCAACACTTAAACATTTATGTCTCTAATTCCACCAAGAATAGAGGTGATATTGATCTTTATTGATGTAGAAGATGTGTCCATTTCTACTTAACTCAATAAGTATAATATTTTATAACAAATCTTCACACTAAAAACCCTATAAATATCCTTGAACTCCCTTTAAGAACAAAACACTAGAGAATCAAAGAACACTTACTAGTAGTTACAAGAGTTACACGTAGATAGAGTTAGAAAATCCTTGAGTAATTTTCTATGATCACTATTTTTTCACTACACATCATTCTAACACACAAATCACTTGAAGGCATAAATATCATCTCTAAATGCAAAGGTTGAATTCAAATGGAAAGAAATCTTTAGTTATAACCCCTCATTTTTTGAGGTTAGGGTTACCATTAATGCCTCAAAACAAAATGGCTAATCACTAATTACCACATTAATTATTTGAGTAGTTTTTGAAAAATGGAGGGAAGTGTGTTGACATTTCTCCTTTACAACACATGTACCCACTCAAACAAGATTTACCTTTTAGTGCTTTCTTGGGTCCTCGAGGAATTTTTACATCCTTTCTATTTACCATCTCCTTTTGGTGTGATGGTGTAAGATATCTCGAGCCTTGAATGGAGTGTATGGATGCTAGATGTCATTACCTCAAGAATCTTGGACTTTCAGGACCTTTTGAACCTTTATCAATTTATAAACAAGGTAGTCTTCAAAGAGGGCCTGACACTTAAAATACCTAAAAGCCTACCACATGTCCTAAATATTAGCTTTCATGTTCAGGCACTCATACCTTGAATACCTTTTGAACCTTGCCTATCAAAGGGTAAATATGGTAATCTTCAAATGAGGACCTACACTTTAAAATCCTAAAAGGATGACATGTGGCATCCTTTTCAACTTATTTACTCAAATGCTCAGCCCCTGGGAGCTTTCTACACCTTGCCCATAAAAACTAAGGTGGACATTTTTAAAAAAAGAGACTGAAACTTGAACCCCTTGAAAATCCTTCATATGTCTTAATAAGATGTGATTTTGGATTCTCGACCACTTTTTTACCTTTGCTCCATTATTTTGATATGGGGAGGAGTGTAAGATTCTCTCGATACCCAAAGATGATCTCATAACTTAATTAGTAAAAATAATGAAGGTGAAACAAGGCTACTTCCTCTAGATCTATTGAGAGTATCTTATATCTTCAGGAAATACCCCTTAAGAGTTTGACTAAGAGTGAAAGAACACTCCCACTTGGTAAAATCAAGAAAAAGGGGATGACTAATTATGAGCATATATTATGATATTTCTAAAGATTGGGTAACGTGACTAAAACATTGTGTAGACACTGAAATCGGGTCGACTCCCCTGGTCATTCCCCGTCTTATTCTTCTTCGCCTATTTAACCCTTGTCGATCACTTGTTCCACCAACCTTGACCCTGGCAGCATGTAAAAATGAGCACAGAGCTAAAGCTAGACTCTATCCCCATTATACATCTGCCGACGATGGTTTTTACCCGGCCGATGTCGCCGACGTCGGTCACTTATCGGCCGACGTCGGCAATCCTGCCGACGTCGGTCACCTTGCCGTTATCCGTTATCAGTTATCATTCGGTTTCCTGAACTGTTGTCGAACCGTCTCTGGAACCGTCCCTCGCCTTCATCAGCCTCCGCCAACCATTCGAAAGGCTATCTCGAATGCTATTCAACCATTTTTTTTTTGCTGATCAATCGAACCCGAGCAATCATTCAATCAACCTGCGAACTCCGACATCAACACTCTCGGCATCAACCCACTCTCGGCATCAACCAATCTGCATTCAATCTGACACTACACAGACAACTTCAACTATGGCTTTCATTGCATCTTCTGGCAGGTAAGTATTTATTCTGTTTGTTTTATTTCTTCTTAGTTATTCTTTGTTTATCAGTTCTGTCATCCCAATTCTTCAAACCACAGACCCAGCATCTCTTATTTACATCCCTGCCTCTGTCCAAACCCTGTCCCGACTCTATCCAAAACCCGACCTGACCTTACCCAAACCCTGTCCCGACTCTCTCAGACCCTGTCCCGACCCTGTTCAGACTCTGTCTAGAACCTGCCCCTACCGATGCCGGTCACTACCCTGACCGACGACGGCACCTAAACCAACATCGGCACCTTCCCTGACCGACGCCGGCACCACAGAGACCGACGCCGGTGACTGTGCAGAACAGTGCTGCATATCAGGTACGTACTTTATTTTTTGTCATTTATTTCTGTCATTATTATCTACTTTCGTCCAATATTCTACTTTTTTATCAGTGGGTTGATATCCTTCTAGGAAGTCTTCATACTTTTGGGATCGGGCGTTCGCCTGACAGCCCACCATATCCTTTGACTAACGTTTTTTCGTGTTTTAGCCTTTTCTTCGCAGGTGTCATTCCTCCACAGCCAAAGAGGAGAATCTTCCAACGTCTAATTTTGGTGCGCACAACTTTATCAGGTACTTCTAGCCTTGACCATTTCTTTTAGTTTCTTTATTCTTATTTTGAATGTAGAAAGCAATTTTGCATAGAAACATTCTGGCACACTCGGTGGGACCCTAGGTCCTCCTTGGGTTCTTTCTTTCTTTCGTTCATTTAGGTGCATTAGGTTTCTTCCTTTTTGCCTCCTTTCGTCTCTTCTTAAATGACATCATAAGCAGAACTAAAATGAACATTTCTTTCTTTCTTGCACTTCTAGACTAGCTAAAACTCATATTCTTCGACTCTTTCTCCATTCGTCTTCATACGAACAAACATTTTGACTTGGGCATTAAAACACTTTGCATTCATTTCTGATTGCCTGCATCTTTTAGACCACACATAGTAATTAAACCGCATATTGAATTAATCTAGATCACTTGATGTTACACGACCAAACCACCTGCACAAAACAAACATAAAACTTACTTGAGACAAGGCCCGACTGGGATTTCATCCCCCAGCGGATACCTTACCCGTCCCGGTGACCCTACTTGGATTTCATCACCAAGGGGGAAGCCCACTCCGTTCTCTGGCGGAGGATAAACTCTAGTGGAGGTATATCTTGGCTAAGCGAGACCAGCTAACCACTGGAATCGTGAAGTGAGGGGAGCTTTCTCCTTAGCACCAGGCCACGTACCAGACCCTAACACAGACTTCTTGAGCACCATAACAAAACCCGAAACCATCCATAGACTGCTTCTTCTAGGACCTTTCCCAACCTTCCACTACACACATTCTAAGGCATAAGCCACTATAATCCTAAAAATTTACTTCTAGGGTTTTAGGATCTGCTTGTGTCTTCATCTTCTTTTTAGTTCTTATCTGCTTGTTTGAGCTTGTGAGGACGTTCTTTCTTGCCTTGAATGGTTCTGACACGTAGTCAAACCAAGGCTCTTCTTGACCACGCTAGCCATCAATCGCTTTCGCCTACCCCGTCTATAAACAATCATATAATGGAGTTCTACTCGAAGACCGAAAGAATTCCTACTAGACTATCTCCAACCTAGACGCCTATCATCCCAGAAGGGGACCAGGATTTTGCAAGATTCTTGGACCTCAATACCGCAGCCCTCCAAAACTATCTCATGAGAAACCCAACGCGGGACCTTTCGGGCGACGTGGTGACGACATCCACACCGTTCGCCGCCCAACCTTTTACGACTCAACCTTTTGCCTCAACCATTAACCCAACCATGGCCAATACGCAAAGTTTGGCCTCCCCGTCTCTTTTTAGACCGACCTTCATCGGGGTTCCATTACCCCCTCAACCACCTGCAATTCAATCAAGTTCTACATCATATCAGAACTTGATTGTCTCGACCCCTCATACTCTTGCGCCCACAAATGTAGGTGTGCCAACCTATCTTTCTACCAGTGCCGCCATTCAACCACCTTTGGCGGTGCCCAGTCAACCTATACCTTCAACCTTCATAACGCAACCACCTTTAGCCTCTACTTCTGCCCCTGCGACTAGTCATCCATACATTGTACAACTAGATATGTCGCACGCCTCCTCTAGCCTCTTCCAAGCGCCTTACAACTTAGGGGGTGCTCAACCCGCCAATCTGTCAGCAGACGTCATCAAGATGCTGATGGATAAAATGTCCAGTCTTGAAGCTTCTATCTCCGGTTCAAGTAATGTCTCTTCATATGACCAGATTTACAACGAGCCCATCCACCCTTCTGTCCCTATCCGACCATACCCTAACCATTGGGAGCTTCCTAAATTCACTCACTTTTAGAGTAAGGAAGACCCACAACAACATCTAAAGGCATTCAGACATGCCTGTTATCTTATTTCCCATGACGATGCGTTGCTTTTACGCACGTTCCCTATGTCACTTTCTGGCCCTGCCCTTGACTGGTATAGTTCTCTTGCCAGACATTCTATCTTTTCATTCATCCAACTCGCCCAACTATTCGTTGACTATTTCTCAATCAATATCACTAAACAAGTCTCAATCACAGACCTTTACTCCATCAGGCAATTTGACGATGAATCAATAGTCGATTTTGTCGCCCGTTGGAGAGGCCTGATCAATTAGCTCTCCTTCTCCTTGCCCCAACCCGAGCTCATTGAGCTCTTTTCCCGAGCATGTGTCAGTCACATCTCGTCCACCTTGCGGGTTCAAACATTCCACACTTTCGACGAGGCCTTCACCATGGCCCGAAAGCTTGAACTCCGTGCCATTGAAGAAGATAAGGTCAAATTGTGTAACACTAACACAAGAACCAATGACCATTCTTCTTCCAGACCTTCTTCTGCCCACTCTCAATCCAAGGGGTCGGCAAACACTGTCATCTTTAGACCATCATCTTCAACAATAACCAATCTATCATCATCTTCAACATTAGACTACATCAATAAACATTTTCAACGTCAATCCATACAGCGTCAATTCACTCCAATTGGGGAGTCATATGCCTCTGTCTTGGATAAACTCGTCAAGCAGGGGGTCCTCAATCTCCCTCCAATCCGACCACATCAATTTGACCCCTCAACACCTATCCCTGCATGGTACAGGGAAAACCACTTTTACAACTATCACCGTGTCAAAGGCCATGACACGGATCACTGCCAAACTTTCAAAAACATCATCCAGGACATACTCGACAAGGGGGATCTTATTTTAGATAACCTGAACGCACCGCCCAACCAAAACCTTGACATCTTCAAGCAACCCTTTTCTAATCACCTGCATACTCAAGACAACGTCCAAACCATGATCAATGACCCTCAAGACCATGATATACACACGGTCGACACTATCTTTTCTCTTATCCCTGACCAACCTTTTTCACAGGTGGAAGACCTTTCTTCCCCTATACCTCCTCCACATGGCGAAGAAATTTCTTCTCCCACTTGTCCTCCATCGAATTCTCCCATATTGGAGGACACTTTGACCACATCAACACCAGCTGCCTCGCCTTCATCCTTATTATCATCCATAGATGATCACACCTTTTTGACTCCCCAACCACACACAGAAGCCATGACTACTCCGGTGCTCTTTCCTCTTAAAGAGCCCACACCTTCAATCCCTTCTCCATTGAGAGAAAAACCGTCCACATCTAAGTCCAAACCCGTGCAGGCATCCATCATGCCCAAAGAGACTAAACCTCTTGGTGTTCGCCCCACATCTAATCTCGCCTTGCATAAAGGTGGCCCTCAACCCAAACCAAAGAAGGCTACTAAACCACATCAGAGGCCTCCTCCCCTATCTTCATCATTGCCCTCTATATTGGGCCCGCATCCGTCCACTTTACTCGGAGTGCTTCTCACTCCCATACTTCACAGAGGTAAGTCACCTCCATTATTCTATCAACCCGTCAGACTTATACCTCCTTCAAACCATCGACCAACGCCTCTTACACCTCCCAAACCAATGTCACCAACCCTCTCTACAATAAAACATCCCGACCCGTTAGCAGGTTCATATGCCTTGCTCTTACGGCAATTGTTACAGTCCTCTTGTATCGATCTCCCGCCTCTTAGACCATATCACTCTCTCAGACCAAAACCACCATGGTTCGATGACACCTGCATTTATGCGTATCATCGCACCCCTTGGCACGACACTGAGCATTGTCATGCCCTCAAGGTCGTCGTTCACCAATGTCTAGGGAATGACACCTCTCTTCTCTACCACGTTATCAACAAACCTTCAACACCACCCCACTCATCAACTCTCGGATCAAGGCCATCTTGGTTCGACAACTCTAAATTCTGGCATTATCATCACACTCCGGGACATGACACCGAGCATTATTGCACTCTTAAAGCTGTCATTCGTCACCACCGGAAAAAGGATTCCCTTCTTATCAAGGATCCTCTTGACCACCCCTTTGACAAATCATCAACACTGACCCATACCTCTCCAACCTCGTCATCTAAATCGGGATCTCCACGACCGATTAGGGTCCCTTCGCTGCCTTTAACCCCTTTATTCGACATCAACACCATCCATCTGACCACTAAATCTCAATTAACCTTAACTAATCCATCAAACATTCTCCCTAGTCGCTGGGGGAATTCAACCTTCATCCAAACTTCGACCAATTTTTCAACACAGTCTCGACCACATATCAATCACTCTTTCAACTTAACCTCAACCAGACTAGCAACCAAACATTTAACCTGACCTCAACCAAACATTCGACCCAACCAAAGACCAAATACCAACCAATCAACCCTCGACCAACCATTGACCAATTATCAAATGACCAAATCTCAACCAAACATTGACCAATCTTTTTATCAAAACATTCAACCTGTCTCAATCAATCAACAACCATATCAACCAACTTCACGCCCACTCATCAATCAACACCCGACCAATCTGGAAAGAGGCAAATGGGGCAAGTTTGCTCCTAATTGACTCGGACCTTATCATGCACAAGCATACACCAGGGACTTATCAGACCTTGAGCCTCTTAATGCATTGCATCTGCGACTGTTCTACTGCTAGTCGAGTATTCGTCTACTTGACACTTAACTTGAGCTCGTCCCTTGAGCAATCCCTGTCCTCTTAGTCCTACTTCCTTTCAACCCTATTCCTCTTAACAATTCCTATAACCCTTTTATGATGTATGGATGCTTTGTCCTAATAAAAGGGAGCCCTTGAACTTCTACAGTCTTGTCCATGACTCACATTTCTATTAAAACAAATCAAGATGTCAAAACATATCCATGGTCACTATATCAATATCAATTCAAAAAAAAAATAAAAAAAATAGACTGCTCCCTCGAAGGACAGCTGTATTATCATTGCTGTAATTAATAGACTGCTCCCTCGAAGGACAGCTACTCAAAAGCCTTTATATTAAACAAAAATCTAGACCACTCCCTCGAAGGATGGCTATGACTAATCTGGCAATAAACAACATTATTTTAGAAGCTTCCCGCATTGATCAGCTTCACAAACTGACCACCAAGCAAATGACATCTCTATGCAGGCTTCCCGCATTGATCAGCCTAAAAAAAAAAAATGAGTCACGGACTTGGCTTGTAGCTGTCTCAGGGTCTCCTATAAAAAGGGGCATAGTTATCTCTGCTCTTAAAACGGGTTACCCTCTTTCCTCCTCCTATCACCTGCTCAAGGGACTTCGAGCTCACTTTACTGTTTAAGTGATTCGATTACCGCTCTAACATAAATATGGTCAACGACGTCACGCATGAATGGGGCTCTTGGTTCTCATAACCCCTATCTATGCTATCTTTTTGGTCCTTGTCAATGAAAGAGCGATTCGCCTTTCATCTTTTCTCTACACTTTGGTCACATTCACCCTCATCACTTGTCAATTGACTTAGCTCAACTCTCTTTTCAGACCATCAACATGACCTAGCCTATTCACCCTAGTTTCTATGGACACCAATACACATGGAAACTATCGACCCGCCGCAATTTATGTTCAGCATAAACCAATACTTGCTGAAGCATAAATAGACCTCAATTCATTTTTAGCATACATCCATCACGAATATGGAATATTGCTAGGGATGAAAAACCCATCAACCAATGTTGCAGAATACACCATTTGGAAAAGGCTGCAACATCTTTTTTCCTCATCATTTCATCATAACCAAGACCAATCTATCAACCATTTTAACCACCTGTCTACCACTTGGACCCTTTATCTGAACTACATTGGTCTGAGGCCCTTCCACAGGGGCTATGTAGGTAGCACTCAGATGACACGACTGTCTTCTGGGGTTAGCTCGACCATTTTTGTTTGTTCATCTCTCTGATGGACAAACCTTCTTGCCTTCTTTTAATCATAACCTTGCCCTTCACCACGACCCATTTCCATCCCTTTGACCCTTCCTCCCTTTTAGGGAGAACTACATTGGCCTGAGGCCCTATCACTAGGGCTATGTAGGTAGCACTCAGTTGACATGGGATCTTCTGGGGTTAGCTCGGCCGCATCCTTTCATCCATTCATCCATCCATCGACCACCAACCATTGGAGATCATGCCTATCTCCTCCGACCTCGACCACTTCCAAGACGTTGTTGCCTTGGTTGTTTTTGCATGTATGCTACCTCATGACTGGTTAGCTGAATTGTGCACAGACCTTTTGGACCCTCACAAGTATAGGATCGCAAGCCGGTTGATCCACACTACTTGTGACTTTTTCATGTTTCTAGGAGCACTTCCTGAGCTCGGGATACCTGGAACATGATGACCCATTTGGAGCTTCAGCTTAGATTGAGTGACCCGATCAGCAGACGACTAAATGCTGGGGCCCGGTTACTTCAATTTTGGCACTCCTCAACCCTTGACCTGTGACACTTTGACCTCACCATCTCGTGCAGTGGTATGCACGCAATCACGACCTTTGCAGCGTTCACCCTCACCCCTTTTTCATCCACTCTTTGTCAAATCAGCACCCGATTCCCAGTTCCCTTCCCTCGACTCCTGCTTTGAAGGGGAATACCTTATCCTTACTCAGGGCATTTTGCTTCCTATTTTTGTCTTGCAGTTCATTCGAACAACCAATAAGATGAAATCAACCTTATCCCTCACCTGGGGCAATCACTCTTATTTTTGTCTTGCAGTTCATCCAGAACAACCAACAAGACAAAAAGGGGCAAATGTAGACACCGAAATCAAGTCGACTCCCCTGGTCATTCCCCATCTTATTCTTCTTCGCCTATTTAACCCTTGTTGATCACTTGTTCCACCAACCTTGACCCTGGCAGCATGTAAAAATGAGCACAGAGCTAAAGCTAGACTCTATCCCCATTATACATCTGCCAACGACAGTCTTTACCCGGCCAATGTCACCGACGTCGGTCACTTATCGGCCGACGTCGGCAATCCTGCCGACGTCGGTCACCTTGCCGTTATCTGTTATCAGTTATCATTCGGTTTCCCGAACGGTTGTCGAACCATCTCTGGAACCGTCCCTCGCCTTCATCAGCCTCTGCCAACCATTTGAAAGGCTATCCCGAACGCTATTCAACCATTTTTTTTTGCTGATCAATCGAACCCGAGCAATCATTCAATCAACCTGCGAACTCCGACATCAACACTCTTGGCATCAACCCACTCTCGGCATCAACCAATCTGCATTCAATCTGGCACTGCAAAGACAACTTCAACTATGGCTTTCATTGCATCTTCTGGCAGGTAAGTATTTATTCTATTTGTTTTATTTCTTCTTGGTTATTCTTTGTTTATCAGTTCTATCATCCCGATTCTTCAAACCACAGACCCAGCATCTCTCATTTACATCCCTGCCTCTGTCCAGACCCTGTCCCGACTCTATCCAAAACCTGACTTGACCTTGCCCAGACCCTGTCCCGACTCTCTCAGACCCTGTCCCGACCCTGTTCAGACTCTGTCCAGAACCTGCCCCTACCGACGCCGGTCACTACCCCAACTGACGACGGCACCTAAACTGACGTCGGCACCTTCCCTGACCGACGCCGGCACCACAAAGACTGACGCCAGCAACTGTGCAGAATAGTGCTGCATATCAGGTACGTACTTTATTTTCTGTCATTTATTTCTGTCATTATTATCTATTTTCATCCAATATTCTGCTTTTTTATCAGTGGGTTGATATCCTTCTAGGAAGTCTTCGTACTTCCGGGATCAGGCGTTCGCCTGACAACCCACCATATCCTTTGACTAACATTTTTCTGTGTTTTAGCCTTTTCTTCGCAGGTGTCATTCCTCCACAGCCAAAGAGGAGAATCTTCCAACGTCTGATTTCGGTGCGCACAACTTTATCAGGTACTTCTAGCCTTGACCATTTCTTTTAGTTTCTTTATTCTTCTTTTGAATGTAGAAAGCAATTTTGCATAGAAACACATTGACACTCATTCATTTTGGATGTGGGAATTTTAGTGATGGGTGTAATTTCTCTAGTGCAATTTTGGGCACTAAGAGGACTATTGACCAGTTTTTGGTCTACATACCAAAAATGTGCCTAGTCCAAGAATTTAGTGGAAGGAATAGGACCCTAAAATTATAATGGTCCAATGATTTAGTGTGAGTAGTTTTTTTAATGGAATAAGTGGACCCAAAGATAAATATCATTTTTCTTGTAAACCTTTTGAAACACTTTAAGTTAACTTAAAGTGTAATTTGTCATCTTCTAAGGATAGTTCTAAAAGTCATAAATCCCCCATGAGGTGTTATGAGTGATTGGAATGGATATGGAAGTACATTAAGTTCATTCAGTTATTCATTGAGCTCATATTGACATTTGAGTTTAGTAGTAGAAAGTACAAGTGAGTAGTTTATCAAGGCCATATCTCACACATGTAGTAGGATCATGAGAAAATGTTCACATAGGTTCACTCTTTTTAGGCATAAATTGGTACGTACCAAGTTATATATCATATTAAAAAGTGTAAAGGAAGTTATACATGGGCAAAGTTAGATCCCAAGCATTTTTTTTTGGTTTTCCATACTAATCTAGATATGATAGAACGTTGCCATGATGTCATGTGATCTAGATATGGACCAGTCAACTTGAATATTTTATATCATTACTTAGAAGGATTTTGAGACTAGTGGATCAAAAGGGTTCATCCCTTTTAGTCTCAAGAACATCTCCTACAATTTTGGTGTCTCCATGATTCTTGTGTTTCAATATCTAAGCCTTAAAAGTTAGAAAAAAACATAAGATGTTAATGCTAACATCAAGTTAAAGCCACTAAAAAAATCCATTGGAGTCTAAATTTTATGGTTTATGGGACATCAAATACATCTATGTGGATGTCAAATGATAATCATGTGGATGCCAATTTTAAGACCCATTAAATAGCCATTGGTTTTCAAACCAAAGTAGATCTAATGGTCTACACTCAATCGTACATCTGAATCCAACAACATGAAATGGGACAAATAGTTAGAGAGATAAAAAGGACACCATATGGCATAATCATGTGAACTAATAGATTTATAGGATCTTGAGAATAAATGTAAGATTGACAAGTGGTACCAATAGAGATAGAGTTAATAATTTAAAGATAAATCAAGGGCTCATACTTAATCATTCATCAAGATCAGATAGAGCAAGGTAGATTCAAATTGGTTAGTGAATCCAAAGAACTAATGAGTCAATGAAAAGTGTAAAAATAACATGGATCCAAGAAAAATATTGATGAAGTGCATGCATACATGTATAGTTAGATCAATGAAGTGAAAAGAGTCAAAGGAGTCAATAGCCTGAGTCAATATTTGACATATAATGAGATAAGTCAAGACCAAGATATTTTTTTTGAAAGTGGAAGAAGTTGAAATGGACTTAGGCAAAGTAAATATATAAGAGCCAAGATTGAAGGTGAACCAAAGTTGAACTACGGCCATAGTTTAGAAACCAAGCATCATCAACAAAGCTCCATATAGGTGAAATAGATCCTTTGGGTCTAATATAGAAGTCAAAGATAGATTATTGATTGTGTGAAACACTAATAGTCTAAGATTGGTTTTCACCTATAGTGGACATGTGTCTCGGCTATCATCATTGATCATTTTTTATATTGTAAGTATAGTTAGCCACCTAATGTAGATGTGGCACTTTTTATCTAGTTCTAAGACATGATCCTCATCAATAGATCAAGTGAAAATGGCATGGAATCCTGAGATGAAGACCTGGTAGTTGCATAAAGATCATGAAGAATTAATTTATTTTACAAATCCTTAAAATTATGCCTTCTTGATAAGATCTTAACTCAGTAGCATCCTCGAATTGGTGTTAATCCATCCAAAGTAGTTGGTCATTTTTTAATGCCTAATTTTCTCTCTCCTTTTTTTCTATAAATGTAGGCTTCTAAGCCTTAAAATGGATCATTCTTTTTTGTATGATTAGACTGTACCAAAATTTGTACTATGACACCTCTTTGATGCAATAAAGACTAAATTCCATCATTTTAAAGCCATATAAAAGAGTGTTTTATGAATTCATGCACTATAGTTAAGTGAATTTATGTTTCTTTCTTATGTTTAAAATTTTTTTCACCTTAAAGAAGTGCTTAATGGTTCTCACAGGTCATTATAGGTGTAATTTATAGTTTATTGTCTACCCTGAAAGTGGATATTTTCCCTCTCCTACTAATTTAATAACTGGCTAATGCCTTATTATAAAATGTTTATGTGAGATTAATGTTATTTAGTCTGAAAAGTGTCTCATAGTGTGTTTTGTGTGAGTTAGAGTGATCAAATCACTGGTGCATCACCACTTTTTAACATGCTTTTATAAGTTTTGTAAATTCTCTCTCCCTTTTCCAAGTAAGTTTTATTTTAGGTTTAGTGTAGGTGATATATCTAGAAGGAAGATGGCCTTTCTAGAGGTCTAAATCATTATTAGGATACCCATAACCTAGGGTCAATCCCATATTGGTCTAGATTTGATTAGGAAGATCTAAATAATCCCCTCCTCAACTAGGGTGCAATCTAGAACCCTAATAGTTTTAACATGCTTAGTGGGACCAAGTCCAAAAGAAGAGGAAGATTTTTATTGTTTCTCTCCTCTATCAACTTTTGGAATCAGGAAAATTAGCACTAATGGAAACTCCAAATCAAATATTCTAGTTATGAGGAAACCATGTATGTCTTAATGAAGTTTCTAATCAATTTTTGAATCTCATTTGATACATGAGGTCAATATGAATAGATATGGTGAATATCCCTATTATCCATCTCTTTATCAGTAACCCCAATATGATCCCTACAATCTATATGAGTCTAATTATCCTTACCAAGATTTATGTCAAAATTATGAGGAGCCTTGGTAAGTTTCTGATGATCCTTATTATCAAGTGAGTGGCCCTTACCTTCTTCATGATCCTCACCATCAATATGAGGATCTATATCAGTTATATGTGAAATGATATTTCCTTGATCCTTCCTATGTATAGTAATCCCATCATAATATTTCTTCTTCCCAACCCCATCATGAGCCATCCATATTAGCACTTAGGTGAATTTTAGTGAGCCTTGACAAGCATGCACTAGAATTGTGCTCATAGAGATGTTATGGATAAGATGTCCCTATTCACTAGATCCATTACATGAGGGAGTCATTATAGCAAGTGAAAGGAGAATGGACACCCATTGAGAGAGATAATTGGAACAATCTCATAGGTGAAATGAAGGATGCATGCAATTACATTCAAAACATTAAGGATATGCCAAAATTCCTTGAATAACAATAAGTCCAAACTCACCAATCTTATGTGTCTTTGTATGCACCACCTTAGCCTTCTTATGTGCCACCCATTCCTCCCCAAGAGAAGCTATTCCAAGAAAATATAGTGAGGTAAATCAAAGAGTTGGAGTTGAAGACAATAAAAGAGGAGGAGAATAAGAATCAAAAGGGTAAAGAAGAACCTATATCTTTCCCATCTCGGAAGAAAATCATGCAATTAAGAAAACATAATGCTACTCAACCTTCCCTCCTTCCTCCTCAAAATCCTAGACCCTTTCCTTCATGGAAAGGAATTTAAGAATAATTGTATCAAGTGGAATATACTCCATTGAAATTTCCTAGTTTCATGGCTTCCTCCACTAAAGAGAAGTCCATGGTTTTAAGATTCATGATTTTCCTCTATGGAGAGGCTACTCAAAAAATTGAAGTTATATCAGAAGTGGATCCATATTACATTTCTACCATTCACAATCAAGAAGAGGAGCATGTCATGTGGCAACTAGAGTACAAAATTGTAGAATCAAAAAAGTTTCAAAGAGAATGTGATGAGGAGGATGTAATCATTTATTAAGAGTAATTCAATATTGGTACCCCTCTTGGATGTGAAAGAGGAAATTCTACCCTGAATGAGGATGATGAGTTACCATGTTATGTAGAGGATAAGGAAATGAATGAAATAGTTGATCAAACTAATGAACTTATGAGGTAGCCAAAGGATACCAATCAGCCAAAGGGCTCATTTGAGAATTTATTCAAGATCTTGAGAGTAGGCTATGTTCCTCTATAAGGGGACTATGGTCTGGTGTAGCCAAGGAGAGAAACCTTGATAAGAAGATAAAAAGGGATAGAATGAGTAGTCTTTCAACTCTACCACCTTAAGAGTTTGTTATAGACATATACTTGTTTTAAATATTTAGAATGGACTATCAGCTTATTGATGAGACTAAAGAACTTAAAACAAAGAAGAAGACCAGCCTTATTGAAGACACCATGGAAACCAAGAAGGTATGCCTTATTGGACTACCATTGGAGGTCATAATGGAGGAAATCCATGAGTAGTTGATATACTTTGATGTCATAAATAATGTTGAGATCTCTCCAATAGAGGAAGATCAAAATACCTTTCAAGATAATCATATTCAAGTTGATCAAAGTGAAAAATAAAAAGATGATTGGTAGTTATATCTTGAATCTTTGCAAGAGATTGAAGAGATTTATAAGGATATGTTACCCATTAGAGAGCATCATATTTAGGAATTTTATCAAGAGGCACCTATTCAAGATCATGATACAACTTGGTTTGACTATTCAAAACTCCTTGAATAGTTGGATGAAATTGTAGTAGTTGATAAGAAGGATAAGGCCACTCGAGGGTCATGCATAGATGAGATGTCACTTGACAAGGTTGTAGTTGACAAGCACCATAAATAAAATTTAAAAGTGCAAGATTAATTTGTATTTTTTGGTGATTTGTTTACTATCAATGGCTCATTTTAGGTGATTTTAAGAGAAATATTTTTCAAAAAGAGTGCCTCTTCAAAGGTCCTATTCAATAAAACCCATACTTAAAAACTTATACCATCTTTTATAATGAGAAAATTCATGAATTTCCCTTTTGATCTTGGTGATCAAGTTTTATCATGGTTATTTAGGTTAGCTTATTTATATTATGTCCTAGATAAGTTCTTATTTATAGATTTGATTTTTTTAGGATAGTTTCCCTTTTTTCTTTTATTTCTTTCCCTATTTGGTGGAGTCCATTATTTTTACAAATCAAGAGGTTTTCTACAATCATGAAAAATATCTATTATCTATTATAAGTTAAAGGTCATGTAAAAGGTATAAATTTAGGCTTAGTAGGCATGCTACCCAGCCAAGTTGCCAAAGATGTTGACCAATTTTGGTTTACATACCAAAAATGTGCCTAGTCTAAAGAATATACTTGAAGGAGAAGGATCCTGAGATTAGAATGGTCCAATGATTTATTGTGAGTAGATTTCTAGATGGATTAAAATGTGCCTAGTCAAAATAATTTACTGAAAGGAGAAGGATCCTAAGATTAGAATGCTCCAATGATTCAGTGTGAGTAGATTTCTAGATGGAATAAGTGGACCCAAAGAGGAAGATCATTTTGCTTGTAAACCTTTTGAAACACTTGAATTTCACTTAAAGTGTAATTTATCATATTATAAATATAGGTATAAAAGTCATAAAGGCCCCATGAGGTGTTAAGAGTGCTTGGAATAGATATAGAAGTGCATGAAGTTCATTTAGTTCTTCATTGAGTCCATCTTGACATTTGAGTCCAGTGACAGAAAGTGCAAGTGGGTAATTTGTTAAGGCCATATCTCACACATGTGGTAGAATCATGAGAAAATGATCACATGGGTTTGCTAATTTTATTCCAAAGTTGATATGTTCCAAGTTATAAATCATCCACAAAAGTGTGAAGGAATTTATTCATGGTAAAAGTTGATTTGTAGGCATTTTTACTATGTTTTACATACTTAGCCAGATAAGCTAGAACATTGTCAAGATGTCATGTGAACTAGATATGGACTAGTCAACTTAAATATTTTATATCCTCACTCAGATTTATTTTGAGACTAGTGGATAAAATGGGTTCATGACTTTGAGTCTCAATAACTTCTCCTACAATTTTGGTGCATCCATGATTCTTGTGCTTCAATATCCAAGACTTCAAAGTTAGTCAAAAAGCATAAGATGTTCATGCTAACATCATAAAATCCATTAGATTCTAAAATTGATGGTCTATGAGACATCAAATATGTTCTCACATATGTCAAATGATGATCATGTAGAAATAAATTTTAAGACCTGGTAAATAGTCATTGGTTTTCAAACCAAAGCAAATCTAACAATCTGCACTAGATCATACATCTTGATCCAATGGTGGAATATGGGTCAAATAGCTAGAGAGATTGAGAGGTCACCAAATGGTGTAATAACATGAACTAATAGACTGATAAGATCCTGAGAATCAATGTGATATTTATAAGTGTCACTAGTGGAGATAGAGTTGACAATTTAGAGGAAAATCAAGGGCTCATGCTTATTCACTCGTCAAGATTAGACAAAGCAAGGCATAGTTAAATTGGTCAATGAATCCAAATAGATAATGATTCAAGGACAAGTGTAAATATCATGTGGATCCTAGTACAATATTGATGAATCACATGCATCCATGCACATGTAGATGAATGGAATGAAATGAGTCAATATCTTGAGTTAGCATTCAATAGCCAATGAGAGAAATCAAGCCCAAGATATTTTCAATGAAAATCAAAGAACTGTAAATGGACCTAGGAAAATAAAATATATAATATTCAAGGTTTAAGCTAAATTAGATTTGAATTAGGGCCATATTTTATAAACCAAGCATCATAAATAAAGCTATATATAGGTGAAATAGATCCTTTTCGATCTAATACAAAATTTGAGGATAAATTAGTGACTATGTGAAAACCAATGTTCTAAGATTGGTTTTCACCTATAGTGGACCTATGTCTCAAATATCATCATTGATAACTTCTGATAATGTAAGTATAGTTGGACACCTAATTTAGTTGTTAAACTTTTTAGCCAGTTCCAAGACATGATCCTCATCAATAAATCAAGTAAAAATGACATGGAATCTTGAGATGAAGACTTGGTAATTTCACAAGGATCATGGAGCATTAAATTATTTCACAAATCCTTTGAAATTATGTCTTATTGATAATATCCTAACTCAAAAGATCCTTTAATTGGTGTTAATCAATCAAAAGTAATTGGTCTTTTTCTAACCAAATTCTCTCTCTCTCTCTCTCTCTCTCTCTCTCTCTCTCTCTCTCTCTCTCTCTCTCTCTCTCTCTCTCTCTCTCTCTCTCTCTCTCTCTCTCTCTCTCTCTCTCTCTCTCTCTCTCTCTCTCTCTCTCTCTCCCCCCCCCCCTACATTTTCTATAAATGTAAGCTTATAATTGTTAAAATGGATCATCTATCCCTCTTTTTGGTATGACTAGACTCTATCAAATTTTTTACTCTGATACCTTTTTAATGCAATAAATATTGAATTCCATCTTTTTATAAGTTAGATTGAAGTGTGTTCTATGAATTCATGTACTATAGTTAAGTGAATTTATGTTCCTTGATTATGTCTAGAGTTTTTATTACTTTCAAGAATTGCTTAATAGTTCTCATAGGTCATTATAAGTGTAATTTATAGTTTATTGTCTAGATTGAAAGTGATATTTTCCCTCTCCTACTAATTTGATAACTAAACCATGCCTTATTATAAACTATTAATTTGAAGTTGATGTTCTTTGGTCTGAAAAGTATCTCATAGTGTGTTTTGTGTGAGTTGGAGTGATCAAATCATTGGTTCATCACCACTTTTAAAATCTTTAATAAGTTTTGTTAATTATTTATCCCTTTTCTAAGCAAGTGCTAGTTTAGGTTTGATGTAGGTGATAGATCCAGAAGGAAGCCAAACTTCTCCAGAGGTCTGATCCATTATCAGGATACCCATAACCTAGGGTCAATCCCATGTTAGTCTATAGTTAAGTAGGAAGATCTAAACAATCCCATCCTTAACTAGGGTGTAATATAAAACCCCAATAGGGACCTCAAGTCATTGTAGTTTTGATTTACAATATAAGAATCTGACTAGGTAGCAACAGATTCATAGACTAGGCAAAGTAAGCAAAAGACATAGTACAACATAGGAATGGCAATGTGGTACTTCAAGGAATGATAAAGGTGTTGTTCCTAATTTTCCCACAGGTAGTTATAATTAAAAAACAAAGGCATATGTCAATGATACCAATTTTCTGATAGGTGGTTATAATTAGTAGCATGATGGTGGTACATTGATTTCCCCAAAGGTGGTTATAATTTGTAGTATGTGAATGGAATAAATAAGAATTAAAAAATGTAACTATCAAAACCACTATCATAATACTCCAAAAAGAGATAATACCTAGAATACTGAATCAAATTCTAAAATTGGTTATGAATTCTATCATTGAAGGTGCCTAAAGAACCAATAGAATGGAACCAAGGTCAAAGGGGTTGGGTAGGGAGGGTGGAAAAAAATTGGTTAATAGGAAAGGTATAGTAGAATGTTATATGGTATGGTAAAAATAAAATAATTATATGGTATAATGGAAATGGGCCTCATAGACAATACTTTAGGGCTCTCAATTGAAGTAATGTTAGAGGTGTATAATGTTCATTAGATTAATAAGTTCATCCCAATCTAGTGTAGCCATCTTGTATGATTTAAAGCCATAATTTGCAATAATGATTTAGAGGCCTATCTAGTTGGGTTTGAGCTTGACCTTGTGTTTCTTCTTGGTAATGGTATTTTGTTAGTTTTATTTAAGAACAAGATTACTAAATTCAAATTATCTAGTTTTGACCCATTGATTATAGTGGCCACAGAGTCTATTCTAGTTTTCTTGAAGGCTATTGGAAATGGCCACACATTTTTCATCAAGTAAATCTAGCTCTTGTAGGTGAGATACTCAATAAGCTTCATCATCTATAACATGTTTCAAAGAGATGAAAAAATAAAGTAGCTGGACTTCAATGTGAAGGATGGCCTTAGTGCCATAAATAAGGAATTATGGAGTGGTTCCTATTGGGATATGATAATTGGTGTAGTATGGCCAAAGGGCACAAAATATTTGGAGGTGCCAATCATGGCTAGCATCATTGATAATATTTTAGAGGATGTTGATAAGGGTTTTATTGGATGATTATGCTTGACCATTACTTTATGGGTAATAGGTAGTAAAAAAATGTTGTGTAATTTTGTATTCAACACCCAAAAATTTGACATCCTTGTTCTTGAATGATCTTCCATTATTAGATATAATGTTGGATGAGATATCATAATAAAAAATTAGATGGTTAAAGATGAATTTGGAAATTTGTTTTCTAGTCACATAAGTGAGTGATATAGCTTCAACCCACTCAGTGAAATATTTGGTACTGGTGAGGATGTGTTTATGGGCATCTAAAGAGGTTAGGTTAATCTTACCAATGAGATTCAGGCCTTATGTAGCAAATGGCCATGGTGTAAGCATTGGATTTAGAGTCTTGTCCAGAGAATGAATTATATTGGTATGTCTATTTCTATACGATTTTCGCTTTTTACATTCAAAGAGGAAATGAGAAACTAAGAGAAATGGTCTAAGGCTTGTATGTACCTGGATGAAGTCTGCACACCATAATCCAAACATTGTGAGAACTCATCTTTGGTTGTGGAGGATGACACCTACAGAAGAAAGAGACTAAAACAAAGAGGGCATTAGATGAGGAGATGGTGGGCTGCCAAGCAAAATCTTGATCCTAGAAGTACAATGACTTCCTTGAGGGATGTCAACCCACTGATTGATAAAAACAATGTCTAATAAAAGGCAGAATGATAAAAAGACTAAAATGATTAAAGACTAAAACAAAAATGGAAGCAAATGCTTACTTGAATGCTGTTGTCAACCTGGTCACAGTCACTGACGTCAATTATGCTGCCGACGTCAGTTGGTCAAGGTCTGCTAATGTCAGTTAGGCTACCAACATTGGTAGTGGAAATGACTGGCGTCAGTCAGGGCAATAGTCTGGGGATGAGGTCTGGTCAATTCTATAGTCTTTAGACAAGATCTGGTTAGGTCTAGAAAGGTTTATGGTCTGTGGACAGGTTTGAGAAGGGCTATGGGTCTGGTTGAATGGTGTAAGAGTCTGTGTAGAGGTCTTGGGCAATGGACAGAATATCAAAAAGGAACAGAGGGATAGAGGAGGCCAACAGGGAGATAAGGGTTTGGGTCTGGTCTGGCTGAATAACAGATAGATTAAAAAGAAGATACTGAAATGAAAATAGTAGCAAATACTTACCTCATACCTGCTGGAGAAGGAATGTTATTGATGGGTTGTACTAGTGCAAAAGGCCATGTTGCTAGTGTAGTGGCTGATGTAGAGTCCCTGTTGTTGTTGCTACCTGTTGTGTACCTGAGAGAGAGAGAGGTCTGAAGATTGGAAGGTCTGGAAGATTCACTCATTATTCTTTGTTGATTGTTCTAACTAAGGTCTGATCTGAGAATGTCTTGAAAGAAGGTCTAATAACAGATTGGACAACTGATTGGAAAATGGATAACAGATAACAGATTGGGAAATAGATTAATGGATGCAGTTTTAAGGGTAACCAATGCTGACAAAACTGTCGACGTCGGATGAATAGTAACTGACATCGACGGTTGCAAAATGGGGATAGAGGCTAATTTTAGCCTTCTGCCCATTCTTACACACTACCAGGGTCAAGGTTCATGGGAAAATGATCGAGAGGGGCTAAATAGGCATGGGAGAGGATGACCAAGGGAGTAGACATGATTTTGGTGTCTACATTTATGCCTTTTTGTCTTGTTGGTTGTTCTAGATGAACTATAAGACAAAAATAGGATTTGGTTGCCCTAGGTGTGGGATAAGGTATTCCCCCTCAAAGTAGGAGTCAAGGGAAGGGAACCTAGAATCGGGTGCTGATTTGACAAAGAGTGGATGAAAAATGGTGAGTGTGAACACTGCAATAGTTATGATTATGTGCATACCACTTCAAGAGATGGTTAGCTCAAAGTGTCACAGGTCAAGGGCTGAGGAGTGCCAAAATTAAAGTAATCAGGCCCTAGCATTTGGTCGTAGCTGATCGAGTTATTCAATATAAGTTGTAGCTCCAATGGTCATCATGTTCCAGGTATCCTAGGCTCAGGAAGTGCTCTTAGAAAACATGAAAATGCCACAAGTAGTGGGGATCAACGTGTTAGCAATCCTATACTTGTGAGGGTCAAAAATAGTTTGTGCACAAGTTTGCTAACTAGTCGTGTGGTAGCAACCAAGGTGAAGTCATCTTGGAAGTGGTCAGGGTCAAAGGAGATAGGCATGATCTCCATGGTCATTGGTTGAGGTGGATGGATGGATGAAAGAATGTGGCCGAGCTAACCTCAGAAGACGTCATGTGATCTGAGTGCTGCCTACATAGCCCTTGTGGGAAGGGCCTTAGGCCAATGTAGTTCTCTCAAAAAGGGAGGAAGAGGGTCAAAGGTATGGATTGGTATTGGTTGAGGTTAAGGTCATGGTCAAAAGATTGGTCAAAGGAAAGAATGGTTTGTCCATCAAGGAGATGAACAAATGAGGGTGGTCAAGCTAACCCCATAGGACGTCGTGTCAATTGAGTGCTACCTACATAGCCCCAGTCTTAGGGCCTTAGACCAATGTAGTTCAGACGAAGAGACAAAATGAGCGATGATTGGTTTTGGTCATGATGAAATGATGAGGAGAAGATGATGTTGCAGCCTTTTCCATATTGTGTGATGGTGTATTATGCAACATTGGTCGAGTGGTCTTTCATCCCTAGAAATTTTCCATATTCATGATGGATGTATGCTAAAAATGAATTGAGTCTATTTATGCTTAAGCAAGTATTGGTTTATGCTTAACATAAATTGAGTGGTTGATAGTTTCCATGTGTATTATTGTCCATAGAAACTATGTGAATAGACTAGGTCATGTCGGTGATCTGAAAATGTGTGGGTTGGTTTGGTTGGATGTGTGACCAAGATGTAAAAAGGAAGTGAAAGGAAAATTGCTCTTTCATTGACACAGACCAGAATGATAGCATAGATAGGGGTTGTTAAAGCTGAGAGCCCCATTCATGCATTACGTCATTGACCAGTGGTTGTGTTAGAGAAGCAATCAAATCACTTGATGTTAAGTGAGCTTGAAATCCCTTGAGTATGATAGGATTGATGTGATATGGAAGGAAGGGGGAACCCTTTTTGGCAGGAACAACTTTGCCCCTTTTATAGGTGACCCCGAGAATGACTATAGACAAGTCCATCACTTTACGGTTGTCAGTTAGTTTTTTTTTTGAAGGCAGACTGATCGATGCGAGAAGTCTACGAGGGGATGATGTCTTGCTTTGTGGTCATGTTGTGAAGCTGATCAATGCGGGAAGCTTCAGAGATAATTCTATGTATAGCAAGAGTTTAGTTATAGCCATCTTTCGAGGGAGTGGTCTATATTTTGCTTTATATGTTTTTGATAGGACTTTGGCCTAGCTATCCTTCAAGGGAATAGTCTAGTAAATACAACAATGATGATGTAACTATCCTTTGAGGGAGCAGTCTACATTTAGATTTATATGACCTTGGAATATGCATCCCACTTTTATATATTTTTTGATTTTTTTTTGTTGACTGAACTTTTGGTCATGGACTTGACTATAGAGGTTTAGAGGGTTACCCTTTTATTAGGACAAAATAGTCATGCTTGACAAAAGGAGTGAGTGATGTTTGCAGAGTTAAGGGTTAAAAATGTATAAGAATGACAATGACAAGGAGTTGCTCAAGGGATCAAGCTCAAGTTAAACGTCAAGCAAATAATTACTTGACTAACAGTAGACTGGTCAAAGGTGCAAGGCATAAAGGGGCTCAAGTTTTGACAAAGTCCCTGGCCCATGCTTGTGTTATGATGCAAGGTTCGAGTCAATTAGGAGCAAACTTGCCCCATTTGCTTTGTTCCAAATTGGTCACATGTTGGTTGATGTTGAAGGAGTTGATTGATGTTGATAAATGTTTGGTTGAGGTCGGTTGATATTTGGTCAATGTTGGGTTGGATGATGTGATTAAACGGTTGGTTGATGTTTGGTCATTATTTGGTCGATGTCTGGTTCAATGTTTGGTTAATGGTTAGTCAAATGTTTGGTCAATGGTCAGATTGATGCTTGTTTGGTCGAGGCATAGTTGAGCTTTAAGATTAAAAGAGTGATCGATATTTGGTCGAGACTGGGTTGAAAAGTTGGTGGAGGCGTGGATGAAGGTTGAATTCCCCCAGCAGCTAGGGAGAATGTTTGATAGATTGGTCAAGATCGGTTGAGGCTTGGTTGTTAGATTGACTGTGTTGATGTCGAATAAGGGGGTTAAAGGCAGCAAAGGGACCATAGTCTGGCGTGGAGATCGTGATTTAGGTGACGAGGTTTGAGAAGCATGGGTCGGTGTTGATGATTTGTCAAAGGGGTGGTCAAGAGGATCCTTGATGAGAAGGGTATCCTTTGTCTGGTGTTGATGAATGACAGCTTTAAGAGTGCAACAATGCTCAATGTCATGTCCCGAAGTGTGATGATAATGGCAAAATTTAGAGTTGTCGAACCAAGATGGTCTTGATCTGAGAGTTGATGAGTGGGATGGTAAGGAGGTTGAAGGTTTGTTGACGATGTGGTCAAGAAGAAGGGTGTCTTTCTCCAAGTATTGGTGAATGACAACCTTGAGGGCACAACAATGCTCAGTGTCATGCCCAGGCATGAGATGATATGCAAAAATTTGAGTGTCGTCGAACTAGGGCAGTTTTGGTCTAAGAGATTAATATGGTTTAAGAGGCAGGAGATTCATGCGAGAAGACTGCAATAATTGCCGTAACAGCAAGGCATAAGAACTTGCTAATGGGTCTATGTGTCTTGTTGCAGTGGGGGTTGATGACTTTGATTTGAGAGGCATAAGAGGCATTGGTCATACCATCATTTTTGTGGGTGGTGTAACCGCACGTGGAGATGGAACTTTGGTGGTGATAGGTGTTGGATGTTTGGGAGGAAATATATGTCTGATGGGTTGAGGGGACAATGGAGGTGACTTGCCCCTGTGAAGTATGGGAGTAGGAAGCACTCCTATTAAAGTAGACAGATGCAGGCCCAAAATTAAAGGTAATGATGAAGGTGGGGGAGGAGTCCTTCGGTATGGTTTAGTGGCCTTCTTTGGTTTGGGTTGAGGGCCACCATTGTGCGAGGTGAGGTTAGATGCGGGTTTGGGTTTGGATGTGGATGGAGGTGAGTGAGATGTAGCAATATCAGGCAAAAGGCAAGAGGAAATCATGACTGGGTCTTCCTCAGTCAAAATGGATGAAGAGACTAGTTCTTCTCTCGATGGAGAAGAAATAGGAGAGTGTGGCTCCTCAAGAGGGTAGAGGGCAGGGATGATTGTGCCCTCTACTTGTGGTTGAGGAGTAGGAAGGATAGGGTCCTCCATTGGTGGGAGGAAGGATGAATATGGGCTTAATGGCATTGGTATGGTCAAGGCATCCTCCAGTATAAGAGAGGTGGATAGAGGACTAACAAGAGAAGAGGATTCTTCTACCTGTGGAAGAGGTTGGTCAGGGATCAGAGAAGAGATAGTGTCGACCGTGCATATATTATGGTCTTGAGGGTCATTGGTCATGGTCTAGACATTGTTTTGGGTAGGCGAATGATTAAGAAAGGGTTGTTTGAAGATATCGATGTGTTGGTTGGGTGGGACGTTTGGGTTGTCCCAGACGTGATCACCCCTATTTATCATGTCTTTAATGATGTTTTTGAAGGTTCGGAAATTGTTGATGTCATGGTCTTGGATGCGGTGAAAGTGACAGAAGTCAGCCTCCCTATACCATGCAGGGAGGGCTTTTGAAGGGTTGAATTGAGATGGTCAGATTGGAGGGAGATTGAGGACCCCCTGCTTGACAAGTTTTTCCAAAATGGAAGCGTATGATTCTCTGAGTGGAGTGTATGACCGCTGGATGTACCATTGTTGGAAGTATTTGGTGATGTTTTGGGATGTAGAAGGTTGAGATTGGTTGGTTGTTGTCGAGGATGGTGATCTAATGACCACAGTGTTGGCCACTCCTTTAGATTTAGAGTGGGAAGAAGAAGGTTTAGAAGAAGAAGGGTCATTGGTTCTTGCATTAGTATTACGCAATTTGACCTTATCTTCTTTAATGGCACGGAGTTCAAGCTTTCAGGCCATGATGAAAGCTTCATCGAAAGTGTGGAATGTTTGAATCCATAAGGTAGAAGAGATGTTCCTGGCACATGCTCAAGAAAAGAGATCAATGAGCTTGGGTTGAGGCAAGGAGAAGGAGATCTGGTTAATCAAGCCTCTCTAACAGGTGACAAAATCGATTATTGATTCGTCGTCAAATTGCCTGATGGAGTAGAGGTCTATGATTGAGACTTGTTTGGTGATGTTGATAGAAAAATGGTCAAGAAATAATTGGGCAAGTTGAGTGAGTGAAAAGATAGAATGTCTGGTAAGAGAGTTATACCAGTCAAGGGCGGGGCCATAAAGTGACATGGGGAACGTGTGTAGAAGTAACGCATCATCATGGGCTATGAGATAACAAGCATGTCTGAATACTCGTAGGTGATGTTGTGGGTCTTCCTTACTCTGAAAGCGAGTAAATTTAGGGATTTCCCACTGGTTGGGATAAGGTCGGATGGGGATGGAGGGATGAATGGGTTCATTTCAAACTTGCTCATATGAGAGGGCATTGCTTGAATCAGAGATGGAAGCCTCGAGACTAGACATTTTGTCCATCAACATTTTGATGAGATCTACTGATAGATTAATGGATGGGGCACCCCTTAGGTTGTAGGGCACTTGAAAGAGGCTAGAGGAGGCATACGACGTAGTCAGTTACACTTGTAAGGGCACAATGTACTGATGACTAGTCATTGGGACAAAGGTGGAGGCCAAGGGTGGTTGCGTCATGAAGGTAGAAGGCACAAGTTGACTAGATACCGCCAAAGATGATTGCATGGTGGAATTGGCAAAAGGGGAGGTAGACACTCCTACATTTATGGGTGTAAGAGTGTGTGGGTCAAGACAATCAAGTTCTGGTATGATGTAGAACTTGGTTGAATTGCGTGTGGTTGAGGGGGTAATGAAACCCCGATCGAGGTAGGTTAAAAAACAGATGAGGAGACCAAAATTTACGTATTGGCCATGGTCTGATTAATGGTTGAGGCAATGGTTTGAGTCATAAAAGGCTAGGTAGAGGATGGTGTTAATGTCATCGCCACTTCACCTGAAAGGTCTCGCGAGATAGTTTTGCAGGGCTTTGACATTGAGGTCCAAGAATCTTTCGAAATCTTGGTCCCCTTCAGGGACAATGGGGGTCTGAGTTGGGGTCGGTCGAGTAGGAGTTCTTTTGGTCTCTAAATGGAACTCCATTATATGACTGGTTATGGACGGGGAAGGCAGAAGTGGTTGATGTCTAGCGTGGTCAAGAAGAGCCTTGGTTTGACTGTGTGTCAAAACCATTCAAGGCAAGAAAGAATGTCCTCACAAGCTCAAACAACTAGATAAAAACAAAAAATATGAAGAACACAAGCAGACCCTAAACGTTAAATCCCTATGAATAAATTTTTAGAATCCTGTTGGCTTATGCCTTAAAGTGATGTTTAGGAGGTTGGCTGTCAGAATGGGTCCTAGAAGAGGTAGTCTAAAGATGGTTTCAGGTTTGTTTAGGCACTCAAAAGTCTGTGTTAGGTTCTGTAAATGGCCTGGTGCTAAGGAGCAAGCTCCCCTCACTTCACGAGCTCAGTGATAAGCTGGTCTCGCTTAGCCAAAATATACTTTCCCTAGAGATTATCCTCTGCCAGAGAATGGAGTGGGCTTTCCCCTTGGTGGTGAAATCCAAGTGGGATTATCGGGATGGGTAAGGTATTTGTTGGGTGATGAAATCCCAGTCGGGCCTTGTCTCAGGTAAGTTTGATGTTTGATTTGTGCAAGTGATTTGGTTGTGCAACATAAGTGTGATTAATTCATGATGTGGTTGTATTAATTACTAGATGTGGACTAAGAATGCAAGAAAGCAAAAATGAAATGCAATGTGTTTTAAGCCCAAGTCGAAATGTTAATTCGTATGAAGATAAATGGAGAAAGGGTTGAAGAGTATGACTTTTGATTAGTCCAAGATGCAAGAAAAGAAAGAAGAGTTCCTTTTAATCCTGCTAATAGTGTCGTTTAGAAGAGAAGAAAGAGGTGAAAAGGGAGAAACCTAATGCACCTATATGAACAAAAAGAAAAGAACCCAAGGAAGACCCTAGGATCCCATCGGGTGTGCTAGAATGTTTCTATATGATTTTCGCTTTTTACATTCAAAGAGGAAATGAGAAACTAAGAGAAATGGTCTAAGGCTTGTATGTATCTGGATGAAGTCTATGCATCATAATTCAAATGTTGTGAGAACTCCTCTTTGGTTATGGAGGATGACACCTGCAGAAGAAAGAGACTAAAACAAAGAGGCCATTAGATGAGGAGATGGTGGGCTGCCAAGCGAAAGCTTGATCCCAGAAGTACAATGACTTCCTTGAGGGATGTCAACCCACTGATTGATAAAAATAATGTTTGATAAAAGGCAAAATGATAAAAAGATTGAAATGATTAAAGACTAAAACAAAAATGGAAGCAAATGCTTACCTGAATGTTGTTATTAGCCTGGTCACAGTCGCCGGCGTCGGTTATGCTGCCGATGTTGATTGGTCAAGGTCGGCCAATGTTGGTTAGGCTGCCGACATCAGTAGGGGAAATGATCGGCATCGGTCGGGGCAATAGTCTAGAGATGAGGTCTGGTCAAGTCTATAGTCTTTGGACGAGCTCTGGTCGGGTCTGGAAAGGTTTATGGTCTACGGACAGGTCTGAGAAGGGCTATGGGTCTGGTTGAATGGTCTGAGAGTCTATGTAGAGGTATGGGGCAATGGAAAAAATATCAAAAAGGAATAGAGGGATAGAGTATGCCAACAGGGAGATAAGGGTTCGGGTCTAGTCTAGCTGAATAACAGATAGATTAAAAAGAAGATACTGAAATGAAAATAGTAGCAAATACTTACCTCATACCTGCTTGAGAAGGAATGTTACTGATGGGTTGTACTGGTGCAAAAGGCCCTGTTGCTAGTGGAGTGGCTGATGTAGAGTCCCTGTTGTTGTTGTTACCTATTGTGGACTTGAGAGAGAGAGAGAGGTCTGAAGATTGGAAGGTCTGGAAGATTCGCTCATTGTTCTTTGTTGATTGTTCTGACTAAGGTCCGATCTGAGAATGTCTTGAAAGAAGGTTTGATAATGGATTGGACAACTAATTGGAAAGTGGATAATAGATAATGGATTGGGAAATGGATTAATGGATGCATTTTTAAGGGTAACCGATGCCAGCAGAAATGCCGACGTCAACCAAATAGTGACTAACGTTGGTGGCTGTAGAATGGGGATAGAGGCTAATTTTAGCCTTCTGCCCATTCTTACACGCTGCTAGGGTCAAGGTTCATGGGAAAATGATCGAGAGGGGCTAAATAGGCATGGGAGAGGATGACCAAGGGAGTAGACACGATTTCGGTGTCTACAATGTCATTGAAATTTTCCACACCTTTTGATGTAAACAACTACATATGCATCCATAGTTAGCTAATAATACCCAATACATAGAATTTATTTGGCTAGGATGGCCCCACTAGTGTGGGCTCCACATACTCATTCATTAACTTCTTGTAATGCTAATGTTGATTTTTCTAAATTTAAATAATGAAGAGAAGATACATCAAAGTTGCAATGGTAAATAGTTGGTCTAAGCAAGGTATATCATGCAACCAAGTTGGTAAAGGCCTTTTGTTATTTTTGGGATAGGTCAAGTGGAATACTATGGTCATGAAGGTAGGTAAAAAGGTTTGAATACTATATAGAGATGGGTTAAACAATATCACAAATCATTGTGATGGTTAAAGGTTCATGAGTTGGCACTATAAGATTTTTAATGAGGAATTTATATTCTTTGGCCTTATCTAGATGATGGATCAAAGAGCCAATGGTGTCCATGGCATTCACTATTCTATTATTTGCCCTAGGTATATGTTCAAATTATATATCAATAATCTACTGTTGGAGAGTGTTGACCATGGTCTTATATGGCACCGTCTTGTCATCTCTAGTCTGAAAGTGGTTTGTAACTTGATTGATGATTAATTGGGAATCACCATAAACCTTGATATGTTGAATATTCCATTGTACTACCTAACAAATCCTTGTAATGAGTGTTTCATATTTAGCCATGTTGTTAGTATAAGGAAAGATGATATAGAATGATTTAGGGATGAGAACCCCCTATGGTATAATAAATAATAGGCCTACCCCCAATCCATGTGTTATGAATGATCTATCAAAGTACATACTCCAGTGCTACTCCTCAAGAGGTGTTTCAATGATGGTCATAATGGACTCATCTAGGATCTAAAAAGTTAAAGGTTATATAATTGTAAGGATACCTTCAACAAGCTGATCTATAATTAATTATCCCTTGATAGCCTTTTGGTTGACATATTATATCTAGAACTCACTTAGAATCATGATCCATTTTTCCATGAGGCCTTGTAAGACTATCTTTGAGAGTGGATATGAGCTGCAAAGACCATATCTAAACATGATTTTTCAATGGGTGTATAATGTGTTCATATACAACTAGTATACAGTTTAGATAATACATGGCATGTTCTTTTCCATTATCATCATGTTGAGCTAGAAGTGCCACAGGGCTTTGTCTGTGCTTGATGGGTACAACTTGAACATCTTTCTTGGCATAGGTGGAAACAAAATAGGTGGATTTACAAGATATTCCTTAAGGTGTTGGAAAGCTTTATAACATTCTTCATCTTAGTGAAATGTGACATCCTTATTCAATAAGTGTGTAAATGTATGGAATTTGTTGGCTAACTAAGATATGAAGCATCTGATAGACTAAATCTTACCCTACAAACTATGAAGCTACTTTAAATTGGAAGGTGGTGGCATATTGGTAATGGATTGTACATTGGCTAGATTGACTTCAATGCCTTTACAATACATAGTGAAGCTAACCAATTTTCTTGTAGTAACTATAAAAATGCACTTCTTAGGATTGAGTCTAACTATTTATTGATGCAATCTATCAAAAATTCTTTATAGTGCTCCTAGATGATCATCCTTGGTCTTTTTTTTACCCAATATATTGTTGATGTAGTGTTCATCAATGTCATGCATCATATCATGAAATATGCTAGTTATGGCTCTTTGGTATCTGACCCCAACATTTTTGAGACCAAATAGCATAGCCTGATAACAAAATGTTCCCCATGGAGTGGTGAATGTTGTTTTTGTTTGGTCTTTTGGTACAATCCTAATCTAGTTTTATCTTAAAAATTCATCCATCAATGAAATCATTTATTACCTGACTATGGAGTTGATAATCATGTCAATGTTTGATAGAGGAAAGTCATCCTTGGAGAACACCTTATTTATATCTATAAACTAACTATAGATTATGATTCCCTCTATCTTATTACTAACTAGCACAACATTTGAGATCCACTTTGAGTAGTCGATCGGTTGAATACATCTCACTTCTAAGAGTTTTTCCAACTCTTTCTTTATTAATAAAACAATATGAGGATGTATGTTGTACTTTTTTTATTTCATAGGTTTGGCATTAGGATGTATAATAAGGTAGTGTATAATTTAGGCAGGGTCCAAACCTAGGATGTCAGAGTATGCCTAAGAGAATTTGTCAACAAATTCCCTCAAAAGGGTTGTAAATATTTCATGTTCCTTATTAGTGATGGGCTCACATAATTTGATCCATTTTAGGTTATTTGGAGTCCCATGTTGACTTATATAGTGTCTTCTACAATAAAATTTGAACCATACTCCAAAATAGTTGGAAAATATTTGAATTGGCTTGTAATGGCAAAGTCCTCTATTTGGACTATCTCTCCAAGTTATCCTAGCAAGAAAAATTGAAATATCCCAATAGTAGGGATGGCTAAGTTACAAACATTATTAGAAACTCTTGGATGATTTTGTCAAAGGCATGTTGTTCTTTTGAACCAAACTCAGACTTATAAGTTCATCGTTGGTAGTTTCTTAAACTATGTTGGGTGAAAGGTGAACACTCCCATCTAATGGCACCTAAAACAAGTTTTTAGCAAAATATTGGAATTTTTATTTACTTTTACCATGGTCCAAAAGTGCCTCAAAGAAGTTTTAAATTTGGGACCTCAATGTTTTATTTAATTATTTATGGATAAGGGTATTCACCCATTCTCCAAAATAGGATATAAGATCTAGTTTGATTGAGAACCCTTGTTTATTGTCTCCCAATAGAATATTATCTTTTAGGCCTAAAATTTTGCAAAAGTCCTTATCATTCTCAAACACATCTGTAGGCACTATGGATTCTTGTTGGTCTTATGTTATAATTTGAGGGTGATATAGAGGAAGTAAATTATGTTAATTAATCAAGGTAAGGGTAGAAATGGCATGGCTGTCAATTAGATTGGTATTGCCCAGGTTTTCATAAATACTATGATCAGACTCTACCTTGTTATTGGAATCATTATCACTAGTCTTTATCATTGGACCATGAATAATATACATGGGGTCACCCCAAGGTAGTTTAAATTTGAAACCATAAGCTCCTTTGTACAGAGAGATAGAGATTGGCTCAGGTGTTCCCTATTGATTTGGCCTAAGGCCTTATCCTTCATAGGTGTACTTCTCCATGATCTTATTAGGAATAAGATACTTGGAATTTTTATAACAATCAACTAGTTTGTCATTATACAACTAGGATTCATCATCCGTAAGTGGGTTTTATTCTTGGCTAGTGGCTAGTGTGAAAATGATAGGAGATGGACTGTGTAGTTTAGTCTTTCCCTTTTATTTCTATTACATGTAAGGTGTCTTGACTTTAGGTATTCAATAGGACTTGGGGATGTATGAAAGTTTGGAAATATGTAATGTTTCATTGGTCAACTATTCTCCTCAAGAATTAGCCATGATGGTAAAAAGATTAGACATTTGAGGAGGTGGCATGTGGGAAGATGAATCTAGGATATCTAGGTCTATGTAATTGTACTCTAATAAATCAACAAGAATTTATTTCCCCTTATCCTTTTTGGGAGATGGATCCAAGAAAAAATGGTATTTATAAATTTTGTACTTAGCCTCCAACTACTTCAAATGTTCATAGGGATGCAAATATCTATGTATGGTTACCTCCATACCTGAGTGGGAGAATTGGAGACATTGGTACAATGTTGAATGAATTGCATGAATTTTGTATATCTAAGGTCTACACAAAAGTAAGTCATATGATAGCTTTAGTTTTAACACATGGCATAATGTATCATGGGTCAAAGGCCCAATGATAATTGGCAAGCTTATAATGCCTTGTGATTCCTACTCTTCATTGTCATAGGCCTTAATAGTGATATTTTTTGGTTGTAGATCAATTGTTGTGTATTTGAGATGTTTGATGAGATTTAGAGACATAATAGTTAGGCTTGATCAATTAGCTATGATGACATGCTTCACTTTATGCCACTTTATGATAACTACAATGTATAACATATTATTATGGAGAGGGTTGAGGGATGACATATCACTTATGTCAAAGGTTAACTATTGGTCTGGCGTTAGATGTCTAACCAAAGCTTAGAATTTTTTTGGGGATATGTCATTTGGAACATGGGATTACATGAGGAACTCCATTAAGATGTTATTGTGTATGATAGATGTATGCAACAAATCCAAAATGGAAATTTGTGTGGGAATCTTCTAAATATGTTACATAATATCGAATGTATTTTCAAACAGATCAATTTATGGCTTATTCCTATCCATAATAGTGGGTTGTATGGGTAAAATGGTAGATGCTTGTGGGCCTAGGATGGTAATATTTGACCATCAAGTTATGATTGCATGATTAAGATTAGAGATAGGACCATGGTTACTAGTAAATAATGGTGATAAGTGGCCAAATAAGATAAGTCTTGATTTCCAATGCACTTATATGTGGTCACGGACCAATAGTGAGTGATCGCTATAAGGTCAAAAAGTATTAATCCCTGCTTGTTGATATGCATGTATGTGGTATTAGGTTAAGGAATGATCAATTGTATAAGTTGGTTGGTTTGAATTAGCTAGCAACGATCCTATTCAATTAACACTTAGTCTTAGATTAATGGAGATAGTAGAAACACAACCTCCCACAATATGTCCTATAAGTTAGTTGTAGTAATGTGAAACTACAGGTAAGTCTGTTAGGTATTGGTATCATTTTGGCCTTGGTTTTGTCCATTCATTTTATATTATTGTTATTGTTGTTGGTACTATTTTTATTATCTTGGTTGTTGATTTTTTTGTTGGTATTATTTTATCCTCTATTATTGTTGTTTTTAGTTGTTATTGTTATGTTGTGGAAAAGTGTTTTGATAAATACCAAGTTTTTGATTAGATGTAGATGCTCTATCATGCAATGTTATTTCTATATTTTCCAACATATTTTCATTTAGGTGCTGGATATGTACACAATAGCATAAATTATGCCCATTAACCTAATGGTATTCATAGAATTCATTTTATCTATACCAGTTTGGATAAGGGATGCCTTCAAGATAGTGTTTTGGAGTTGACCAACTACGCATATTAGTAGTGGCTAACTTTCAAAACATGATTTTGATGGGATTTTCAAGGTCATTATATAGAGGAGGTTTGTAAAGGCAAAGGTTGTTATGCTTGTTAAGATTGTTTAAGATGTTGTAAAGGCTATGCTTGTTGAATAGGTTCTTGGTGTGGATTAATTTTCATTTACAACATTGACTGAGTAGACTACATTTGCACCATTTAGACATATCATGAATTGGTTATTAAATTTCCAACAACATTCCTATTATGGATAAACTATTTAGATTTTTCATAATTATTAGCATGGGCTGGCACCAATGCTTGCTCTTAGACATGGTTTTGGTTTTGGTTTTGACCATTTCCTTGGTTTTGGTTATTATTTGATGAGTTAATATTGATAATAACTTTGTTAATAAGGGCCTTTTCAAATATAAAACCTTTTTCGACGATCTCCTTAAAAGTGTGTGCACATTACAACTCTAGATGGTAAGATATATTGTTGTGCAATTTTTTGGTAAACACAGTGGCTAGTTGTTTATCTAATAAATTATGGATGAAGTAGTTAGAAAGTGCTCTCCATAATTGTAGATAACTTGAAAAAATTTCATTGGATTTTTGATTGGCTTGAGTCAAATCAACCAATAAAATCTCATGTTTGATATTGTAGGAGAAATGCTACATACACTTGTCTAAAAGTTCATCAAAATTATATAGTAAGTTCTTTGACAATTTCAAAAACCACTCCAAAGCCTATCTTGCTAGACTCCAAGGAAATAAAATTAGGAATTATATGTCAATGTATGCCACTAGCTGGGAAAAATAAATAATTCAATTAAATGGGCCTTAGGGTCTCTTTTACCCTTGTATTTGTCAAACTTCAATGGTTCATACCCTAGATGAAATCGTATTTGTATATAATCCATGTTGAATGGGTAGGGACACATGATTTCCAGCTTAAAATTCTTAGTCTACTTCCCAACTTGGATGGTGGAAATTATATCCTTCATTTGATACAATTTTTGTGCCAAGAAACTAGATGGAAAATTAGCTTGAGATAAAGGCTGGGTAGTCAAAAGAGGATTACTTCGAATGGGGTAGAATGGAGGCATGTATTTTTATGGAATGTTAGTTTGGTTAGGTAATTGATTAGGAATATGCATTCATGTATTAGGATGTGATTTTTGGAATTATGTGCATTGTGGTGTAATATTCTGGTTAGGATTTAGTATATAGGCCTAGTTTTTGGGGAATTATGGTTGAGATAGAAGGATATGGCTCTGGGTGAAGTACTATGCATTCTATATTTGAGTAGGGACTTGTTGCTGACTAGTCAAACATGGTTGAATAAAGGGATATTATTTTGAAACAAATCCCTTTCATTGAATTTGTGTCACATTTGGAATAAGAGTTGGTTATTTTTTAATTTACACTTGTTGAACAATGTTACCTCTTTGTTGTGTAAACACTTTTATTGAAGTAAATACTTTTAGAGTGTTTAATATTTATCTATAACCAATGGATATACATTATTGATTAGGAAAAGTTTATGAATTCATTTTGGTCTATGAATTTTGAGGCATACTTGTTATTACCTAATGTGGTGGAACATTAGTTGCTCTCTATTATGGTGGCAAAATTTTAGATCTCTATTGCATTGGTATAGGATATTATGCCTATTATTTTGGAATGTTAGTTATCAACTATTATGGTAGAGTAACATTCATCATTTTTTTATTGATGTAAGGCACTATTTGGCATTTTAATACTTAATCCTTATAGTTTCATGCTTGAAAAAGTAACTCGTTGAGGATTAAAGGTAAACTATTAGTATTGGGAGGTGGAAGTTCATGTACCCTATTATTGCAATCCACTCATGGCATTGACTAAAGGAACTTATTTTAGACTAGTTATTGATTCATTTTCACCACTTTGGCTTGGATTGGATAACACTTACATGTTATATATTGTATTTGGAACATTTATCTATGTAGAAGTAGCAAACACTTATTCAATGGATGCACTAATAAACATGTCTCCAGTTGAATTTCCTTGCATAAATATATATATACCCAAATTATCTTGGCCTATCAATCTGATTAATACTCCTATTAAAGGATCTAGCTTGATGAGAGGAGTGTTTGACATGGCCATGTTATCAAAAGTATGCACTAAGTTCAAATAGTTTTAATATGCTATCTACATTTATATTAAATGGTCCTCTGTGAGGCCTTTTCTTATGAAAAGAATACATGTGTCTTGGTATGTCATTGACATGAGATACTAAGGATTGATAGAAGGGGCTTGTTTAATGGTCTGGTTTTAAGTCACAGTTGAAAGACTCTAACTAGACTAGGTAAATTTTCATGGGGAAAGTCTATTGAAAACTTGGCCCCTACCTCTACGATTTTGATTAAGACTTCATCCTTATTTTTAAGAAATTTATGATAAAAAAAATGGATCATATGTTAATTTCATCATAATTTAGTACAATTATTGTTGAACTTTTTCTAAAATTGAAAGTACGCTAGCTAGGTACTATATTGTTTATTCTTGGTCCTACTCTGAGTATAGAGGCATGCTAACTAGATAGTAGGGTAGAGGATCTTGACTTTCTTCCCCAGATTGAGCATTGTAAGTAGGATAAGGATATGACTCACAAACTACTTCATAACCATAGGGGTCTTAAACAAAGTCATCTTGTGTGATCACATTATCATATCTTGGATTTTGCATGGTTCCACTATGAGTATAGTAAGACATATTCAAATCAATGATGAATGTTTTGAAACATAAGGCCTAGAATTATATAAACTCTTAAAAATAATATCCAAATGAAAAATGGCTCAAAATTGGTCTAACTTGGTCAAAAATTGGAGTTGTATCTCCAAAAAGGTCTATGCTAAAACTTGGTCTAAAATAGTCTAACATCAAATGTCTAACATTAATTATTTCACACAAAGTTCAAGTGGATGAAATAAAAACTATAATTCCAAACTCTATATAAAATTCATTTAAAATAGGTATAATCTAAACAAAACAAAATTTGTTAGGTATTTTAGAGAAGGCACAAAAGATAGGCTGAAAATAGGCCTATGTTAGGTCTTTTGGAAAAGGCACAAAAGATAGACTTTAAACAAAAAAAGGTAAGATATTTTAATCTAACAAATATAAAACATTTTGGCATAGACTAGTCATTTAGATGTAAAAATAAACTTGGTTAAGTGGTATAATGCATAAAACTCTAGGCATTTGGATGATAAACGACTTCCCCAAATTTAGCCACAAATAATAGTTTTTAAATTGAATAAGAAATTAGGATAAGTTACACAACCAAAAGATAAATATTAATTTCTAGGCCAAAATTACATAAGGCATAGGTATAAATCAATAAATGTTTGTATTTGAACCTATCAAGACTAATTTTGAACTCAACTTGGAAAAATAGGCTGTTTTAAACAAATAATGAGTTTGACAAAGATGAACGGAATAATGACACTAGGTATAGATCCAAAAGGCACATGTGGCTTTGGTTTCAAATTAGAATTTGGGACAGAAGGCAACAAGTCTTTTAAATGATTCGAGTAGTGTAATGATGTTATTGCACTCTAAGTATATGATAAATGGTTTATTTCAAGACTTAAAGTAATAATATTATAAATGAATTGGGTAGCATAATGACACTCTTTTCAATCAAATGACACACACAAATAAAGGTTGGCAAAAATACTAAGGCACATATATGATGTCAAATGCATAGTGTAGTACTTTCTTAAACAAAGGAGTGATGTATAAATCAGACTCATTTTTGATATTTTAAGATAGAAAAAATAGATAGTTTGACTCAAAATCATGTAAGAAATGAAAAAATGACATAAAAACCTAAGTGTAATGTCCTGAATCCTAAAACTGATAAGGTTACATAATACTATCAAATTTTATCAATATAGTCACTCTTGAGAGGATTCTTATTTTTAATCTAAAATGTAAAAGCACATTAAAATTAGGGTTTTTAGGCTCCCTCTTCTCTTAAAAGTTTTTACTATGACATGGAACTTTGGGATACCAACCCTACATCAATATTATGTACACAACAAGTGGGTTTATTCTAAACTATCAATTTGCCCTCATTTCGAGATCATCCCAAGTGTGGCTAACACAAGAGATGCTCACATAAATTGAATGCACATCAACTAGATTGTGATGACAATATCTTTTCATTTTCACAAACACTACTTCTACCTATTTCTTAGTGTAGTGTGACGTCTGAGTTAATCATACATTCTAAGGGTAATAGTTGTTAACGAAGGTAGTTTAACCACTCAAACTACCATCCCAATGATTCACTAGTTCAATTTCTATAACCCACTATGGAGTGGGGTTTAAATGATGTTGGGATATGATTTCCCAGGTTAACACTTCCCCAAATAACCTATTAGGAGGAAATTAACTCCTTCTCATAAGCCAAAATGTATAAAAATAAAGAAATTGAAAATTCTTTATGGTCATTTTGGGGTCACCCAAACCATACAGATTTGGGGAAAGCCTTAGAATTTTTTTTCACACTTTTGGAGTAAATTGACCAAGGTAAAGAATGAGAATTTTTTGTCACCTAAGTTCCCTAAATGGGATGGGGGACAACATACACGCATCACTCATTTTCTCAAACAAATAAGCATAAAACGAACAAATCTTAAGAGTATGTAACTAAATATGAAATTTCATTTTAGTTCACTAAGTCAAAGTATGTTGTGAAATTTTGGCCCCTTGGCATTTGTTTTTTAATAAAATTTTCAAAACTTCAAAAACAACTAAGGCATGAAAATAACAAAGTTCATTTTAAACATCGAAGATAAATTGTGTAAGATTTAACCATATTCAAACTTTGATTTTTACATCTTAGGATTTATTAAAGGGTTTTTTAATTTAGAATCCAAAAATCAAGTGAGAAAGCAATATTTAATAATTAGCTCTTAGGATTCTTGTATTTTGTCTTAGAGATATTGATGTCAATCCATGTAGGGAGTGATGTCGATCCACAAAGATCAACATCGGTTGATCTACATAGGGACCAATGTTGGTTAATAGGGATCACAACTGGCTAATGATCTACATGATTGATATTAGTTTGATTGAATTTACATCAGATTTATTAAAATTTTAAATAAACTAACATTGATTACCTATAACATATGTGTCATTTAAAAATAGAAATATGTGAAAAATGAAATAAAAACTCAAATTTTGAAGATTTTTAAGAATCCATTAGCAAAACCAAAAGTAACATATCATCCTCCTTAGTTATATGGGATGAATAGAATCTTAATGGGTGTTATAACATGTGAACTAGGAATTTGAAATAGAGGGGAGGTTAGTCTTGTGTTATTCTCATAAAACCAATGAAATGAACACACTAGAATCCTAACACCTCTAGCCTAGACACTAGGGAGAGCTTAGTTAACAAAAACTAAATGAAATCAAAAAAAAAAAAAAAACATAAAAGAAAAAACTCTTTTACCTTCCTTGGAGTTTCAAATGGCTTTGTTGAATGGATTGATTGGCTTGTACATAAAAAAGTTTTTGACTATGGAGGTTGTTTGGATCCTTCTCTCTTTGGTACCTTAGATTTGATGTTTCTTGGCTTAATATTTGGGCATGGTAACATTACTTTCATGAGGCTTATAGAGTAAATTATACACAATAATTCTATTATATCCAATATTATAAATAGAGAGACATGGCCTTATATTTATAGCCTTAGGAATTAACTCTCACCCAAAGTGAGTTAATGTTGAGTTTAGGCTTGGAATGGGTTCAAACTAAACATAGGTGAGTTAAAATTATACCTTGTTGAGTTAATAGTTGTCGAGTAAATATGATTTATAATTACTAGGCATAGTTATAAAATTAGATATTTTAGGATATTTTCAAATAGATTGACAACTCATGAAGGCAATGATGAAAGGCTAGGTTATTTTAAATTTTGAAATTCCCTTTTTTAGATATACATTAATTTCAAATGGATAATTAAACTAGTCATTTAATCTTGTTTAAATTTTTAATTTATTCTTATTATCCTTTTATCTCTTTCAATATTTAATTAAGTGTACAAATGCCCAACTTAATAGGTCCTTAGGCCAAATTGACAGTTGTGATGTTGTAAGATGATTAGGGATGAATCTATGAGAAATTATTATTTCATATGATATAATACCATAATTAGGTATTCCTCAACATGATTTTAAGCATTTATGAATGATGGGAATGTAAATTTGGGATTTCCAGTGATTCTTAGGCTTAATTTGAAATGGTTAGTAGGAATCAATCTAAAGTCTGGTCAAAAACTAGTTGTGGCTAGTTTTAAGTGTCTACAAAACTAACTATACTAAGATAGCTAGCATATGTAGTTTCTAGAAAATATAAGAAATGTAAACATAAAAATTCATATAATCTATAAATTTTGTGTTTTTTGAGTAATATTTGAAGTTTTTGTGTTTTTGCATGTTATATTATTTTTGCATTTTTTGAATATGATCTATGTATAAGCAAATGAAAATAAGCTATGTATAATGAGAAAGACAGATTAAAGTGTGTACAAGAGGATAAGAACCATAATAACTGATGAGTCTCATGGGAGATTCACTATCACTTTGACCTATGTTGAATAAGGTAATTGTGATAGTGCATGATGTGTGAAAGGGAAACTATGATGCCATAATTTGTTTTAGTGAGAAATATGTGTATGTATATGCATGTGTAGTGGATATATACATTTATGGAGATAATTGTGATGCCCTATGAACTATAGGGATCTTAGGAACCCATCTATTATAAGAATCTATAGGTGATGTAAGTGCCCTATGTTGAGAACCTAGAGAATCCAATAATACTAATCATGGCATAAAATGAGTGGAGGAAGTTCCTCTAAAATTTGTGACATATCTCTAACACATGGGTCTCTTTAATAATGTGATCTATGGGAGAGTATGCATATGTGTTGATTCCATAGGAGTATACCTCATCTACACTAGTGGATCTACTAAAATATGTGATGTATGCATAAGAATTGTACTCTAAGATGTAACTAATAATTGTGTGATATCTAGTAATGGTGATTGAACTATAATTAGTGACCATGCTATAATTACTTGTGGGATAGGTAAAGGATACTCATATGGGAGACCCTCATCTTTGACCACTAATTTATGTATACATATTTCAAGAATATATGAATGACAGATGTGATGGCTCATAAACAATATAAGCTTGGCCTCCCTAGTAAATATCAAACATGTCTATAATTGGTTCTATTAGGAACTGAGTGGCTATATGTGTTGGTCTAACCTATAATGGAAGCATGATATCCCCAATGGATATTTTAATAGAACTAATGAAACCACTAATGATTATGTCTATGGGGAATATATACTTCTCTAAGTACCCTAAATGCTACAAAAGTGTCATAGTGCACATGCTAATACTTGACACATTGTAAACCATAACACTCTAGATAGGATGATGATCTATGTATGCTTGTATAAAGAGTGCATGTAAATTCATATCATCATCAACAATATATATACATCTCTAAGAATGTGATGAGTGGATTAGGTGGAACTAAGGTATGGTATATGTAAATAATGTTGTGTAATGGGTGTGTCTCCTCTATAATATTATGATGTGAATTTGGTAGTGGATGTGATTGATATGTGTATAGAACACTGGATGCTTTCCCTACCTTATTTTTTGTGTGCTTTGGAAATGGATATGAAAATATATTTAATGACTTGTATTTTATTTTCTATGCTTTTGGTTCTCTTTTAGGTGTTCCCACATCAATAATTTTAGCCTCAATCAAATCTTGTATCTTATGCTTTAGGCTTATGCATATATTTTTTGTATGGCCTAGTACCCTGTGATACTCAGATAATGTGATAGAATCATAGTTATTTGGAAGAAGCTATGTCATATAAAAATATTTAATGGGAGGGAGATAAATGAAATTGTATTCCAAGATCTCCTATAAAATTTTTGCTAGTGACTCTAGAAGGTTGATGAATATTTAATGCTAAGGAATAGATAAAACCAATCTAGAAGATGGTTTAGAAGCTATGTTTAATATGTTCTTTTGACCACTCTTGTTCTTAGTGGTCCTTGATATAGGTATAATCAATGAGGGTGGGTTGAATTAGTGAACCCATAGATTTAAATTTAAATACCAATCCTTTTAAACTATCAAACAATTATCTTATATTAACTTGATCAAGCAACATTAAGAAGAGAGATCATTCATTTAATGTATACATAAGATCAAACACACAACACATAGTTTCCTATTGGAAACATTATTGGGGAATAAAACCCACTCCCAACCCTAAAAAACTTATATTACTTATCCTATAAGGTCTTACAAACTATATATTAGTCAAGTCCTTTTGACCAAAGGCCTTTAGTGAAACACCTATTTCACAAGGAGCAA
Source organism: Torreya grandis (assembly GCA_037957365.1). Classification (NCBI taxonomy): domain Eukaryota; kingdom Viridiplantae; phylum Streptophyta; class Pinopsida; order Cupressales; family Taxaceae; genus Torreya; species Torreya grandis. The sequence goes on from JARHVA010004036.1 coordinate 1,045,822, forward strand.
CTGCCCCTAAGGAAGATCAAGTCCTTTAGACCCTACTTTGAAAATAACATCTCAAATTTTACATTTATGTATTCAACACTTGGTGATGGATCTATAATTTTTATAACCCTCTAAAAATACCCTCTCTATCTCATATAGGCCTCTCACATAGGCATACCACAATCTCTCTCCTTCATCACTCAAACTACCCTCATATGCACACTTAAACCTCTTCACATATCCTCAAACTTCAAGAGCACTATTTTGACATCATAAATATGACCTATAAGTCATAAAAATAGTCAAAAAACTATTATGCTTATCAACTCATCCAATAGGCACACTACCTATCCTCTCTTATTCACTTCAATGCTCACTTCATGCCAACAAGTCTTCCACAAGTATAAAAACCATCTCCTTTGGTTTCACTATATATAGAGCATTCATGATAAATATCTTCTTGGTTGACAATTATCCATGATTTAAACCTTAATTCATATCTCACATCAATACATGACTCAAAACAATCCTCATAGGTCAGCCATAGCATCTATGGGTCACCCTTAAGCAACTACACATTTCAATTAGGCCTTTGTATCTCTTATAGGTCTCATGGATTCCTATTCAACCATTTATCACTTAATCAATAAAAATAAGAACAAAATAACACTTTCCAACTCATGGACCCATGTAACATGATATATAATTCACCTTTAAGTGCCAACATTCATCATAACACTCTTCTGCTAACCCCAAATGAACTCAAACACCTCTTTGTACACAATCATTATGAATGAAAACATAGTCAACTTCTAACCCTTTATTCATACTACATATGATTGTTCAAACCTTCATAATTCACACATATGGTCCTCATGGAGTATAAAACATACTCCTATATCTAGTTTACCTTTAAATATCAAGATACCAAAGAGCACAACTCAAATACCCTTCTCGGGTTACTTGAATGGCATGCATGAACAGACATTGAAATTTAAACCTAAATATATTTAAATTTTCACACTTTAATATCTTAAAATCTATATTTATATATTCAAATTGGAGTCCTCTACAAATTTACTTTTTACACCATGAGAAAATTTTACATAGATCAAAAGATATAGAACAAAGACTAAGCACTAGTTTTTATTTCACAATTTTGAATATTTAAATCCAAAAAACCATAGTTAAACTTAGTTCACTTAAAACACATCGTGTCCTCACATATTAGATTAATCATACAATGTCAATCATCTTTAAAATTTAACTTGTACTACACCACTACCCAAATGTTAAACTTTGAACACGTGACATCATCTCACTTCTTCTTGACATCCTAGAATAAACATGCTCCATCAATCTCCTTTACATAGCTTGATATTCATCTATGTTAAACATTGGAAACTTTTCACTCAACACACATCATCGATATTTATTAGTATGAATACTCACTAGTTTTTAGATCTTAGAAATAGCTTAGTCTTTACTTCTACCTATCATTAAGTAAATGTCACTTTGACCTTTTTAACTTGATATGAACCATTAGATAAATTTGTACGATTTCCCATAAATATTTTGATCTTCATGTGTTCCTAATATTTAACTCTTATAAAATTGACTAAGTATGGGAACCATTTTAATCTACCTAGAAAGCCAACTTTGGACCTCAATAATGTTTACTTCACTTAGACGCATCATCTAAAATTTAGACCATATGATCTCCTCACATAGGGAAATCCAACCATATATAAATATATTCTTGAAACCTTTGCATTTAAAATATATAAAAACATTATTCTTCTCACTCAAAGTTTTCTACCATAGAGCCAACTATACCTAGAATTTCTTGGAAGGCCAAAGTTGCACATGCATATATTTTGATGTGATTCATCGCATGACCTAAAACTTAGTGCATAGAAACTAGAAACATAATTTAAAAATACTATATTATCAACTCTTTTTGAAACTTCCACATGTGTAAAATATGACTACAACAAAATTCCTACTCATCTTTTCTTAGCACATGTAAATTTAGCTAAGTATAAGAAAACATTATCAAAATGCCTAGGATCCCAAATTTGCACTTTCATATATTTTATCATGCTTAGTTACATAAATTTATATTTAGTACATAATATATTCTCACATAGGGAAAAATCATCCATATGTTAAGATGCTCCTGAAGCTTTCATATGTTTGAGATATGATGTCAGAGCCTACTCAAATTTTTTGCTACTAGAACTAAAATGTATAGATGAAAACTATGGATTGCTAGATGAATTATAATTATGTGTACAAGTTACCTAATCATCCTTTACCTTTTATATAAAATCTTTCACAATCTCAATACTTCATACTCATCCCTAATCATCTCTAAATACTCAAATTTTGAAGATCAACCAATCTTACTTTAAGCATATTAGTATAAGTACATTGCACACTTTATAATTTTCACTTAGACTATAAAATAACTTAATACATTCCATTGTAAAATTTTATGACATCACTAATAACTCTCTAACAATCTCCCCCTTTTTCATTGATGTCAACACACAACATACAACTCACCTTCATTTTCTCTCTTCAAGCACTCTCACAATAAGAACTTTCTCCCCCTTAAACACAATGACAAAGTGGAAACCAAATGATCCTAAGGACATAAAAATACTTCCACTAGGATAAGAATATATTATAAAGATATTATAAAATCCCACATACCTTGAGCCTACCTCTTCTTACCTTGACAACTTCCTCTTGCAATATGCCAAAACTCTTCTTCAACCAAGCACTACAACTAATAAATAAAGAACACATAAAAACACTAAAATCTAATAAAAAATAAAAAATAAACATCTAAAATGGACTCCTCCTAATATTTATGATCCATATCATCTCTTGATCATCTTCAAATCTCCATACACCATTAATAACCACCATACATGCTTATTAGCCTTCTATCTCAAGCTACCTCATGGACCACCAAAAAAACTTCATAAAAATCTCAAAATAATAAACATTCTCTAAACCAACTTGATAAATATCCTTTAAATACTCATACATTGCTCTTTTGTAAAAAATGAACATAAAGCACTCTTATTCTCACTATGCATGTCTAGACTCCTTGTATCCCTACCTAGAACTTGAAAATCATACAACTTTAAATAGATGTATGTTCAAAACTTAAAACTTCATATCTGAAGTATTTTCATATTCCCCTTCAAGCACACCAAATTTCATCATATATCTCATCCTCTGCAACATACTTCCTTCACAAACTAATTTGCCAATTAGGCCTCCATCTTGACAAAAACATGAATAATTTAAAATATAAAAACCTTAAAATATTTGTGAAACATAATTTTACAACCTATTTTTACCATTCAACCTATTAAAAATCCTCATACTTTAATTCATAAGTAAAACCACTTTTCTAGTAGAGCCCACAACCCTAGAATCTCAAAACAAACAAGGTCAACACAACACCTTCAAGTCAACACACAATATTGAAACTTCTTGAACATATGTAGACAACGACAAAAAAATTTTGGACCATTTTTTGAGCTTCCACACCATTTGGAACCTATACATCCTATAACCCATTTTAGGCATGTTTGCCCTTAAGCAAAAACTGAGAAAACCAAGAGTACTCAAAAGTCTCTAATTTTACTTCAACATACCTTCAAAACATAAAACCATCTAAATAAAGCTATAATAAGGTCAATAGAACTTTCTATTAAATAATACCATCTTTAAAAATCACAAATCATCTTTTATCACTTGAGAAACTTCAATTTGACCCTACAAACTGACCATATACAATTATGACATCACTCTAACATCACCACAATATATCTTCCACATAAAAATATATGTTCTAACTGAAAAAACTCATCTCTATCCATATTGAACCATCTATTTAATAACATAACAAAACTTTATTTTCCACTAAAAGGAGTCTCTTCAAAAGTTTAGATAGAGACATCCTCTGCACCATAATGCTCTAAAACAAAATGAAGCTAGGAGTGGCCCTCATCTCCTCGGTAACTACTATAATACTCTTATAGATATAAGATTTCTTGATTTTATTATTCTTATTCTTAGTATGAATGATTACATATGGTTCCTTTTCTAAATCACTCTCCTTCTCTTCTAAGATTAAATTGAAAACACATGGAACAACTTGGAATCTTGACATACCCTTGTATTTAAAGAATCAACCTTACAGTTATGAACCTCATCACTAGGCACTGAAAATTGGTGTTATTTACATGAATATTTCTCAACAATATTAGGATGTTCAAGAATAGATTCAACCAACACCTTGGTCTTCTCTTTGAGCTTGGTCTATTTATTTTGAACATGAGCAGACAATGAGACCCATAGGAACTATTCAACTTCTGTAGCATTTTCCACCATAGAAAACATATTACTTAGACATACATACTCATCATTACTCACACTTATCAACTTTGGCTTCCATGAGTTAACTTGACTTCTACCTTGCACTCTCAGAGCTTGATTGAACTTATTTTGACTTAATGGCCTTTGTTTGTAGAACCTAACAATGTGACCAGTCTTCTCACTGTTGTAGCAAACAATACTCCTTGATGGAAAATTAACTTGTCTTACATTGTTCAAACAAAAAATATAAATGTTTCAATTGCAATATAAACAAAAAAAACAAATCTTGTTGAAGAAGACTTACCTTGCCTTTCCTTATTTGGATAATGCTTAGCAAAGTGTCCTTCATTAAGATAATTGAAGTACTTAATGTTGATCACACCTTTTGAATGATGAACCCTATCATAGTTCCATGTAAACTTATTTCTAATATGTCTCTTTCATTATCTAACTATATTACTAAGATAATTACATGTGTAATAGTACACATTAAAACTTGTATACCTCATGGCATTTGGTTGTCTGATCTAATTTATCTTCAATCTGTTAGCACCTTCATTCCTTGTCTAATGATTTGTCTTCAAAGTCAGATTATTCTTGTTAACATTAGTATTTATCTTGTCTTGAGTTCAATTTTTTGGTTCTTCTTTGTATCTAAGACTAATTCTATCACTTTCATGATTTTGATCATTCACAATATTGTCTAGATCACTTGATCACTTTTCAAATCTCACAACTAACTTCACCTTACTAGATGTCTTATCTAATTCAAATTTCAAAGGATAATTTTTAGAAACATACATTAAACATTCATCTTCTTTATATTTTAATCTTTTAGATATGATTTACAATTGACAACTAAGATTCTTAACTATATCTTCATGCTCCTTGGTGTCTTCATTCATTCTTGCTTCATACACACTAAATTGTTCATCATAGTCCTTGATTTGTGACTTCATCCTCTTATTAATATTCTTCTCAATATTTAGTTCTTCAATGGAATTAATCAATTCAGTCCCATAGTCTACCCCATCTTCATCATCATCTGAATAACTCTAAGTAGACTCCTTTTGATGTGAACAACTTCCTTCTTTAGCCATGATGAAGGATTCATCTTTAGTAGGACCATCATCTTCATGATCATACTTTGAGTCAATAAATTCACTATCATCTGATGAGTTGCAATCTTATTTGGTATATATACTCTTCTTGTTCTTGAAGTACTTCTTATTACTGTCAAACCTTCTAAATCTCTTTTTGATTTTATTATACTTAAATGATCTTTTACCATCATCATTAACTTGATAATACTCTTCATCATCAATATTATTATACTTATGAGGTAACTTATTATCCAAATGTCTTGCCTCTCCACACTTGAATAATTTGAGGGGTAGTTTACCCTTATACTTTCCTGAACCCATTTTAAATTTCTTTGAAATCAAAACAATTAGTTCATCCTCATCTATATCAGAAATGTCATCCTCCTTAGGTTTACCATGGAACTTCTTCTTTATCATAATTTTAGTCTTGAAATTTGATTCTTTATTTGGTGGTATATAATCATTTACTCTCATCTCATAGGCAATAAGTGTGCCATGTAATTGATCCATCTTCAACTTATTAATATCATGACTTTCTTATATAATATATACTTTTGGATAAAACTTGAGGGATAGAAACCTTAATAGTTTTTAAACTATAGTAACCTTTTCAATATTTTCTCCAAGACCTATGATGATGTTCACAATATCATCATATATTTATAGAAAAGATGCAATATAATCTTCTTCCTTCATCTTGAGACTTTCATATTGCCTTCGGTGAGTCTACAACTTAATAAGATTTAACTTTGAATATCCTTCATAAATGATCTAAATTTTATTCCATATCTCTTTAGTAGGTTTATAATGGATTAACTTAGTCAACTCAATTTTTTTAAGACCATAAGTTATGTCATTCATTACCTTATAATTATTCTCAAATAACTTCTTATTTGTAGCACTAGATGGAGGAGTAGTAATAGCAACATAAACATCCACAATAGATTACCATACATCAAACACTAAGGACATAATGCATGTCCTCATCCTTGTACTCTAAAAATCATAATTAGATCCATTTAACATCAGTTCTATCTTAGGAGAGAAACCTCCTTATATTTTATGACTACCCACTTAAATCCCCTTCAATCTATCAAATCTTTACCTAAGGACCTACTCTGATACCAATTGCTAGAGGTACAATCACTGAGAGGAGGATGAATTAATGAGAATAGATATTTAAATTTAAATTTTAATCCTTTCAAACTATTGAAAAATTATCATATATTAACTTAATCAAGAAACATTAATGAGAGAGCTCATTCATTAAATGTATAAACAAGATCAAACACACAACACATAATTTCCTATGGGTAACCCTCTTGGGGAATAAAAACCACTCTCAAGCATGAAAAAAATTAGAATACTTGTCCTATAAGGCATTAAAAACTAGAGATTATTCAATTAATTTTGATTAAAAACCTTGATCAAGTCCTTTTTACTGAAGGTATTTAGTGAAACACCTATTTCATAAGGAACAACTACCCCTAAGGAAGATCAAGTCCTTTAGATCCTCCTTTAAAAAAATAACTCCACCTTTGAACTAATTTATTCAAAACTTGATGATGGATATTTAATTTTTATAACCATTAAAAAACACCCTCTCTATCTAATATAAGTCTCTCACATAGGCATTCCATAATCTCTCTCCTTCTTCACTCAAATTGCCCTCATATGCACACTCAAACCTCTTCGCATATCCTCAAACTATAAGAACACTATTATGACCTCAAAAATACAACCTATAGGTCATACACACAAATAAAAAACTATTCTACTTATCAAATCATCCAATAGGCACACTACCTATTCTATCGTCTTCCCTTCAATGCTCACTTTATGCCAATAAGTCTTCCACAAGTCTAAAAACCAACTCCTTTGGTTTCACTATATATAGAGTCATTATGATAAACAATTGATTAGTTAAACATTAGGCATGTATTAACCCTTAAATCATCTCTCACATCAATACACAACTTAAAACAATCTTCATAGGTTGTCCATAACATCTATGGGTCACCCTTAAGCAACTACACCTTTCAATTAGGCCCTTGTAGCTCTTATAGGTCTCTTGGATATCTATTCACATGTTTATCAATTAATCAAGATTAATAAAAATAAAATAACACTTTAAAACTCATGTACCCATTTCACATGATTTATATGTCTCATTTAAGTTCCAAGATCCATCATAACACTCTTTTGCTACCCCCCAATTAACTCAAACACCTATCTGTACACATAGTCATTATGAATGAAAACATAGTAGAATTATAACCATTTTTCAATACTATATATTATTTTTTAAACCTTAATAATTCACATAAATTGTCCTCATTGAGTCTACAACATACTCCAATAACTAGTTCACCTTTAAACATCAAGATACCAACAAGCAAAACTCAAATACCCTTCTTGGGTTACTTAAAAAACATGCACGAATAAAAATTAAAATTTTAACCCTAATATATTTTAATATACAAAAATTAAAATATTTAAATCTATATTTATATATGCACCTTGGATTCCTATACAAATTCACTTTTTTACATCATGAGTAAATTCTGCATAGATCAAAAGATATAGCAAAAAAACTGAGCACTAGTTTTTCCTTTACAAATTTAAATACTTAAATCCAAACAGTTACATTTAAACTTAAGTCACTTAAAATTCATCTTGTGTGATTTAATATTATATTACACACCACCGATATTCTTTTAAATTTAACTCATAGTGCACCACTGCCCACAAATTAAACTTTGAACAGTTGGCATCATCTCACTTCTTCCTGACATCTTAGAATAAACATGCTCTATTTATCTCTTGTACATAGATAAATCTTTATCTATGTTAAAAATTATAAAATTTAGACTAATTTATCATAATATTCATCATTTATATTGATTAGTATGAACACTCATTTGCTATCAGATCTTAGAAGCAGCTCAGTCTTTACTTCTGTCTATCATTAATTAACTATCACTTTGGCCTCTTTAAATTGATGTGAATCATTAGATCAATATATATGACCACATAATAAATATTGTATATTAATTTTTTCCTAATCTTTATCTCTTTTAAAATTTACTAAGTATGGGAACCATTTCAATCTTCCTAGAAGTCCAACTTTAGACCTCAATGACTTTCGTTGTGCTTAAACGTATGATATGAAATTTGGACTATATGATCTCATCATATATTAGCATAAAAAAATATATAAATATATTAATACAATATTTTCATGTGAAATATATAATTCCATTAATCTATTCACTCATATTTTTTTTACCACAGAGCCAACTATGCCTATAACTACTTAGAAGGCCAACTTTGCACATGCATATATTTTGATGCACTTCATGGCATGACTTGAAACTTAGAGAATATAAAATATTCACATAATTTAACATAAAAATATTATCAACTCATTATAAAACTACCACATGTATTAAATATTACTACATCAAAATGCCTACTCAGCTTTTCTTGCCATATGGAAATTTGGCTAAGTATGGGAAAACACTATTAAAATGCCTAGGAGCCTAACTTTGCACTTGCATTTATTTTATCACTCTTATTCACATGAGTTTATATTAATCACATAATATCTTATCAAATATGTAAATTCATCCATATATCAATCTGATCCTAAAACTTTCATATGTGAGAGATATGATGTCACCAAACTGCCTACTCAAATTTTTTGCTATTGGACCCAAAATGTCTAGATGAAAACTATGGACTACCAAATGAATTATAATTATTAAATATATATATATAATCATACTTGACCTCTGATAATACCTATTTCTTAATTTCAATACTTTAGACTCATCCCTAATCATTTTTAAATAGTCAAACTCTAAAGATCAACTAATCCTACTTCAGGCATACTAGGATAAGTGCATTGCATACTTTGTCTTTATCACTTAGACTATTAATGAAATTAATCCACTCACTTTGAAACTTATATGAAACCATTAAAAAATATATTATATCCCTTACCATGTGTGGATTCTTATTTAAACTCTTAAAAGTTGATTCTGATCCATTGGTATAATTGAGTTTTTCCATTGATAGAAGCTTGACCTTTCTCTTTTTTACTATGTGGCATAAATATATGAGTTTAGGAAACTTATTAAAAAATATATCTTGATGTAATGATTGTAATATATGTTTAAATATTTCCTAAATCTCTATATCTATGATGGGGTTAGTTAGTCTAGCTAATATAGTCTTGTATCATACGACACAATCTGTGATAGGCTCGTTTGACTTTTGTTTCAACTATACCACTTGAACATATGATATCTTATCACTAATATTAATGAATAAATGTTTTAAAAACAATTTAGTCAAAGGAGTGACTGATTTTATATATTTATTTCATAAATCATAAAGCCATTGTAGGGTATAATACTTTAAACTACATGAAAACAACTTCGTGAGAATTCGATCATTAGATTAGTAGTCCAAACATGATACATAAAAAACTCTAAGATGATGCTTTGGGTCACCCTTGAAATCATAAAATGTAATCTTAGGTTCCAAAAAAATATATGTAAAGGGAGTTTCTATTGTGTGATGTTCTAAAGGTATATGTAAGATAATATTATAATCAAAGCATGTGATGGTGTAGTGTCTCCCTTCTCAAGATACAATATCTTAGCCTATAGAGTATGAATATTTTGCATAAGGGATTATACATCTAGAGTATAGTAGATATCCATAAGAGGTGTATCTATTGGTGAAGGTTTTTGAATTATAATTTTAGGTTATATAAACTGAGTTTGTTGCACAATAGGTGTAACAACATTATTAGTAGGGGGAGTTGAAGATTGACCACTATTTGTTTTGTTCTTGATTTCTAATATGGATTTTAGTATTTATGCATGATTACAAGGATTTTACCAAATTATATCTTTGAAACCTTGTAATATCTCATCTTTGTTGATAATCATGTCATCATTGTTTTTGATTAATTAAGGTGGCAAACTAGGGGCCGAACCCTATACAGTCAAAAAAGATAGGAAGGCTGGCAAACAAAAGATGTCAGTACTAAACCAATAGCACAACTGAGAAACATAGTCAAAATCAAAACAAAACACTGGAAAGACTAGAGTCAGAAAGGATGAAACTACATAACTATAGAATTAACAAGATCCTAAAGATTCTCATTGTCCGCATTGTCAACATTCCCTAGATTACCCACCGCTTCCAACATAGTCATGTTCAACAGAATGTTATTTTGAAGGCCTTTAGCGAAGACCTTTTATAGATTTTGAATGTGGTACTTCAAGGCCCCAATTTATATTTTCTATTCATTCTCATTCTCTGAACCCTCACCAGCTTCTTCTACATGCATCTTCTCCTTATTATCAGCAGTTCCCCTAGAATCAACACCCTACTCTTTAGTGATCTCAAAAACCTAAGAAGCCTATTTCCCACCAGTGTCCTCTGAAATTTCTTGAATTTCTAGCTCTTCATACTCTTCATCCTGGGTTTTATCGTCAGAAGCACTTTCAAAATACTCAATCAACCTTATCTTCGGGGGTGGTTAAGTGGATGGAGAGTGTCTTGATTCTCAATGTGTATATTATCTTGATTTTGATTGTATTTCGCATATCTAGATACATTATCATTGATTCCACATAATCATGGTGTGAATGATGCATATGTAGAATTATGATAGGTCCCTTATCAATAATATAGGCTTGGATAGTAGTAATTTGAATATGATCTATAGGATTACAACCTAATCTAACACTTCTTCTTAATGAAAGAGAGAGCTTTTTTAGATGGCATATAATAAACAAATTGGACTAGAGATGCTATAACATAATATATGAAATCTTAAAAATTAAAAAATTCTAATGAAAATAGGGAAAATAAGGATACAAACCTTAATAGAATCTAAGGTTAGGGTTTTTTGAATTAAGGTTACTTTTCAAAAAATTAAATTATACTTAAATAAATTAAACCCTGATGTGAGATTAAATAAATGAGATAGGTTATGAAAAAAATTAGAAAAATATAATTTTGTAACTCTAATTTAGTGTAAAAAAATTTGCAGAAGGTAAAATAGGGTTTTAATCAATACTCAAAGTAAGTCAAGTTCACCAAATGTTTTAATCTTTTAGGATTTTATTAATGTAAATCATATGTTTGATTAAATAGATGAGTAGTATAGATTAATGAAATAATATTTAATAAATAGCCACTGATTTGTAATATAATTTTCCTTTCTTTAACTTTCTAAAATAGTAATAAATATGTGAAAATAAAGACTTATCTATAAAATACCTGATGTGAAAGATATGATTACTAAAACTTGGGATAAGAACAAGTCTGAGTGTCATCAACAAGATCCATGTATTAGATCCTCTCCTATATAGTATCTCTACACTTGGAAAGTAGAATTGTGTGGATTTAGTGTCCTAAAAAATGCATTATTTTCCTCTATATAAGATTGTTCCTAAATTGTGGGTGCACTTGTGCCTATGTTTCTAGGTTCTATTCCTTCACATATGAAGTCTGAAATTCTATATTGTGTATGTAATATCTGATTTATGATGAAAACCCTAATCTTCCTCAAAAGTAAGGCATGATTTAAAAATGTGTATTCATTATTAGGATATGATAAATATCCTCAATGTTCCACTGTGAAGAGAGCTGCCTATGTACCAATATTCTAAGGAAGGATCAAGCCTGATGTAGTTTTCCCCACCAAAGTGTTGGTGTAAGTGATGTTAGAATGATAGTGGTATTGAATGCCTTTAGTGTGATTGAGATTGTAAATCTTAAAAATATGGTCTTAGGGAAGATGTAGATGGTAGTATGAAAAATTTGGCCAAAATAGGGATAAATAACCTTGATTTTAATTAACTTATTTCATGTTTTAATAGGTTTTTTGCATATATTTTCCATATAATGGATAGAGGTCTAAAATTCATGTATTTATAGTTTTTTTTATCTTGTGCACATAATAAAATATGTTTATGCTAATGTTAAGAGGGTTTAACATTTTAAAATATATCCATTCAAGAGAATAAGGACAAAGGACATTAGTGCCATGTTGGGTAGACTAGCACTATATGGTTCTAGTGTCCTTAATGTGGTGCTAATTTTCAGTTAATAGGTTGTTAGGCACAAAGGGACATGATTTAGTAATGAAGGTCTAAGACTATATTTTCATTAACCAGGGATGGCTATGGTCCATACAAAGGCTATAAAAGTGTGACAAAAGGATTTAAGATAAGTCTAGGTCTAAGATAGGAATAGGTTGTCTCAAGTAGCACTCTTAGCACTCAAATAATACTTTTAGGTGATTATAATTCCACATCCTTCTCTTGAAAAATGTGATCATGGTGGGAGTCTTAGATTAATTATATTCCTTCTTTTTCCCTTTGATGATTTCCTTCTTTTTGTTTTCACCCATTAAGACAAAAAAGTTCATTTCCAAATCCTTTTATGGGTTTGGATTGAAAAGGATTATTTTGGGTTTTACACCCGCCACCACCACCCACCTTCCACCCCCCCCCCCCCCTCTGCCCCCTCTCTTCCCCATCAAAACCCACCTTACCAACTTATTTTATAGTATATACATTATTAAAACTAGCCATATCCTTTTTTCAAGGATTCAATTTTAGCTTTAATTTCATTCCAAGCTTCTAGTTTTGAGATAATTTTAAAACCCAAGATATCCATTTTTAATTCTAGATCAAGCAAATTTATAAAACGAGCTATAGGAAAATACACATTATCTTTCTATTTACCCTTATTATTATCCTCATCTTCCAATATCTTTTTGGTCTTCCCATTTACCTCTTTTGGGGATGGTTTTGAAGTCTTTTCTAATCTTTGTCCTCAAGTTACACTTTTTTCACCTTGGGCTACACATTATCTTTGGTTTTGCACTTTTTAGTTTTACCATTAAATATTAATTGGTTAGAGATATTGATTTAAAAGGATACATTATTAGGGGTATTCTTAGAGAGGTCCTCATCTAATTTTTCTAGGATTTCCTCACATTCCTTCTTAGACTTCTTAAACTCCTTTGAATCACCATTACTCTCCTCCTCAATATAATCCACTTATTTCCCCCATAATGGTTCCTTATTTTTAATAACAGGGAATATTAAACCTTGGAGGATTAAATCATTATAAATCATCACACCACTCATGATTTATAACCCTTGATTTTTGTTTTAAATTTTTTGAATGTTATGCATCTTTATAGCATGTTGCTCCATTATATAAGAAGCTTAATGTGTTTTTTTATAAAAATCAACTTTAATGTTTCTTTACCATTTCTAAATTAGAGATTATCATCAATACCATCATGTAAAATAATAAGTGTAATATTATGAAAGTTGTATGTAATAAGTTTTTGGAATTTATCTATTGTAGCTTTAATTCTGTGTAACCATTGTTGGCCAAATGTGTCACTTATTTGACTTCCTATTTAAATGACAAAAATTAATGTGTTCATAACTATGGGAACACATGTAACTAGTAATATAATATTTCTTATTTATTATTTTAAATCTATAAATTTCTAAAGTTCTTATTTATAATGATATTTATGCTTAATAAATTCAATTATACATATATTTTTATATGTCCTCATCTATTCCCACATGTTTTATATATTAATTCTTAATAAAACCATGCATATTTAAGGGATTATTTCTATAATTCTTATATATTTTAATTATTTGACCTTATTTTTATCCCTATTAGGTTATAGTAAGGGATGTATAATTTGGATAGTTCCTTTATCCTTATATTTCAAAATTTCATGTTGTCATTATGAACAAGTATCAGTATCATGCCATGTTATTATATAAAAATTAAAAAATGGTTGTCCATCTTGATTTGATAATATACTAGTATATCTATCCCTTACTATCGGTGAAATAATTTAATATCTATCTACTAACATCTGCAACATAACATGTGGTTTATCTTGTGTACTATTATCTTTGTTTATAATAATTGGTTCTATATCCATGATCTCCATGTTTTTTAATGAATATTAAAATGGTTAACTATTCATAATTATAGTGAATTGTTCAATCTATTGTACCTCATCTCTATAAATACTAGCTTTGACAAATATGTTAATACATGGTACACCTAATAAAATAGTATTTTGTAAAGTACCTATATTGCAATAGAAATTATTTCCTTTATCAAGATCTAAAAGAGATATTTTTTATTTAAGTATGTTCATCAAAATTGTTTCCTTTGAGTCATATATGTAATCACTTGGGCCAAATGGTGTAAAATTTAAATAAAAAAAAATCATCAAAGTTCATTTACATTTCATTTCTATCATCATTAGAACTAGCATCAAAATCATTTTCAATATCTTTTTATAGATATGAAATTTGGATCTTATAAATTTACTAACAAATATAATTATCATGTGTCTTCCTCTTGTTATAATTTTTTAGGTGAACCTTATTGTTTTGAAACATATATATTAAAATTTTTAATAATTTTTACTATATTCACCAATCTCATTTTTATGAATTTTCTCTATAGGTATGATCTCTAGTGGTGGAACTATAACAAATTGAGGTGTTTTTAAATGTGATTATTTATTAGCAATAAATTTTTTAAAATTAAATATTTAAATGGTTTATTATCAATATTTCATGCATATAAGTATCTATTATCTATATGTTTGACACATTGATGTAAAGTAGAAGGTACAAATCTCATTTCATGTATCTATGGGCTAACCAATAGTAAATTATAGTGAAAATTATTAAGCATTACTTTAAATTGGGTAAATAATATTTTTATAACTAACTTGATATCAAAAGTGATAGAACTCAAAGCTTTATTAGTCACATCATCATTTTTTTTAATAATATTATATGTCTTTATTGGATTTAAATCAGGTAAATAAGGAACATGCTTAAATCCAAATTATGAAAAACTTTTGCATGGAATTAGAATATGAAATAATTTAAGTATTTATGATTTCAAACTTTATAAATATATAAATATTCTAAAGGGAAAGAACGTGGAAAAATTACTTATATGAGAATATAACAATAAAGGACAGAAGAAAAAATTATAGATTTGAATGTGTTATTGTTTTTTATGGTTGTGAACTAGGAATATGTATTTGTTTGATATATATACAAGGCCAAAATAATTATATAGGGATGACCTACATTTTATTTTGTTAATAAAACCAATGTATATTAGGTTTTTTTTTTCCATTTATATGAATTTGGGTCTACGTGTTATCACCTATTGGTCTTATGTATGTATTTTGTGATTTGTGATCTACTAGAGAAGTTATTATGTGCCTTCCTCTTTAATTTAAATCCTATCTTGATATAAAATGAAGCATAAATAACATAAAAAATAAAAATGTGTTATAAGTTGAATTTTTTCTTGAAATAAACACCCTATGTGTTGAGTACTACCTACATACCAATACTTTGAAGAGGTATCAAAATCCATTTCTTTTTCCTATGTTATAGTGGTGTGTGTGAAATACTAGTATATTTATGTTATTTGACAATGAATTTTGACCTTTGGGGCATATGTATAATTATCTTAGTTATAATAGGATTATGTGTACTCATAATTGGGGGAAAGATTTACTTTTATCTAAATGCAAAGTTATATGTTTGAATGATTTTTCATGTGTGATCCTCTTATGTGTAAAATGGTTATAACTATAGATTTATAATAATATTATGGTAAATTCCATGAATGGATCTTTTATAATGTGACAAATGACACATTAGGTTATTTTGAATTTGAATAATTAGTTTTAATTTGTTGGGAGGATGTGATCGATATAATTAGATACTACCAGTGGGTGGGATAGTTCTATAAGAGTAACCTTATCTTCAAAGTAGATATAACAAAGGTGTAAGTGTGTATCAATTTGAGGATGAACTTAGGGTATTTATAAGAAATATTATGTTGAATTATGTATCAAATTTGGATCATGAATGGGATCATCTATATAAATATAGAGGAATAGTGGAATAAAGACATGGAATAAGGCATTAACTAAGTGTGTAAAATGAGATAGTCACAATTTCACTATTATAACAATAAATTTTCATTTATATGGATACATTATTCTCCATTTTAATTTAATAATGTAAAAAATCAAAAGTAATAGAGTAAAATAAAAAGAGGTATAATTTTCATTTTTTGAGTAGGCGTAGATGTAGGCCATATGTTGAACTATGACTAATGTAAACTCATAATGAAACATATATAAATCAATCCTTACTTAAGAAGAATATCTAAAATTAAAGAATAAAAACATATAGATCATATAAAAGGAAAGAATACACCTGATTGGTATGTGAATCGTTGTGTTTCTTGGTGTAACAATAGTCTCTAGAGAGGATAAGACCCTCAAATATTTCTCTTTCATTAAATAACCTAGATTAGACTATTCATGCCCTAATCCTTATTAATAGGAGAGTGTGTTTAAGAAATAAAGCTGCATTTTACTCCAACATTAAATAACCATGGTAGTAAGGTGGATTCGAAAGTCTATTTGAATTACAATGGATTTTTTATGGTGATAAAACTATTGAAAATTTGTGAATCAACTATTGTAGATGGAATAAAATTCATTTCTAGTGAAAATTTATGCAAAACTTTTATAATTTGAGCCTAGTGTAGACACCGAAATCGTGTCTATCCCTTTGTCATCCTCCCCCTTGGTCTCCTTGATCCACCCCCTAAACATTCCTAACTCACACACTTATTAATTTAAAATAAATTAACTATTTTAAATTAATAGCCCCCTTGACACATCACCCATGCCACCCTCACCCCATGCCAAATCTTAATTACTTAAACCCCATTTTAACCCTCCCATTAACCTCTTGCATTCCTTTAATCCACCTTGGACCATTTTCCAATGATAGTTAGCCATGGCAGTTGGAAGAACGGGCAAAAAGGCTAAAAATAGCCTCTTTTCCCATTCTTCAGCCACCGACATCGATCATTATTTGGCCGACATCAATAGTTTTGTCGATGATGGTTCCTTTAAAACTACATTTTCTGCTTCCGTTGCCACTCTCTTGCAAACATGAATCCTCTTGCTCCAGACTTCAAGCTTTCTCACTCCTCAACTTCTTGTAGGTAACAACATTTCAATAGCACTCTCCAGGCTCAGAGGTTTTACTCCAGTCATTATGTACCAAATTGAAGATTACATGACACCTCTAGCATCAGTGATAATGGAAACAGACCACCTACACCTCTGCCTCTCCACCCACAACTAAGTATTTGTATTGGTCTTATTTTACTCTCTTTTTAAATACATTAGCAATCAGATTATTGTACATTTCCAAGAATTCTTGACACAACCCAGTCTGTTCTTCCCAGAGAGGCTGAAAAGCCTTCTCTCACCTTTATCTCTCTTTTTACCCCTATCATCCATTCGGTCTCTTTTTAGCCACACTCTCTACCTTGCAAACCTAGCACAAGACACTAAAGACTCCCACAGACACCCCAAACTACTTTGCTGACCACAAACAGCTCTGAGACTCATCCAAAGCCATATTATCAACCCAAACTTGACTTTAAACTAGACCATCACTAACTTCCTTCTCGGAGAGGCTGAGAGGCCCTTCTCCTACCCATACCTCTTTTCTGTCAACACATCCTTGTCCTTCATCTGGTCCTTCTTTCAGGATACACTCTCTATCCTACAAATAATGCATAGACTCTCAGACTACCATAGACTATCTCATCAACCATAGACTGACCTGAGACTTGTCCAAAGCCTTGTTTCCCCGACCAACACTCGAAACCAGGCCCATTGCCCCCACCGATGTTGGTAGACTAACCGACGCTGGAGACCTACCAACCGACGCTGGCAGAACCACCAATGCCGGTGACTATGGAAGATAAATTTCCACGTACAGGTATGCATTTGTTTTTATTTCTTTTGTTTAGTCCTTTATCATTTCCTTTTCTTGCAACATTCTTCTTTTTATCAACCAATGGACTGTCATCCTTCCAGAAAGCCTTTGCACTTCTAGGATCAAGCATTGCTTGGCAGTCCACCACCTACCTATCTAACAATTTTCTTGTTTAAGTCTCTTTCTTCTACAGGTGTCATCCTCCATAGCCAAAGAGGAGTCCCTTCAGTCATCTAGATACGGTGCACAAACCTCATCCAGGTATCATCTAACCCTAGACCACTTATCTTAGTTTCTTACTTCCTTTGAATGTAGAAAAGAAAAAAATAGTTTGAAACATTCTGGCACGCCTGGTGGGACCCTATGAATTTTCCTTGGGTTCATACTTTTTCTTCTAAAAACAAACTTTTCATATAGGTGCATTAGGTCTCTTCTTGCATCCTTTTCCTCTATCTCTTCTGAAAGACACCATCAGCAAAGTTAAAAAGAATCCTTCTTTTTCTTTCTTTTCTGCATCTTAGAGTAGTAAAGTCATACTCTTCAACCATTTTTCCACTTGTCTGCATATGAACACACATTTCTATTTGGGCTTAAAATACATTGCATTTCATTTCTTCCTGAATGCATACTTAGCTCTCACACCTAGTAACTTAAAATGCATTATGAATAAATCTTAGTGCACTTATGTTACACGACCTAACCACTATCACAAATTAAACATATAAACACACCTAAGACAAGGTCTAACTAGGATTTCATCATCTAGCGGATACCTTACCCATCCTGGCAATCCCACTTGGACTTCACTACCAAGGGGAAAGCCCACTCTGTTCTCTAGTAGAGGATAAACTCTAGGGGAAGTATATACTGGCTAAGTGAGACCAGCTTATCACTGGGCTCGTGAAGTGAGGGGAGCTTGATCCTTAGCACCAGGCCATGTAAAAAACCTAATACAGAATTTTGAGCATCGAAACTAACCTAAAACCAACCTTAGACTACTTCTTCTAGGACCCATTCTACAAGCCAATTTCCCAAACACTCCTCTATGGCATAAGCCAACACGACTCTAAAACTTATTCTTAGGAATTAACATTAGGGTATTCATGTCTTCATCTATTTTTATATCTCTATTTAGCTTCTTGAGTTGTTGAGGTCACATTCTGAGATCTAGAACAACTCAGACTTTCCTCCTAAAAACTTTTAGTTTTTGGAAACACACAGTCACCGACATCAGTTTTTCCACTGATGTCGGTAACTCTTGTTCACCAACATCAGTTTTTACACCGATGTCGACAACTCTTTTTCACTGACATCAGTTTTTCAACCGACATCGGTCATTGTCAACAACTTCTTCCAAAATAGCAACCTTGAAACCTGACCCTTTTTCTATCAAAAATACCTATTCTAGTTTTCTCAGACTAAAAACATAGTTTCTAAAACCCAACCCTTTCTTGCCTTGAATGGTTTTGACACGTAGTCAAACCAAGTCTCTTGTTGACCACGTGAGGCAACAACCACTCCCACCTTCACCTTCCATAACCAGTCCTCTAATAGAGTATCATTCAGAGACCGAATGAACTCCTACCCAACCGACCCTGACTCAGCCTCCCATTGTCCTTGAGGGGGACCAAGACTTTGAAAGGTTACTTGACCTTAATGTCAAGGCCCTTTAACACTATCTCACATGAATTTGAATGCGAGACTTCTTAGGCAACCCAATTTATGGGATGCCAACCTCTTTAATTGAGATAGCAGCCATATCCACAGCGTCTGTAATCCAACCCATAAACACCCAGGCTGTCACCTCAACTAATAACCAGACCATGACTAATCTTCTAAGTGTGGCTTCTCCTTATATATTTGGGCCCACTTCCATTGGGGTTTTGACCCCCCATCAACTGTAGACTATTCAACAAAGCTCTACACCTTTCCAAAATTTAGTTGTCTCCATCCCGCCTACCCTCACCCCCATCAACACCAAGGTGGCTACTCATCCTTTGGTTAGTGCTGCCAGTGTCCAACCACCTCTAGTGACATCAAGCCTAGTCGTGCCTTCTACCTTCATGACACAACCACCCTTAGCTTCAACATCGACCCTTATGACTAGTTATCAGTACGTTGCACCCATAAAAGTGCAACTGACTATGTCATATGTCCCTTCTAGTACCTTCCAAGCACCTTACAACCTAGGGGGCACCCCACCCACAAATCTATCAGTTGATCTAATCAAAATGCTGATGGAAAAAATGTCTAATCTTGAGACCTCAGTTTTGGGCTCAAGGAATGTCCTTTCATATGGCCAAATTTGTAATGAACCCATCCATCCCTCTATCCCAATCCGACCGTATCCCAGTCAGTGGGAACTTCCTATGTTTACTCACTTATAGAGTAAGGAAGACCCACAATAGCACCTACGAGCATTCAGACATGCTTGTTACTTGATAGCACATGATGATGCATTACTACTATGCACATTCCCCATGTCACTTTTTGGTGCTGCCCTCAATTGGTATAGCTCTCTCACCAGACACTCTCTTTTCACATTCACCCAGCTAGCTCAACTTTTCCTTAACCACTTCTCGATCAATATCACCAAAAAGGTCTCCATCACAGACCTATACTCTATCAGATAGTTTGATGATGAATCCATAGCCATTTTTTTTTCCCATTGGAGAGGCCTAGTCAACCAGCTCTCCTTCTCTTTGCCTCAACCCAAACTCATCAAACTCTTTTCCCAGGCATGTGCCAAACATATTTCCTCTACCCTATGGGTCCAAACATTTTGCACCTTTGACAAAGCTTTCACGATGGCTAGGAAGCTTGAACTACGTGTTGTCAAGGAAAACAAAGTCAAATTGTAGAGTAAAAACCCCAACACCAAGTCTAATGACTCTTCCACTAAACTTTCTTCTTCTAATTCTAAATCTAAGGCATCAACCAATGCTGTAGTCGTTAGACCATCATCTTCAACAACAACCAACCAATCTCAGCCTTCCACATCAGACTACATCACCAAACAATTCTAGCAAAGATATGTGTAGCGTCAGTATAATCCACTAAGAGAATCTTACGCATCAGTGTTGGATAAATTTGTCAAATAGGGAGTCCTCAATATCCCCTAGATTTGACCGCCCCCTCAATTTGATCCCTCATGTGCCATCCCTGCATGGTATAGGGAGAATGACTTCTGCAATTATCACCATGTCAAAGACCATGACATGGGCAACTGTAAGACTCTCAAGAACATCATTCAAGACATGCTTGATAAAGGTGACCTTGTCTTAGACAAACCAAACATGCCACCCAATCAAAGCATAAACATCTTTAAACAACCTTTTCCCAACCATCCTCCTAGCCAAAACAATGTGCAGACCATGGCTAATGACTCTCAAGAACATAATATATGCACAGTCAACATAGTCTCACCTCTCATGCCTGAACAACCTCTCATAGTCTCAAGAAGTTAATCTGCCCATCAGTCCATCACACATGGATGAAACCTCTTCTCCTGTTAGTTCTCCATCAACTTCCCTTATATTAGAGGATGCCTTGACCATGCCAGCACCGCCAGCCTCACCTTCATCCTTCCTCCTACCAATGGAGGATCCTACCCTTCCTACTCCTCAACCATAGGTAGAAGGCAAAATCATGCCTGCCCTCTACCCTCTTAAGGAGCCACATTCTCCAGTTCATTCTCCACCAAGAGAATAACCTATCTCTCCACCTTCTTTGACCAAAGACAATCCAGTTACAACTCCCCCACACCTTGGGTCTGAGATTGCTACACCTAACACAATTTTGGCCCTGCAACCATCCACATCTTCTAAAGGACCAAATCCTCATTTGACATCTTCCCAACCATTCTCTCAATTAGTGGAGAAACTAGGACTTCTCCAACTGAGGAAATTGGAACATGCGGCATTATGGGAGCAACTCAAAGCCCCTCACCTTACCCAACCTATCTCATCTCGTGCTGCCGACCCTCTTGTGACACAATCTCCCAAAACCTCCAATAAAGACCAGACTTCCACTTCCAAACCTTCAAAACCTCAACCATCCACATCAAAACTTAAACCCTCATCCACCATATCAAAATTGATCAAATCTCTCGAACTTCACCCCATCACTAACCTCACTCACCCGCAAGTGAAGGTAGACTTGAACCTTGCCTCACCCAATAGTGGTCCTAAAACCAAACCAAAGATGGCTGCTAAACCATGGCAGCAAACTCCTCTTCCACCATCACCATCACCTTTGCCCTCCATTTTGGGCCCTCATCCCTCTACTCTAATAGGAGTGCTCCCTACTCCAACCCCTAACCAAAACAAGTTATCTCCACTACTTCCTTTACCTACCACAAGCTTACCTCCTCTAAAAAATTTGGCACCTCTCACAAAGAGAGTGTCATCTACACATGTGCCTGCACGACCAACCCAAAAGGTGGTACAAAAGCCTCCTTCAACACCCCCCAAGTAGAAGTCATCAACACCTTGTGCATCAACAAGCACGGACCCTTTAGTGGGTTCATACACTTTGATATTGCACCAAATTTTACAAAACTCTAGCATAACCCTTCTACCTATCAAACCATTCCAACCTCTCAGGTCAAAGCCATCTTGGTTCGATGATACTAAAATTTGTCTATATCATCACACACCGGGACATGACACCGAGAATTGTTGTGCCCTCAAGGTCGTCATTCACCAATACATGGAGAAAGACACCCTTTTCCTTGAGGATACTATCGATAGACCTCTAACACCCTCCCATATCTCTCAAACCCCTTCATTGTCATCGACATCTCATCAACAGACTATGGTCTCTTCACCTCATTCGCCCCCTATCTTCAAAATTAATGCCATCCACATAACCACTAGGTCACAAAAGGATAAGGTAAAAGAAAAAGCTGCTATTCCTTAGACATACCCTTTTGTCCAACCACCTCAACCACCAAAGCCCAAGATTTCCATCCTGGGTGCATCCCAACCCTCTTCTTTAGGGGCAATCCATGACTCTATGTTAAAACAGCTTCACCAAATGCTCGTGAAGATGACCTTATATGACCTCATCCAAAGCTCACCCCAACATCATCAAGCTCTAATCAGAGCCTTACAAGCAGCAAAGGTCCAACTTGAAGACCCCCAACCACTCGCTGCCCTAGTGCATTGGTTATCCCCCATCGCCTCTATCACTTTTAGCTATTCTAAAATTACTACCTCTAATTCAGAAGATCAGGACATTGCTCTTTTCATCATAGCCTATGTTGATCAAACCTACATTAAGAGAGTTATGATTGATGGAGGTGCCAGCATTAATATCATTTCTACCCATGCCTTTGATCAATTGGCCCTCCCTAAGAATTGCGTATCAAAAACTGATGCAATCCTTTGATCCTTTAATGACACCACTGCTACCACCATTGGCACCGTCATCTTCCATATTCATGTTGGCCCACGCACAATCTCAGAGATCTTCTACATCATCAATGGAGAGTTCTAATATAACATGCTATTAGGATGACCCTGGATCCACGCCATGGCTTGTGTCCCTTCTACACTTCACCATTGTGTCAAATTTGAACACGATGGGCAAGTCCATGTCATTCCTACCGACCCATCCCCTTTCAAGACTTGTAACATGACCTATCGACCAAATGATGTTCTCATTCCTCTCAAGACACCAACCTAAAAACCACCTCCATTCGCAAAAGCTTTAACCAGTATAGAAACGGCGGTTGCCCTCACATCACCTTCTCAAGTGACAATCAAGGACTCCATGGAAGATATCTTCCAATGACTTTCACTTGGGTAATATCGCTTACTTACCTTAGACATGTTTTAGACTCTACAAGAGTATGGACAACTTCATCACAGTCTAAGCTATGACCATCAGATCAGAATGGTCATCCCTTATGGTCCTCCTAACCTTCAAACCAATCTCATCTATGGGGGGCTGGATCGAGCTCCTACTAATGGGAATCCTCTCTCCTCACCTCAACCATTCACATCCAACTTCTCCTTTCTTGGCAACCCCACATTTGCTCATACCTACCTTTATAGGTGTGTATGGAAGGGTTTTGGCTTCGAGCACTATGAACAAGGCTCCCATCAGCCCATCGAACCACCCAATAATGACAATACCAAGAAATGATATGGTCTGGGTTTCCAAGAACCCATCGAGGCTTCTACAAACCTTTGTCCCAAACCCATCATAGACCAATCTCTGCCAAACTCACTTATTCCCCCATCCTCACCTATGGAGTCAGTGGTTTATATCTCTCCTAGTTTTTTTTTGCATAAACACCATCCGCTTGGAACCCCTAACCTATCAACTGAATGGGGTATCTAGATCTCTCTCTCTCTTGTTTATCCCAACATGATAGATGATGAGTCCACAATCATCAACACTATCTGCTACGTAGATGATGATGCCATTCTCACTTACATGGGCACTAACAACTCTTTCATTCAATGCTCCCTCCCTTCCAAAATGTAGGTTATGTTAAATGAATCGACCATTGACATTAACCTTCCATCTTTTGATGTTCCTCACGTCTTAAAGATTGGTCAATCTTTGGATGCCTAGGAGCAGATCAACTACACCAACTTCCTTTTAGACCATAACAAGGCCTTCACCTAGACCTATAGTGACATGTTTGGCATCGAACCCAGCATTGCCACTCATAACATCATCACAAAACTAGAGGCTAAGCCTGTCAGGCAAAAGCTTTGAAAGATGCATCCTCAAGTTGCACTTCTTATCAAAGAGGAGCTTCAGCATCTTCTCTTTCTCTCTTTCATCCAGCCCATTGATTATCCATAGTGGGTGTCTAACATCATCCCTATCACCAAAGCAACTAGGGGGATCTGAATCTACATGGACTATCGTGACCTTAACCTAGCTTGTCCCAAAGATGATTTTTCTCTTCCCAATATTGACCAACTTGTTGATCTCACAGTTGGTCATGAGATGCTATCACTCATGGATGGGTTTTTAGGATATAATCAAATCCTAATTGCACTAGAAGATCAGCAAAAGACTACATTCATCACCGCATGGGGGACTTTTTGCTATAGGGTCATGCCTTTTGGCCTAAATAATGCAGGTGCCACATACCAACGTGCCATGACTTACATTTTTCACGATCTCCTCCATAAAATCATGGAAGACTATGTAGATGACCTGCTTTACAAGTCTAAGCTTTGTCATGACCATTTGAACATCCTCAAGATCATCTTCTCTCGCCTTCTTCAATACAATGTCCACCTTAACCCTAAGAAATTCATCTTTGGGGTCCTCTCAGGGAAGCTCCTGGGGTTCATCATTTCTCTCCATGGCATTGAGATAGATCCTGCTAAAATCTGGGCTATACTCGAAATGCCACCCCTGACCAATCTCAAACAACTTCACAGTCTACAAGGGAAGCTCCAATCCATTCATCACTTCATCTTGTAGCTCTCCGACCGCTGCCAACCCTTTCATCACCTCCTCAAGAAGGATGTCTCCTTTAAATGGGATAAGGACTGCCAAGAGGCTTTTGAAGCCCTCAAACGCTATATGGTCTCTCCACCAGTCTTCATTCCACCTAAAGATGACCAACCCTTCTACCTCTACATCTCAGCAACCAACCATTCATTAGGTGCCATGATCACGCACCAAGACAAACAACACCATGAGCAAGCGGTCTACTATATAAGCCAGACACTTGTCGACTATAAAACTCAGTATACCCATACTGAGAAATTCTATTTGGCCTTAGTCTTTGCCACTACCAAGCTCTATCATTATCTTCTCAATCACAAAACCTTTGTCATCACTCACACTGACCCTCTTAAATATATGCATTCCAAGCCATAACAAAACCAGCGTATGGCTCGTTGGCTCATGCTTCTTGCTGAGTTTGACTTGGAATTCATCCAGTAGAAATCCATCAAGGGGCAAACAATTGCTGACCAACTGGTAGATGCCCCTCTTCCCAACAATCAACCTTCTCAGTGTGAGTTCCTTGATGAATCTATTGCCACTCTCTTGACTGATGACACATTCTACCAAATGATGATGTTCTTCGACAGCTCCAAATGTCAACTCAGTGGGGGTGCGGGGGTCATTCTCATCCCACATGAGGGTGAACCCATGCCTCTATCTTTCAAACTCGACTTTGAATGTACCAATAACATGGCTAAATATGAAGCCTTAATCTTGGGACTTCAAACCACCCTTTCTTTAAACATCAAGACCATCAACATCTTTGGTGACTCACAACTAGTCGTCAATCAAATCAACGGTTCATATCTTTGTAAAAATGAAATTTTGCAAAGATACAAACACTATGTTGACACCCTTCTAGCATCTTTCAACCATTACCTCTTACAGACTGTTCCTCGATCTACAAATAATTTTGTTGACACCATGGCTTCTCTCACCTCGCATATTCCCTCTTCATCATCTTCATCAAAAATTTACGTCATGGTACATCATGTGTCATTGCCTTCATACATTTCCACTGACATCAACCTCATCAACACCATAGACTCTAGTGCACAGGATGTGTGGTATAAACAACTTGTGGACTACTTGGCTCATTCTATCATCCCTTCTGATCTCTCTTACAATGCACAATGGGCTTTCATTAAATGCACGGCTCGATATACTATGTTAGGGGGTCTTCTCTACAAAGATGTTTTGATGGCCTCCTTCTTCACTATCTAACCTCCACTGAAGCATCTCATGGCATTAAATAGGTCCATGATGGGATTTTTGGCAGACACTTCAGTGGTAACTCAGTTGCCAAGCGCATCCTTCACTTGGGCTATTATTGGCCCACTCTTCATCAAGACTATAGCAACTATGTTCGGCATTATATCAAGTGCCAATAGTATGCTAACTTGCTTCACCTCCCGAGCCATGCTCTGCAAGTTACTCAAGATTTTTGGCCTTTTTCACAATGGGGCTTAAATCTCATCAGTGAGATTAACCCTCATTCGTCTCTTCATCATCAGTCCATTTTCACTGCCACTGAGTATTTCACTAAATGGGTGGAAGTTATTCCCCTCATCTCCATAAAATTTGACAAAATTGTTGACTTCATCAACACCCACATCATCTGTCATTTTGATGTCCCTCACAAAATCATCACCGATAATGGCAAGTCATTCAAAAAAAAAATTGTCTAGAAACTTTGTGACTCATTTGGCATCAAGCTCAGCTTCTCTTCACCTTACTACCCATAAGAAAATGGGCAGGCTAAGGCTTCCAACAAAATCTTAACTAAAATTCTCATGAAGGTGGTCAATGACACTGGAAGGGATTGGCACATTCACATTCCCTTCACTTTGTGGGCCTACCACACTAACATCTGAACCCCTATGGGTGCTACCCCTTTCTCTCTAGTCTATGGAACAGAGGCTTTCCTACCTCTTGAAGTACAGATCCCATATCTACACATCTCTCTACATGGAATTCTTTTTAATGATGACTTTCATCAAGATCTCTTAGCTCAACTTGAGTTACTTAATGAACGTCGTCTTGCTGCCCTCAACCATCTCCATGTCTATCAAAATCACATCAAGCAAGCCTATAACAAAAATATGAGAGAACAAGATTTTAAAATCGGAGACCTCATCCTCAAATAAAATCAACATGTGACCAATATGGAATGGAGTAAATGAGGAAAATTTGCTCCTAATTGGCTCAGACCTTACATCATCACGCACAGGTATGGATCATGGACTTATCATTTGTATTCTCTTGAAGGCTGACTAGAACCTGAACCCCTTAATGGCTTGAATCTGTGACCATTCTAATATTAGTCGAGTACTCATTCACTTGACATTTAACTTGAGCTCATCCCTTGAGAAATCCCTTTCCTCTTAATCCTCATTCCTTTCAACCCTATTCCCCTAAGAAATCCTCTGTAACCCTTTTATAAAGTATGAATGCTTTGTCTTAATAAAATGGAGCCCTTAACTTCTATAGTCTTGTCCATGACTCAACCTTTTGTCAAAAAATAAATTGAGATGTCAAAATATCAAAAGGTCACAAACTCTAAAGGTAGACTACTCCCTCAAAGGATAGCTATACTATCATTATTGTAGCTAATAGACTGCTCCCTCAAAGGACAGCCATTCAAAGCCCTCATATATATAAATCAAAAATATAGACCACTCCCTTGAAGGATGGTTATGACTAAACTCTTGCTACAAACAACACTCTCTTAGAATCTTCCCACATCGATCAGCTTCACAAATGAGCACAAAGCACAATGACATCTCTACGAAGACTTCTCGCATTGATCAGTCTACTCAAAAAAAAAAAGGTCATGGACTTGACTTGTAGTCATTCTCAGGGTTTCCTATAAAAAGGGGAAAAGTTATCCCTACTCAAAAGGGGTTACCCTCTCCTCCCATATCACATCACCTACTCAAGGGAATTCGAGCTCATTTTAATGTCATAGTGATTTGCTTACTTCTCTAACACAACTAATGGTCAATGACGCAATGCATGAATGGGGTTTTTGGTTCAAACAACCCCTACCTATGCCATCATTATGGTCCTTGTCAATGAAAGAGCAATGCGCCTTTCACTTCTGACACATCTTGGTCACAAACAATCCAACCAAATTATTATCTATCCAACCAAACCAAATCAAACCAAGCATTTTCAGACCAACATGAGATAGTCCATTTCACATAGTTTTTATGGAAACCAATACACATGGAACCTTTCGACTAGATGCAATTTATGTTAAGCATAAACCATTACTTGCTGAAGCATAAATAATCTTAATTCATTTTTAGCATACACCATCACCAATATGGAAAATTGCTAGGGATGAAATACCACTCAACCAATGTTACAGACTACACCATCACACAATATGGAAAAGGCTGTAACATCATCATGACCAAAACCAATCATCAACCATTTTGCCTCCTAGTTTGAACTACACTGGTCTAAGGCCCTTCCAACAGGGGCTATATAGGTAGCACTCAGATGATATGACATCTTCTGGTGTTATCTCGACCACATCCATTTGTTCATCTATCTGATGGATAAACCATTTTTACCTCTACCCATGACTTAACCTCATCCAAACCAATCCATAACCAACCCTCTTCCTCCCTTTTTGGGAGAACTACATTGGCCTAAGGCCCTAACAATAGGGGCTATGTAGGTAGCACTCAGTTAACATAGGGTCTTCTGAGGTTAGCTTGGCCATTCCTTTGTCCATCCTCGACCAATGACCTTGGAGATCGCAACTATGTCCTCAAACCATGACTACTTTCAAGATAACTCTACCTTGGTTGTTTTGATTGCCCTTGCTACCTCACACCTAGTTAGCAAATTGTCCTCGACCCCCACAAGTATTGGATCGTGCTCCAGTTGATCCCCACTACTTGTGGCCTTTTTCATGTTTTCCAAGAGCACTTCTTGAGCCCACAATACTTGGCACATGATGACCATTGGAGCTATAGCTTGGATTGTTTAACCCAATCAGCTACGAATAAATGTTGGGGCCCATTTATTTCAATTTTTATCACTCCTCAACCTTTAACCATGAAAATTTGACCTACCTATTGCGTGGTGTGGCATACGTGCAATTCCACCCTTTGCAGTGTTCGCACCCTAACCTTCACCCTTTCCATCACCTCTCTGTCAAATCAACACCTGATCTCAGGTTCCCTTCCCTCGACTCCCACTTTGAGGGGGGAACACCTCATCCCATACCTGGGGCAACTTACTCCTATTTTTGTCTTGCAGTTTGTCAGAACAACCAACAAGACAAAAAGGGGAAAATGTAGACACCGAAATCATGTCTATCCCTTGGTCATCCTCCCCCTTGGTCTCCTTGATCCACCCCCTAAACATTCCTAACCCACACACTTATTAATTTAAAATAAATTAACTATTTTAAATTAATATCCCCCTTGACACATCACCCATGACACCCTCACCCCATTCCAAATCTTAATTACTTAAACCCCATTTTAACCCTCCCATTAGCCTCTCTCATTCTTTTAATCTACCTAAGACCATTTTCCAATGAGAGTTAGCCCTGGCAGTTGGAAGAATGGGAAAAAAGGCTAAAAATAACCTCTTTTCCCATTCTTTAGCCACCGATGATGGTTCCTTTAAAACTACATTTTCTGCTTCCATTACCACTCTCTTGCGAATGTGAATCCTCTTACTCCAGACTTCAAGCTTTATCGCTCCTCAACTTCTTATAGGTATCAACATTTCAATAGCACTCTCCAAGCTCAGAGGTTCTACTCCAGTCATTCTACACTAGATTGAAGATTACACGACACCTCCAACATCAGTGACAATAGAAACAGACCACCTGCACCTCTGCCTCTCCACCCACAGCTAAGTATTTGTATTGGTCTTATTTTACTATCTTTTTAAATACATTACCAATTAGATTACTGTACATTTCCAAGCATTCTTGACACAACCTAGTTTATTCTTCTCGAAGAGGCTGAAAAGCCTTCTCTCACCTTTATCTCTCTTTTTTCCCATGTCATCCATTCAGTCCCATTTTAGCCACACTATCTACCCTACAAACCTAACACAAGCCACTAAAGACTCCCACAGACACCCCAAACTACTTTGTTGACCATAAACAGCCTTGAGACTCATCCAAAGCCATATTATCAACCCAGAGCTGACTTTCAACCAAACCAGCACTGACTTCCTTCTCGGAGAGGCTGAGAGGCCCTTCTCCTACCCATACCCCTTTTCTGGCAACACATCCATATCCTTCATCTGGTCCTTCTTTCAGGCTACACTCTCTGTCCTGCAAACCTTGTACAGACTCTTAGACTACCACATACTATCCTGTCAACCAAAGATTGACCTGAGACTCATCCAAAGCCTCATTGCCCTGACTGATGCCAGCCACCAGGCCCATTTCCCCCACCAACGTTGATAGACTAACCGACGCCAGAGACCTACCAACTGACACCGGTAAAACCACCAACGTCAGTGACTGTGGAAGATAGATTGCCACATATAGGTACGTATTTATTTCTATTTCTTTTATTCAGTCCTTTATCATTTCCTTTTCTAGCAACATTCTACTTTTTATCAACTAGTGGACTGTCATCCTTCCAGAAAGCCTTTGCACTTCTGGGATCAAGCATTACTTGGCAGTCCACCACCTACCTATCTAGCAATTTTCCTGTTTAAGTATCTTTCTTCTACAGGTGTCATCCTCCACAGCCAAAGAGGAGTCCCTTCAGTCATCTGGATACGGTGCACAGACCTCATCCGGGTATCATCTAACCCTAGACCACTTATCTTAGTTTCTTACTTCCTTTGAATGTAGAAAAGTGAAAAACAATTTGAAACACCTAGTGTATACAAGTATTTTATCAAATTTATGATTAATTGATTTTTATTATAATATGAAAAATAATTGAGTAAAGTAAATGAAAAATTGAATATAAATTTAATCATACATTTACATATAAACAAATGTTATTGAGCAACTAATTTTTGACTAAATGTAAAGATAAAAATGATAAATTTATATGTTTGAAGAACACAAATATCTATGAGTATATATAATTCTAAGGTTGAATGAGACACCTTTTAATATTTTTATGTGATTATCATGTCTACCTTGGATAAAAATGATACATTAGGACTAAAGTTCCATTCTATGTTATCCTTATGAAGAATTTTTGTCCAATCTACCCATGCAAAAAAATGGTATTATGTGTGAGTTCACCTATATATATACTTCAACCCATCATGAGCATGTGATTTCATTATCTAACTTGTGCTCTCACCTTTTCTTCTTTAAAACCCTACTAAATTATTGCACATAAATATAATAGATATCAAAGGAATGTGGGGTATAATTGGGAAGTGAGAATAAATGAGATGGAATAATAACATTTTTGAACTAAAAATTTCCTACATAGCCCCAAAATAGTGATCTTAGGTTGATATAGTTATCCATGTAATGTTTATGTGTAAATAGATCATATGCATTATGAATGTAAATTTTCTTCTCACATACCCTCTTATTCATCCAATCATGCAATGTAAATGTTATATGTATGAACTGTAGATAAATTTAGGTGTTTATTCTGATATAGTATGATTTCTATTTATCATGCTAGTGCCAAATCAATAACATTTAGATGTAAAATGCCTTAGGGAATTATTTATATATAAGTATCCTAATTTTGAATTCTAAAAAACCCATTGATAGGAAAAATAACTCTAAAAAGGGTAAAACAGTCATAAAAATAAACCCAAAAGAAACATGCATAAAAGAGTCCTAAAATATGCACTGGACAAGACTGATCCTTTTTGATAACCTAGCAGAGTGAGATAGTCTAAATAGGGTGATCATGTCCAAAAATAAGTAAATAGTAGTATGGAAGGGGAAAATCACCAAGTATCTCTATGACTCATATAGTGAATGGAAAAAGAAGAATAAAACTTCAATAAATACAATGAGATTAGTGTGAAAGAATGATGGAAACAGACATAGGACCAAAACAACACAAGCCAATGGGAGCTTGATTTAGAATTAATAAAAAATAAAAAAATAATTCACAAAGTACATAGTAATTAATTTTCATTTACCAAATTTGGGTTTATACATCCCCCCCCCATTATAGTAATGCAATAAAATGGAGTTACTAGAGTAAAATGAAGAAAGTCATTCCTATACTTATATATGTAACATGTGTTTAATTAAAAATGAATGTGTTACATCTTGGATGTTATTAAACCACATAAAGATAATATGAGATGTAATCATTTCTCTTCTTGGATATTCAATTAAACAAGTCTTTGAGTGATCCTTGTGAAGAGGGACCCATGACATAGAATCCATTTATTGAAATTGATTAAATAACTATCGTATAAGGAAACATGTTATGATTTCCCCAAAAACTTTATAGGTATATTTGTGCGTAGAATTCAAACTCTATTTAAGTTTAGACCTACAAAACCTAATATACTAGGTACTAATGAAATGTTTTATGAATCAATAGCTACAGATAGGCTATAAAATTATTTCTAGTACAAAAATGGTGATAAAATTATGTAATTATAATTCTAAACTAAGTCTTGTGTAAAAAAGATAGATAATGACATGATTTCACATTACATATGTATAATTTAGTGAAAAAATTAGGATATGAAAACATGTGCTGTGAATCAAGCCCCTAATATGAAATTAAGAAAAACTAAATCATATAATTTGATTAATATTTTTGAGTTCTAAGTAATAATGATGTGTTTATGTGGGCATACACTATGTGCATTCCCCCAATATCATAACCTATTTAAAAACTATGACAAACTACATAAAATGTGATCATATACTAGGTACATGTATTTATGGTGCCATCTATCAAAACTATGTAAAACATTTGTGACTACCTAAGAAAATGTTATACCAAATTGTGATAACCTATATCAACTTGAAACCACTATTTTATGTGAATATGGACAACATTGCTCTATGTATTCATCTAAAATGTCATTTTATCATAATGAATGTCACTCGATACCACCTTATCTTAGCTTACACCTAGACCTCTATTACAACATATTTTTATTCTTTTATAAATTTCATGTAGGTCCAACCCACTCCTAGATATACCAAAAGTATCACTATGCCATCCCTTAGGCACACATAACCCTTATTCACTAGATTTTTCCACCTAAATTGTAGTGTGGCCTTTTGGACACTAAAAAGTTATGATATTGACCTAGGGAGTGTGATAGTGTCCATTATATTTTTACTCCCCCAATGGATATGTTTCTATACTATAAAGCACTTGTAGGGTCTGCCTAGACCTATTTCACATCTTGAAAATCACTAGAATGTTATATATA
Source organism: Torreya grandis (assembly GCA_037957365.1). Lineage (NCBI taxonomy): Eukaryota > Viridiplantae > Streptophyta > Pinopsida > Cupressales > Taxaceae > Torreya > Torreya grandis. The sequence goes on from JARHVA010004036.1 coordinate 1,080,095, forward strand.
CACCATTTTCATTCACTTATCCACTAGAGAGAAATGAAATGAAAATAATCTCAAAAAAATTATAAATAAAGGTGAAAATCATGGTCATTGATCCCTATTCTACCCTACTTTTGCTTACACCCATCTACAATAGCCCATAGCTTAGATTACTTAGATTTATAGTCTCAAGTAACACTTAAAGCACTCAAATAAACACTCATACTATCATTCACTAGAACTTTCACTATCCCTTATATTTGGATAACTACATAAATATTGATCCCCTTTTGAGGTATTGGTATGTAGTCAATGCTCAACACATGATGTGTTGATATCATGTCCAACCTACCCTGATAATGCCATTATTTTTTACTTATGCTCCTCAAATATAGAAATAAACATGGAGGTGTAGGGTTTAGCATAAAATTAGTCAAGACAAGGAATGAATAACAAACTATTATTCATGCACACAAGCACAAAATCCACACAACTAAGTGAAGTTAAACCTATAAGATCATTGTCCCTACTCGCAAAAGGACACTACCATGGACTAGAGGACACTAGTGTAGTGTGTTATTGTCTAAAGGATCACACTATATTATAAGAGGCATTATAAATCCTTATTACTATTCATGACACTCTAAATAGGTCTATTAAAAAATTATATCCTATCACTCATATGTCTTAGTTAGTTTCTAGCTAAGTACATATCTTGTAAATAATTTTCTATTTATAGAATAATAAAAGAATTCAATTATTATACAAATCAAAGTTTTTAATCATCATATATTTATTTATTGATTTATTATTCTAAGAAATTATCAAAATAGGGTTTTAAATTAAATAATCACCTTTAAAGTTATATCATTTGGTCAACCCAACTTACTTTAAATAGTTTAAAAACCCTAGCCCTAGACTACATTTAGGGTTTATTTTTCCTACCTTCTAGAAATCATACTTAGATTTTATATCCCTTTATCTTTTCATTTTTATTTCATCTACTCATGATAATAATTATAACATATGTTTATCATTTTCTAATGTAATGTTTTCTACTTTAATTTTCATGTTTGTTTACTTTCATTTGGAATAGATTAAAATAATATATAAACACACATGTACATGATGTATTATATTACTTAAAATATATTTCATATACCATTATTTATCTATCATATTATGTTTATCTTATGTGTAATTTAATCATAAATAAAATCATAATACACATAAAATATATAATACATAATAAAAAAACATATTACCTAAAATTAACAAATATCCTTTAGATACTTTTTGATCTTTGGTTCACTTTGATTCCTTACCTATTGATACTAGAAATAAGAGAACATCATTGGGTTTGATTATCCCTCCTACTTCCCAATCCTACACATCTAGCTACTATCCCAATTCTACTACTAACTCTAAGCTCCTAGTAGAACCCATAGTCCAAGATAAGACATACAAAAGAGATCTTGAAGCATGGTAGGTTATCCCAACCCATGGTTATAGATTTATCATTCAGATCGATGTTCCTCCAACTATAGTTTCTATTTTATGTCTTATTAAACATTTTGACACATACAAAGATGTATTATATACATAACTTTGTGATACTAAGGTACCAAGAAAAAAAAAGACATATTATGTTGCTTATATAATTAGTACTATGAATTGGACTAAAGAGTTTATCTCCTTCAAAAAATAAGATCTCCCACTATTGGCATGTTATTATCATTGAAGTCAAAAGGATGCATCATGCAAAGGTATAATGGTCATTGATGTCAAAGATGTATCATGTAAAGATTTTAATATGAAGGTTGATGTGAAAGGTGAGTAAGGATAGATGGTAGTATGTGACATGTCAAAGAATAAAAGAGTGTTGCATTGATGATAATTTCCATAAGTGGTGTGATCATGGATGGTACATGTCATGGAAGATGTTTGAAGACAACTAATTTATACATAAGAATCCATGTGACAAGATAAATTTTAAGGCAAGAGAGAACTTAAAGGAAGTAGATAATTTGAATGTAAGAGATAATTTGAAGGAAATTAATGTCCTATGGTTGCATGAAGGCATAGGTCAAGGTGTCAAAGGTGCTCAAGTGCATGGAAGAAATATGTCTAATCATATGAAGCTTAGTTATGTGGTTTTAAGTCTATATGAGGTTATGGAAGATTGTTGTCATCAGAAAGAGAATGGTGTGGTGATATGAGTGTGGTGTAATGTCTTATATATACTTGGTTGATGTTTTTTTGAGGTCATGACATGAAAATAACAAGTCAAGGCATCAAGTGCATTGGAAGCTTGAGTTTAGTCATGACATGGTAGAGGTATGAGTTAGTGGCATGATGAGTGAGTAAACTCAAGAATGTGAGAGGTTGTGAAGAATATTTTATCATGTATTTAATCTAAATTTTAACATGAATAATAGTTTCAAGGTGATCTTATAGGGGTAGGACCTTCAGTCTAGGTCTGTATCTAGACCTTACTTAAACCTTCCCTGGCTTAATGAGGTATCATGATATGTTATCAAGTAACGTGAAGGATATATGGTAGAGTTTAATCATGAGATATATTTTATGGAATGATAATGACATGTTTAATATAATAGTTAGGTGTTGAGATTATGAAAAGAGGCATGAAGTTTAGTTTAAGTCCTAGTAAGGTATGAAGAGTATGGTGTAGAGAGAGAGTTTATCCAAATGGGGTACAATTCTTAGTTTTTAATGAAACTATGAGTATATAAGCACTAAAAAAATTGATTCAAGGTGTTTTATTCATGTTCATGAATTTTGAGGTTCTATTTTGAAGAATAAGGCATGAAAAGTTGTTTGGAGGTCTCTCAAGTGCTTAAAATGAAGAGTTCTCAACTTGAGAAGGATTTTATTGTGATCATTAGATTATAAAAAATTTTCATGGGAACCTAATAAGTTAAATATATATGGTTAAGGGTCCTTTATTAAAATTATAGGCATTATTTTTTAGATTGAGGGGCTATGCTTTATGAATGATCGTTAAAAATAGAAACTGATTAAAACCCTCTTAGAACCCTAATGAAGACCCAATATTGAAGATGTTTCTAAAAAATGATTAGGATTGATTGAATTTTTTATTTAATATATTTTATCTTGTATTATAATCTACTAGTTACCTTTATGTGGTATTGGTAAGAGAGATGATAGAGAAAACATTGAGTTACAAGCTTGTTCCTAAAAACATTACTATAGAAGTCAAAATTTGCATTAGACATAATAATAAAATGGATTGAGAAAGAAGGTATTTAATAATAATATATTTAAATTAAGGTTTATGGATATTTTCCATCCCTCAAGTTTTCTAAACTGATCATCCAAATTAGCCAGTTGCTAATAGGCCTAATGGTGTAAATAGTGAAAAATTGAGGTAGTAGTGAGAAGATGAATTATAATGTATTTTATTGATATAATGATGAATTAAAGTAAATATATATGTTATTTAGGAATTTTAATATATTTTAATGTTTGTTATAGGTTTTTAAGGTCAATGAATATGGTGAAAAAGTTGGTCATAAGTTGACCTATCTGGTTTAGATAAGATAGTGAGATATAACATAATGAGATTGGTCTAAAATACCAATATTTGTCGTTATAAAATATGATATCTATATTTATTATTGTATTTATATCTCAAAGGACCATATATATGCATCATAATTCATGTAAAGTGTTTATATAGGTGTTTGAGGTCTGAGTCACCATGACTGATCTTTAAGGTAAATTAGCAGTTTTAAGTGAGTGAGTTGCAGAGATGTTCTTGAGATCTTATCTCCTAAGTAGAAGTTTATAATTAATTTTTTAATTAAAATAAGGTAATTTATACTCTATATATTTAATTTTTTTATCATATTTTAGTGGATTAAGTATATTTGAGCTTCACTTTTTCAAGATAGACTTTTGAAACATAGGCTTAATATGATAGTTTGTCCTACAAGAGGTTTCATGATATGAATGAAATACATAAGTATAAAAAAGAATTGAGGAGGTTATTATATGTATATTTATAGTAATTAATTTTTTTATTTGTTTTATAAATCCATTTAGGTGAAAGATAATTAATTTTTGGCATTAAGAGATAGACCTAATGCAATTAGGTCTCCATGAGACCTAAAAGTGAAATGAGGCCTAATTAAGTCATGTCAAACAAAAAGGGACTAAAATATCATTTTATTTATGTCCATAAAATTTAATAATTCTATTATATGTCATACCTAATAGGTTAATGGTGTGTGGTTGACTAATTGGTAGATGAACAAGGAATGGTATATATACAAGGTAGTTTTAGGCCTATTTATGTAAGTGAAGAAGAAGTGAATGAAATATGAGATTTAATACTATAAGGAGGTATTTTATACTATAATATGGGTTTATATAAACTATAATGAAGATATAATAGGATTTATTAGTATTAATATCAAGGTCATATGACCTAATCAGTCTTAAAGAGACCTAGTTGAGCGAAGAGGCCTAGAAGGCAGTTTGAGAGGGATAAGAGTGTGAAGAGATGAAAAGGTGGTCATAATCTATTGGTTAAAAAAAATAGGTTTTTTTAGGTGATAAAATCAATTATTTTTTTGAGTTGGTTTTGATTCATATAGGGTGGTGTGCCTCTTTGCATGTGGGTGATTGCTAAATCCTAGTCAAGTGGGCGCTTGGCTAGTTGGGGTTGATGCATGTGGAGTTGGTGCTTCAATAAATTTGGTTTTTGTGCTATATGAATATATTAAAATTTCATATATCAATGTTTTTTATTCCCCTTAAGGTTTTTCAACATATTTTATGTGTTCTTGTGTTTCATGCTTATGTGGATAGTTACTTGTGCTTGCTAGATCTATATGTTTATTTGAATGGTTCGTGATTGCTTAAGTGTAATTAAATCAAAGATTTTAAATATTGATTCGCCCCCTATTAGTCACTATGATTAAAAAAAATTGTATCATATCTTGGTCCTTTGAAGTAGGCCTAACATCTTGAAGGATATCCTTAAAGCATAAGCATATATGGTTAACAAGTTGAAGGAGGGTTTTCAACCAATAAGGTTCCTCTATTAAATGGAAATAACTATTAATTTTATATCATCAAAATGAATACCTATCTCATGTATTAAGGTTATGACATATGGTAATTTTTTATTTATGCATTCATTCCACCTTCTACACCACCAACTAATGTAGCAGGAAAGAAGGAAAATGAGAATAACTCTAAGAAAATGAATTCCATCCTTTGTGGTCTTTCAGAAGAAGAATTTGTTAAGGTCATGCATTTTGATACAAATAAAGGGATATGGGAAAATTTTCAAACCATCTATGAAGGAGACACCAAATTTAAGTTGGAAAAGTTGCAGACTCACCATAGGCAGTTTGAAAGTTTGAGTGTGAAGGAGGATGAAAATATTGCATCTTATCTACTAAGAGTAGATTAGGTGGTAAATATCATCAAAGGTCTAGGTGATAAATTATAATAATCACTAGTATTAACAAATTTAATAATATACTTGACTTATATGTTTGATTAAAAAATGTCTATAGTAGATGAGATCAAATATATTAACACACTATAGATGCATGAGCTTCATGGAATCTTGATTGCCTATGAAATGAAAATAAGTGATGGAAAACCTTACAAGAAGGAAGTTACATTCAAAGTTGTTCAGAAGTCACAATGTAAGAAAGCCAAATATAATGACATAGATGTTGATGATGACAAGATAAAATCCATGTTTTTCAAAAAATTAGGGAGTGGTTTTGGTAAGTATAAGGGTAAATTACCATTCAAATGCTTCAACTATGGTAAGATTGGTCACTTTGAATTTAAGTGTCCTAACAAAGATAAGATTGAGAATGATGAATAACATGATGAACATCATGGTGATGATAATAAGGTCTATAATCCTGACAAAATCAATAAATATTTTAGGAAGTATGAAGGAAAGAAAGGGTCATTCAAGAACAATAGAACTTTCTATACCAAAGAAGATAATAAATCATCTAATGTATGTGCCACAAGTACATCTGATAGTGATGATGATAGTAACAGGCATAATAATAATGAAACCTTATTCATGGATATAAAAATAGGTAATGAGGGTTATTCAAAATGGAAAGGCCTTATGGATGATGAAGAATAAGATGAAGAGGATAAAGTAAACATTAAAGCATAATTGGTGAGTTATCTATAGGAGTTGAAGTTCCAAAGAAGGAAGAATAAAAAACTAAGATCATTGGTTAAGAGTTATGAGGATCAAATGAATCTCTTTGAAGAGAGACTAAGAATAAAATACAGTGAACATGGGGAGATCATAAAATAGTTGGAAACTCATATTGAAATTGTCAACACAAGTCTTAAGACCAAGGAAGAAGAATGCTTCAAGTTTGGAATAGAAATGGAGTCCTTGAAGTTAGAACTAGATCAAGCATCAGTCAAGTTGAAGACACATCAAAGATTTGAGAAGAGTACTAAATATTTTTGTGATATTTTGAGTAGTCAAAGGTTTATACATGAAAAAATAGGTCTTGGGTTCAAATAAGACCAAAAGTAGAATGAGAAAAGTTAGACCTCAAAACCTATGTAGAAACTCTCAAATCTAAGACTCATAGTGATCATAAACAAGTCAAGAATAATAACATGAAGAGACCAATTAGGCATCCAAATGAAATGAGGTATTTCAATTATTTCAATGGTTATTGTTTTTCTTGCCATAACTTTGGTCATACAGCAAGTGCTTATAGAATGATCTTAAGGAATGAGTTATCATGGGACTATGGGAGGAGTGATCAATCAAGAGGTATATATAGAAATGTTATTTTCTACATTTATCATAATATGGGACACATTGAAATTTTTTGTCTTAATAGAGTTAGAAGGCCCTCAAGACTTAATAAGGTATATGGATCTCTTAGAGTGCATGAGAAGAGTCAAACATCGGTATGGAAGTCAAAGAAAGTCAAGAATGATTATATTGAGCCAAATGGTCAAGATGGATTATTTACTAAGATAAAACAAGGATCAGAAGTGAAGGAATGTCAAGAATACTAGCTATCTACATGTATTGATAAGGTAGTCAAATAAAGAAGAAAGATGAAAAAATGGATGAGTCAAATGCTTTAGTCAATCCTAAGTAGATTCTAAAGAGGGACTATCAGTCTCATTATTTCAAGATAGCTATAGAAAATGATTTAGAGATTAAGAATCCCCTGAGTTCATGGATTTTTGAGATCCTTATGAAAAGGAATGACTTTTTTAGGCTTGATGGAGACACTCTTATATTAATAGAATCATGAGGTTGTAGTCAAGGAAGGACTCATCTTGAGAGGATTATAGATTATTTATGTTGTAAGGTATGAGTTGTTTTCTTTATAAGCTTGATTTGTGTTGAGAAGCAGTATTTATATCAAGATACTTGAAAGAGGTTGAGAAAGGTCTGTGAGTCAAGATGACTCATATGATGAGCACAAGCTATGATGACAAAGGGGGAGATAATCAGATGACTCATTAGCTTCAAGAGTAGATAAGTAAATGGTCTATGTCAAAGAAGGTATACATAAAACATGAAGACATGTTGAATAATGTAGTCAAGACTGAGAACATGTTTATATGATGCTTCATAGACTCTATGATCCTATTACCAAAAGAGGGAGAGAGCTCAAAAATAGAGAAAGTTTAGAATTGGAAAATTAGCCTATTTAGAGATGTTTCTAAGAATGGTTTCCATATTGTGACTTAAGAGGAGGGTATGGAGTTAAGGGCATCTTTATAGCTATATGTTTTGAAGTGTTAATATAGTGATAAGAAGAGTTGTTTATTGAGGTACATTTTAATTTTTTTATAAGTTGTTTACAACAACTAGTATGAGATTAAGTTGATTTTTGTTAGTATTTCTCTATGTTGTTTATTGAAATTCAAGTCTAAGAATTAAATGGTAATTTTAGAAAACCCTTTGTCATTCATGTTAAAAAGGGGAGAATGAGTAGATGGGAAAAGTACCATTTTGAAGTGACTTAATTTTTTTATTTCATTTTCCATTAATGACAAAAAGGGGAGTTTTTTTACATGTTATTGTCATTGATGTCAAAAGGGTGCATCATGCAAAGGCATAATTGTCATTGATGTATCATTTCAATATCATACTATCAAGGTTGATGTCAAAGGTGAATAGGGATAGATGGTAGTATGTGATATGTCAAGGCACATAAGAGTGTTTTATTGATGAGAATTATCATAAGTGGTGTGAGAATGGAAGGTACAAGGCATGTAATATGTTTGAATATAACTAATGTATGCTTAAGAAGACATGTAAAAAGATGCATTTTAATGCAAGAGATAATTTTAAGGCAAGAGATAATTTGAATTAAAAAATAATTTTAAGGCAACTAATGCTTTGTGGTTTCATGAAGTCATATTTCAAGGTATCAAAGGTGTTTAGGTGCATGTACAAAAGATGTCTAGTCATATGAAGCTTAATCATGTGGTTTTAAGTCTATATGAGGTTGTGAAAGATTGTTGTCATCAAAAATATAATGGTGTAGTGATATAAATGTGGTGTAATGTAATATATCTTATTTTTTGATGTTTTTTTGAGATCATGACATGGATGGAATAGGTTAAGGCATCAATTCGATTGAAAGATTGAGTCTAGTCATGGCATGGTAGAGGTATGAGCTAATGGCATGATGATTGAGTAAACTCATGCATGTGAGAGGTTTTTAATGTTTCTTGAACATGTATGTGAGGAATTTAAACACTCATAGCATTTTCAAGGTGAGCCTATAAGGGTAGGAAATTTAGTCTAGGTTTGCATCTAGACCTATCTCAAACCCTACCTAGTCTAATAAGGTACCATGATCTATTGTCAAGTCATATGAAGGATTTATAGAAATGTTTAATCATGAGATATGTTTTATGAAATGAGATTGAGATGTTTATCATGAAAATGAGGTGTTTAGATCATGGAAAGAGTCATGAAGGTTAGCTCAAGGCTAAATAAGGTATGAATACTATGGTGTAGAGAGATAGTATAGCCTAATGGGGTATCATGATCATTTTTTAAGGGAAGTGTGAGTAGGTGATCATAGACAAAGATGATTCAAGTTATTTTAGGCATGTTCATGAAGTTTGAGGTTCTAGTTTGAAGGAAAATGCATGAAAAGTTGTTTGGAGGTCTCTCAAGGGTTTAGAATGAAGGGTTCTCAACTTGAGAAGGTTTTTATTTTGTTCATTAGCTTATAAAAACTTTTCATGAAAACCTAAGAAATTAATGGTAAAAGGAGAATGATCCTATCTTAAAATTATATGCATTAGTTTTTGGATTGAGGGGCTATGATTTATGAATGATTGCTAAGAATGGGAGATAGTTTAAACCCTCTTAGAACCCTAATGAAGACCCTATATTAAATATTTAACTCAAAAGTTCTCAAGATGGGTTAAATTTGATGTAGTTATTACACAAGTTTATCTACTTTTGTCCTTGATCAATGAATCACCTTCTCTAGTTTTAGGTTTAAGAGTAATTTCACAATGCAAAAGTATAAGTTTATAATATATTTATAATATTACAAGGTATTAATATTTCTTAGAATAGTCTCTAATAATTCTCTATACCCCTTTTGGAAATATTTCAATTAGCTACCTTTGACTTATGCAAATCCACCTTCCCAAATAACATTCCTTATAGCTCTATCTGACTGTACTTTCCCTTGTATGGAAAAAGTAAAAACTATTGTGAATTTCCAATGTTATATTATACTTTGTACTATTATACCACAACTATGTGTTAGTTTTCATGACCTAACTCACTCCCTAGGTCCCTTTTCTTTCTTGTATCCTTCCAAATTACTCCTCTTTTATCCCATAGTCAATACCTCAATCTATAAATATATAATATAGAGGTTAAACAGTATTAAATTTATTTGATTCAATTATTTCAAGAAAAAATACACAAGATTACAAAAAATTGTGAATTTTCAACAGTTGGTTATCTCAGAAAGTTCAAAACCCTAGTTGTCAAGGTTGATGCAAAATATTAAGACTGAGGATACAAATAATTACACATAATGAACCACACATAGTTAAAATAAAAACAATTATTGGAATGAGTCTCTATGATGTTAATACACATTTTTAATTTGATGAGTATGTTCTCAAAACCCTCGGTTCACATTATAACAAGAAATCTTGATCATTCTTGATCATCTTCAATTGACAAAAAATAGGGGTTAAGTAGGATTTTGATAGTTTCAATATTTCCAATAGTATTTAGAACCTATTAATATATTATCACACATTAAGTGAATTATTCAAACCCTATTCAATATCCTTGGGCCCTAAACAAGATACAATGCAATGTTCTTAATACTTAGAATTCTCCATTAGTGTGGACTATAGATTACCAAGAACAAGATTTAAAACTATCAATATCATGTATCCACATTACAATAATTGTGTATGAAGACAAAATAAATCATTATGTTAATATGTGTTTTCATTTATATGATTCGATTGAAAAATATGATCAAAATGTTCAAATCACTTCTTGAACAAAACTGTATATGAATATACCCTACTCACAAACTTATCAGTCTTTACAAAAATGAGTGATAAACAACTCAATGAGTGTTCCCATGTCTCAGAAAGGATAGTATGTTTTGGTTACAAACAAAATCCATAAACATTTAATGAAACTTCTTACCACATTGAATACTCAACACACAAATGTTCAATTATAATCATGCCACTTCAATGTACTCAGATTTTTTAATAACATAGTCCTTATTAATTAGTCAAGATATATTTATTCCATGTCCATTCTCCATCATATTCAAATGGAAATCATTATGACCAAATAAAAAAATAACTCTCCAAACTACTCGAAGAAGCATAATTGAATCTTGGATCATTCCCACATAGATATTATTGAATTACATTGCATTTTTTTTATGTTTTACCATATATCCAATGTATGACCATGTATAAAATACTAAGGAACATATTAAGTACCATTTTAATTATCCTAATACCTCTTAGACATGTTTTCATAATTTTACACCTTTATACAATGCATGTAAATCCTTCAATAAGGCTTAAAATTTAAAATTTTCAAATAGGTGGCATTTTGAAGAGAAAATCAATAATTTAAATTTTATGCAACTTTTGCTAACCTAGAATACACTAAGACAAAATTAGGACCTAAATAACCTATGAAACATATAAAATACAAATTCAATCCCAAAATATATTTCATTTTGGGGTCCATATAGGATGCCCCTACATCACACTACCAAGCTAAATAAATTTTGCCATAGGTTTCAACTTTGTGTATGCTCTTGTTTACTCAGATTGTACCTCCTAATAGAACAATGTTGTTGATACTTAACTCTCATTGAGGTGAACATGTTCTTAGGCCCCAAAATTAGGCCTCCTCTGGTTCTTCTTCTTCAATGGTGTACCTACACATGTAACAAACTTGTTAAGGAAAACATAATTGTTGTCTTCTACTACTTGCTTTGGATGTGAATACCATGCTTCCACTCCTTCAAACTGATCCATCACAGCCTTAATTCCATAAGACACTACTGTTACAAATGTGTCTTCTCTATCCTTCACCCATTACCCTTGATTTTTATGCGTCACCTCATATATGTCATCTTTTTGGTCCTTATTTGACATTTTCTTACATAAATGATTGGTTTGTTGTTGAATATCATATTCATAACTTCTCTTTTCCTCTTACATACACAAGGAATGCATTTTTTCTTCCACATTCTCATTCTCTTTATTTAATCCAATTATATTATTACATTTATTTGTATGTCCTTCATGGACCTGTTGTATATCTTACATCTCTTTCTCATCCCTTTCCTTTTCAAGACACTCTATCATGCATGTGAGCTTGCCTATTACTCCTATGAAATCACAACTTGAAATATTTACCAAGTGCTGAGACATACTTAAAAATAACTCATTCACATACTTTCTTGAAAAGGTCTTACTTGACCAAGGTTCATACTCCTCATCTTGGGCTACCTCAATCTCCTTGGGCTATTCATCCATCCTTATATCTTCATCCTACTATTGTATTAACTCCTTGTAACCTACAACCAATACCTTAGAATAGACACCAAAAAATTTGTCATCATTCTTCAAAGGTATTAATGTATGATTGATTCCCTTATGTTCCAAATAATAGGTGTTCTTCATCCCATCATGAATAGTTAACCTATCAAACTACCAAGGCCTTCCTAGTAATACATGACAAACATCCATGGGGATGATATTACACATGACTTGATCCTTATAGGTTCCAATTTAAAAATCTATTAAACACTATTAATTAACAAGCACATGATATCCTTTCTAAAGCCAAGAAACTTTGTAAGGTGTAGGATGTGGTAATATTTTGAGGCCTAGTTTAATTACCATCTCATTTTAAACTAAATTGTTTATATTTCCTGAATCTATTATTATCTTAAAACATTTACCATGAGACTTACATGTTGTTCTAAAGAGTGTTTTGCATTAAGTAGGTTCTTTATCCTTTGGTGGCTTCAATAATGTCCTCCTCAACAAAAGTGACTCTACTTATTTAGGTACCTCTATATGTGAAGCTGATCCAACACTTTTTTCCTCTTTAGGATTCATCACTTGATTTATGCTCCCATTTCTATAACTTCTTTTTTTTGTTCCTCTAGACACTCGCAATACTTATGACCTACATAATTTTTTCATTTAAATTATTTTAATATGAATCCAATAGTTCCTTTTCCTCTAGATACATATCCACCACTATAGTATGACCTCCTACCTATATAACCACCTCTAGGTTATGTTTCATGCCTTTGTACACTACTTTCACCTTCCTCATATGCATTCTTTCTCTAGTACTCTCCTCTTCCTCTCACTTGTTTACCTCTCCCTCATACTTGTTGTGTATTCCTTCTTTCCAACTTCTCCTTAGCTTTCAAGGCTACTTAGTAATCTTCTTAAACTATTTTCAAAGTCAATTTACCGATATCATCTTGTATGGAGAACTTGAGACCATTCATGTACCTTACTACCTTCTCATCATCTTCTTCCAAGTGACCTATTTTGATTGTTAATTAATGAAACTCTATTGTATATTCCTTCAATAAATGTTCCTTTTTTCTAATATTTTTCAATCTCCTAAAAAAATGTGTATGGTAGTCTTTGGTCATGAACTTTGGCTTCATCTTCATCACCATCCTATCCCATGACTAGATCTTTGCTTACTTCTTCTCCTTTTTTCTTCCTAGATTCCATCCAACTTAAAAGAAATATGTCATCTTAATATTATGAATAAAAATTTAAATTTATTGGTGTCATATACCTCCTCATACTTTAAATACTTGTACATGGTTGATATCTAATCCACCAACTCATCCACATTGATATTGCCTTCATACATTAACATATCTAGCTTTAGTTTTAAACCCATCTTCATCATGGATTTGATCAATATTTACTCCAATATATATTTTATTTATTCCTCCTTTTCTAATCTATGATATTCCTCTTCTCTGAAACTATCATCTTTAGTTATGACCCTCTTCTTTGAGCTATCTCCATGGCTACCATTCTTGCCTACATATTCCTCATTTCAATGACCAAATTTTCCACATTCTAGTGCATTATTTGAGATTCTATAGGTTTTATTTTTATTTCTTCCAATTTTTCCTCTTTAAACTTATCCTCTTACCATCCTTACACTCTGATACCAAATGATGCATAGATTGCACAAGTTTTTCTCCTTTTGTCTTTGATCAATGAATCACCTTCTCTACTTTTAGGCTCAAGAGTTATTTCACCATGAAAAATTATAAGTTCACAAGACTTTTATAAGATTAAAATTTCATAATACTAATTATAATATTCTTTTATATCTCTCTATACCCCTTTTGGAACTATTTCAATCACCTACCTTTCACTTATGCAACTCTATCTTTCTAACTAGCATTCCTTATAGCCTTATTTGACTATTCTTACCCTTGTATATAAAAATTAAAAACTATTTTGAATTTTAAATGTTATATTATCCTTTATCCTATTATACCCACCTATGTGTCAATTTTCATGACCTAACTCACTCCCTAGGTCCATTTTCATTATTGTAGCCTTCCAAATTAGGCTTGTTTTATCCCTTAGTCAATACCTCAGCCTAAAAATACATACTATAGAGGATTTATAGTATTAATTTTTTTTTAAAAAATTATACCATGTAAAAATATACAATATGAAAAAAATATTGTGATTTTTAATGGTTGGTTATCTTAGAAAGTTCAAAACCCTAGCTGTCAGGGTTTATGGAGACTATGTAGGCTAAGGCTACAAATAATTACATAGAATGAACCACACATGATTTAAATACAAAAAAATAATTGTAATGAGTCTATGTGATGGTAATACACATTTTTAATTATATTATTACATTATCAAAACCCTTAGTTCACATTATAACTAGAAATCTTAGTCATTATTGATTGTGTTCAATTGACATAAAATAGGGGTGAAGCAGTGTTTGATAGTTTCAATCCTTAAAATAGTATTTATAAACTATGAATATGTTACCACACATTAATTTACTTATCCAAACCATATTTAATATCATTTTTCCCAAAAAATATCAATGCAATGTTCTCAATACTCAGAATTCTCCATTAGTGTGGACTGTAGATTACCAAGAGTAAGATTTAAAACTGTCAATAGCATATATCCATCTGACACTATGTATGAAGATAAAATCACTAATTATATTAATTAATGTTTTAATTTATATTATTCAATTGAAAAATATGATCAAATTTCTCAAATCACTTGTTGAATAGAATTGTATATGAACATACCTTGCTGACAAACTTATTAGTCTTTACAAATATGAGTGCTAAAAAGCTCAATGAGTGTTCCCATGTCTCCAAAATGATAGTATGGTTTGTTTAAAAAATAAATAGATAAAAACTAAATGAAACTTATTAGTTACACAAATGCTTAGTTACAGTCATGACACTTCAATGTACTCAAAATTTTCAATAACACAGTCCTTCATTAATCAAGATTTATTTATTCCATGTCCACTCTCTATCACAGTTGAATGGAAATGACTATCACCACATCAAAAATTAACCCTCCAAAACTAATCCAAGAAGAATAACTGAATATTGGATTATTATCATGTATATATTATTGAATTACATTGTATTTTTTTATGTTTTACCAATATATCCAATGTATGACCATGTATAAACACTAAAGAACATAGTAAGGACCATTTTCATTATCCTAAGACATATTATACATGTTTATATACTTTTAAACATTTATAAAATGAATTAAAATAATTTAACAAGGCTTGAAATTTCAAATTTTCAAATAGTGGCATTTTTGAGAAAAAATCCATAATTCAAATTTTATGCAACTTTTGCTAACCTAAATCACACCTAAGACAAAATTAGAACCTAAAGCACCTATAAAACATGTAAAATACAAAGTCAAACAAAAAATAAATATAATTTTTGGGTCCATATAGGATTTACCTAAATTTTATTACTCATTTAAGATATTTTATCTTATAGTGGACTCTCCCAGGTACCTCCAGGTGGTATTGGTTAGAGAGGAGAGAGAAAATGTTGAGTTACAGGATTGTTTCTAAATAAGTTATTGTAAAAGTCAAAAGTTACATTGGAAATAGTAATAAAATGGATAGATTAATAATTTATATACTCATATTATATGTACATGAAGTTTTATGGATATGTTCCACCCTTCAAATCTGCTAGACTGGTCATCCAAGTTAGCTAGTCGCTAATAGGCCTAATGGTGTAAACAATGAAAAACTTAGGCAATAGTGACAAGATGAATTGGAATGTGTTTTCATGATATAATGATAAAACCAAGTGCATAGATATGTTTTTAAGGACTTGAAATATGTTCATTTTTGGTATAAGTTTTGGAGGTTAGTGAGTATGGCGAGAAAGTTGCTCACAAGTTGACCTGTTTGGTTCATATAAGACAATGAGATATAAGGTCATGATATTGGTCTAAAAGATGAATATTTTCCATTATAAAATATGATATTTATATTTTAGGATGGTATAGAGATATCATAAGATAATATAATGAATCATAAGTCATGTAAAGTGTCTATATATGTTTTGGATGTCTGAGTCACCTTGACTACTCTTTAAGGTAAACCAAGAGTTCTAAGTGAATTAGTTATAGAGATGTTCTTGAGATCTTATCTCCTAAGTGGAAGAATATAATGAAATTTTTAATGACATTAAGGTCATTTAGAAATTTTATAAATACTTTTTTTTATCTTATTTAAGTGCTTAAGTATATTTTAGCTTCACTTTTATAAGACAAACTTTTGAAGCACATAGGCCTAATAGGACAATTTATCCTAAACAAGGTTTTATGGTATAAAAAAAAGACACAAGTCTAACCAATAATAGAGGAGGTTAGTATAGGTATATTTATAATAATTTATTTTTTTTAGTTTTTGGAAAAATCCATATAGGCCCAATAGAATCAAGTTTTGGAATTAAGAGATAGACCTAATGCAATTAGGTCTCTATGAGACTTAAAAGTGAAATGAGGCCTAATTGAGTAATTTTAGACCATATTGAACTCAAATATAATTTTATTATTATACATAATATGTACAAATACCTATTCTATGTCTGACCTAAGAGGTTAAGGGTGTGTGGCTAACTAAGTGGTATATGAATAAGGAATGGAATATACACAAGGAATTTTTTAGCTTATTTGTGTAAGTGAATAAAATAGAATATTAAAAAATATAATGAGGTCTATTAGACCACAATATTGGTGGATATTAATTATCATGAAGATCTAAAAAGAGTTCTGAGAATGAATATCAAGGTCATATGACCTAATCAGTCTTGAAGAGACCTAGTTGAACGAAGAGACCTAGAAGGAAATTTGAGAGGGATAAGAGTGTGAAGAGTTGAAGAGTTTGTCATCATATATTGGTTGAGAAACATAGTGTTTTAAAGGTGATAAAATCCATTATGTGGATAATTTGGTATTGAGTCATCTAGGGGGTTGGTGTCTCTTTGCAAGTGGGTGATTGCTAAAGCCTAATCAACTAGATGTTTAGCTAGTTGGAGTTAGTGTTTAACTAAATTTGGTTTTTTTATTATAGGAATATATTCAATTTTTTTATTTTAGTGTGTTTTCTTAACTTGAGTGTTTACCACATATGATATGTGCTTTTGTGTTTTGTGCTTATGTGGATAGTTGCTTGTACTTATTAGATCTATATGTTTGTTTGAATGGTTCATGATTGATTAAGTGTAATTAAATCAAAGGTTTTTAAGACTGATTCATCCCCCTACCCCATTATTCATTGTTATTCTAACATGAAACTCATCACATCATAGAGAAACATTTACCTTTTTACATCCAATTATGAATTAATGATGTGAGTGTCAAATGAGTGTTAGTCAAAAATGTACTAGGGTTAAACATTTGTAACATCTCTTTTCTCCAACTTCTTAATATACATTCTAAGGATTTATATCCTTTTGATATGAATATCTAAGGATTTTATAATATTCAACATAATTTTTTGGGTCAAATAACACTAAACTTTACATTGGGACCCAAAACACTACCTATAACATGTTCTGTCATGCCCAACTATCTTAACTATAATATTTGTATTGGGAGACCTTAGATTTATGATATAAATGTGGTACCCTAAAAATTACATGCATGTTTAAAATTTAGTTACAAAGGTTTTATATACACATTCCCTATGGATCATGAACCATTCAAATATTGTGAAAATACAGAACCTTCACACAACTATATTCCTCACATGGACTTTACTACAACACCTACATAGTATATTATTCATAGTTAGAATATGCCTCCATCAAACACCATAAGTGTATATGATGATAGATTCACTTCTCCATTTGAATTAAAATATTTCAAAATAATGGGCTACACAAGATAGGGCCTCAAAAAACATGAATACGGATTTCTTAATCTTATTGAGGCATATAATCAAAAAGGTAGGTAGGGAGTTATATATAAGGATAATATCTATAATTATAAGTATTATCACCAGGGTTCTCATCTTATAGTGTTTTTTCCACCCATTCCATGGATAGACAATAGATTCAGTCATATCTCTACACTCTCAGTTGTTTACACCAACCTTATTGATGATATTATTTCTCCATATCGACCCACTTTTGATGAGTTCTCTAATAATGGATATTTATTAAAATTATTAGTGGCATATGAGGATATCCATTCCTTATATCATAAAAATATGTTTACTCGTTCCATAAATTCTTAGGCATACTTTGGTGAGAGTTCAAACACATTAGATGCTATCCCCTTCAACATAGATAATGACATACCTACAAAATCTTACACTGCTAATCGATCTACATTACTTAATAAAGATATAGTTAAATTCAATTATTTAATTAAAAATTAATCTCAAATAATATTATTATGTACCACCCTACATAAATAAAATGATGCATATATTAACCAAATTTTAAAGGACTTATAGCTTTTGCTTGGTCCTATTCAGATATGTTAGGCATTGATCCTTCAATCACAATACATAATATTATACTCTATCTAGATGGAAAGCCATTTTAAAAAAAATGCATCCTAATGTGGCTCTTTTATTTAAATATTATATCAAATTCCTCCTTAATGTAGGCTCCATTCAACCATTTTCTCACCCCGAATGGGTCTCTAATATTATGCCAGTTTTTAATCCTAACGACCAAATTAAATATTATTTTAAATTAGTAAATTTAAATAAATCATGTAACAAGGGTGAATTCCACCTACCTAACATTTATATGATATTAGAATACAACAAAGGATCTAAGATGCTCTCTTTCATTGGTGGTTTCACAAGTTATAATTAAATCAAGATAGCTAAAGAGGATCAAGAAAAAACTTCTTTTACCACACCATGGGGTACCTTTTGCTACATAATCATTCCTTTTGGATTAATCAATTATAGAGAAACATACCAATGAAATATGACCCACATTTTTCATGATCTAATTCATATAACATTCAAATACTACTTTGATGACATATTAGCTAAATCAAAAGAGTGAAAACATCATGTAATTGGTTTAAAATAGATTTTTGAAAGGTTGAGATAATACAATGTTTGAATCAATACCATAAAATGTATCTTTGGTTTCACATTTAATAAATTATTTGGATTCATAATATCCCATTATGATATTGAGTTAGATTCAAATAAATACAAATCTATAATGGATGTCTATACCTATAAACTTAAAGAAAATTTGATCTCTATAGGTAAAAATCTAAGACATGCATCATTTTATGGCACATCTAGTAGATACGTCTCAGTCATTCACAATATTACTCAATAAAGATGATAAATTTTAATGGTACATTTCATGATAAGAAATTTTTGATACACTCAAATAATACTTATTGAATCCACTTGACTTGATACCACCAATGCCTGATAGGCTACTTCTCCTTTACATTTAAACCACCAATCATGCCCTTGGGGAAATATTGGCATAATAAGATGACCAACATAAATAATGATATATTTACTACATTAATCACACACTTGTTGATTATGAAATAAATTATTCCACAATGAAAAAGCTCTATTTATCACTTTTTTTCACTACACAAAAGTTTTGGCATTATATGATCAACAATGAGACACAAGTTACTAAAAAAGTATATCCCTTAAAATTTATCATGTCCAAACCACATATCTCTAACCATATTGATAAATGGGTAATTTTACTCACAAAATTTGATCTAAGTATCATGTTAAGAAAATTAACAAAGGCATAGATAATTGAAAACCAATTGACAAAAACACCATTATTATATACCAATCATGTTAATGATACTTTCTAAGATGATTTCATAGATTACAACATCACTTATAACATGTGGATAATGTTATTTGCCTATTTTATATGCATGTTAAGAACTAGAACTAGAATTATCTTTATCAACTGATTTTAACACATAATACCATTTGCACATCAATTAAGTTTCTCATTCACAAATAATATTGTAGTATACAAATCACTTATCCTCAGTCTCCAATCAAATAAATCTCTCCAAATAAAATATATTAAGTGCTACGGGGATTCAAATTTGGTCATCAATCAAGTTATAGATGTATATCAAACCAAGGAAGAACATTTAATTCCATACAAAATATGGTTCAATATCTATAAGCTTAATTTGAATAATTGTATTGAAAATATCCCTCACAAATATAATCATCATGTTGATATAATGGCAAGTGTGACATCATTGATCCCCATTGATATCAATGATAATCAAGCTATCTTTACTATAAAATTCTTACAATCACCATTGTTATCCCAAGATGAACTCATATATATATATATATATATAGACACACACACACACATAGACACACACACATATACAAGTTTTAGCCACCACATGTAGAATAACATCATCCAAATGGTTTTATAATATATACAATTTTCTACACAAGTGTATCATGAAAGATAATTTCACCAAGAATGATAATCACAGATTACAAAGGAATACCCTTTGTTACATCATCATTGGATGTTATTTTTTTAAATTATATTTTTATGGACACCTACTCCAATGTTTGACATCCAATGAAGCTAATTTTTCCATTATCCAAGTATATGATAGCAAGTGTGGTGGCCATTTAAGTAGGAAAGGCATACCACATAAATTACTTTGCTAAGGATATTATTGGCCCACCATGGAATACTAATATGATAAACTATGTAATAAATGTTAGTGAAAAAAAATATACACCATATTCCTTCACAATAATTATAGCTTATTGTCTATCCATGGCCATTCATGGTATGGGGCTTTGATCTCATTGGTAAAATCAACCTAGAATCAATAGGTGAAACAAATGTATCATTATAGACATAATAATTTAATAAGTGAGTGTAATTAGTCCCATTATAATATATATGTCAGTTCCTTATGATGAACATCATTTCCTATTTTGACCTTCCAATGGCCATCATTACAAATAATGGAAATTCTTTTAAGAATAAAATAATGAAGAAATTTTGTGTTAAATACAAGATCGAACACATTTTATCTAATCCATAATACCCACAAGGTAATGCCCAAGTATAATCTACAAATAATATAATTAAAAATATCTTGAGTAAAAAAATTACCAAATTAGGTGATTATTGGCATAATCAACTCATATATTCACTATGGGCTTATAGCACCAGTATTCAGACATTAAAAGGAGCTACTCCTTATTCACTAGTTTATGTAACTAAAGAAGTTGTTTCACTTAAATTATAAATTACATCCCTATGAGTCTCTCTCAAAGGGCTTATCACAAATGACCAATACAGAGAAAAATTTCTACATGAGTTAGAAAATTTGGATCACATATGCATCCAAACTAGATATTATGTGATAGGATACTAGAGACAAATACAATAAGCATACAATAGCTATGTTCATAGCATATAATTCAAACTCAATGATATCATTCTCAAAGAGAACATCAGAAACATTAATGTTAAAGAATAAACAAAATGAAAGTTCAAACCAAATCATCTTGGCTTGTACTTAATCACATAAAATCTTAGCCCCAAGGTATATTATCTTTTTTTAATTAATGGTAAGGTAGTAAAAAATCCACTGAACATCATGCATCTAAGGAGATTCTATATCTAAACAACTCATAGTTTACTTGTACATAGTTTATCCTACTTTTCTCCTTGTATATAGTTTCATTTTCATGTTGCTTGTAGATAACTTATAATAATAAAACACAAAAAACAATATAAAATTTCCAAAAACATTCAAATATTTACTTAGAAAATATAAATTTTAGATTGTATGCATTTTCATGTTTACATTATATATATTTTACAAGTACCACATATGTAATCTATGTTAGTATAGTTAGTTTTATCATACATACATGCTTCATTGGTTCTATTTGAGTGTTTTTAGATCACTACAAGATTCAAGTTTTCTACACATATCTAGATTTGTTACTATTTATCCATTAGGGGAACATACACATACCCATATCCAACATTGGTACCTTCACCCATTGGTGGGAATAATACTACACAACTTATGGTTTTCCAATTTATATATTTATATACTAAATATCATATATTTATAATTGATTATATCTTGATATTGACCATCCTATACTACTTAGATTTGTTGACTATCACTACTATAGACTCAACTTATGTACATCTTTGATATTGATTGGATTTACACCACATGTTCATTCATACTTTCATTTATATACTTATTATTTTAGATTATATTATGTCTCTTTGGTTCTACATCTATTCCAAGACATTTGAATAAGCCATTGTTCCATGGATAAATTTGAATTCCTTTTAGTATGTGTATGATTTGAACATGTGCACATGTCCTTGTGTGTGCCTTCTTAACTATAGATGTGTACAATTAAACATGTCATTATATATATATATATATATATATATATATATATACCCTTGCTTAATCTTTGTGTATGTGGATATTTTAACATGTCTTTATATGTTTTCTATTTCTTAGACTTAGTGACATGTGCCCATGTCCCTTGTATTTTGGCTGCTTGGCCTAATTCTTTTGATTCATGTGTTTGTATGTATGATTTCGTGTATACATCATATCCATGACACTTGTATCTTACTTATTACACTTACATTCAATTTTTTATGCCATGAGGGACATTATGCATTTTCCCTTCCCCCTTGGGTGACTTGATGGACATCATTCCCCAACCTCCTAGGTATTTACTCAAATTATATCCATATTTTTTGTTAATTTACATGATTACATTGCAATCTTAAAAATAATCTAAATGCTAGATCTAACATACTTTAATAAATTTTTATCAAATAGTCTTACATTCTAATGTCATGTATACACATTATATTGGATTATCATGAAGATATCAAATGTTTTCATTATAGCATGCATGATGCATAGTTTTTCTTTTGAGGATAATTATTATAGAGGTTCAAAAACTCCCCTATAAAGAGGTGAAATTAACAAGGATTTTCCATAGATATTAGGCCATATAAATGCACCTAAAACATAATTTTTCAACACATAAACATAAATTACAGAGCTTAGATTTAGAAAAACATAATAAATAAAATTACATACAGATCAATCTCAATTTTACATAGGGAAAACATAGTTGGTCAATAGTGTGGAATATAGGACACTATCATAGTGTTCTAATATCCAAGAACCATGATAATATCTAGTATCCCTAAAAAAATAGAAGTTTTAGAAAAACTATAGTAAGTGCAGTTCAAGTTTGTATAGTTTTAATCATAGGTTATCAGATATGCTTAGTTTATGCTTAATTATACACAAAATTACATAGGTTTTCTAAGATTAGGGGCATCATATATGGAATGATCACTCCCATTTCAGTTTTAGATACTCATATAGTTTATTATGACTTAGTCCAAAATACATATGCATAAATTTTAGATTTGAGGGCATGTACACTATGCATTATTTGTATATGTTCCATTAGAAAACAATACTCTCAGATGGAATGAAAAATCCATGTTGTTAATCTAGACACCATTTTCACCTATTTTTAAATTAGAGGCTTTGTATAAAAATTGCTTATGTATGCCCCCCTTTTGGTAATAGGAAATAAAATTTTGTAAGGAGCTCTAAAAAAATTTAAAAATGTGGTGATATTTACTAACTTATTTTTTTATTACATAATGTTTATGATCAATTTTTAGTATTAGTAATAGATCAAACATCAAATGGTACTTATATGGGTTCTCATAGTAATGTTGAAATTATTATGGAAAAATAAAATATGTGATATCAGGGTTAAAAAAAGGTTGGTACAAGGTTTAAAATTATGAAAAATGGAAAATTTTGGGACCATATTTCACAATGAATAAATGGTTTTTGAAATGGAACTATGGTTTGAAATATATAAAATGTTTAGTTTAAGGTAATATTAGATTGCAGTAAGGCCATCACATACTTTAAAAGTATCGAATATGTATAGATACATATATCATTTTTAAAATTTCAATATTTTTAATTTATTTAAAAAATTGTAAATAAAATGTCCCAAAATAGAGTGATTTCATGTTATGTAGAGTCATTAATTTAGATCGATGAGGAGATCAGATTAGAGAGTACTAAAAAAAGTCTAAGTATTTTTAAAATATTAAACCAGTATAATTGTAGCTGCTTTTATTGAATTTTAATTTTTTTTGAATTGGTGTCAACCCCACTCATTCTAGGAAGGTTGCATATAGATATTACATGGAATTGTCTAAATTTTTTTGGTCTTGTCCCATGCTACTTCTCCTTAGGGATCAACCACATATATTTTTTTCATTCTAGTAGGATGCATAGATTTTATTTTGAGGATAGTTATTAAAGAGGTTCAAAAAGTACCCTATAAAGAGGGGAAATTTACATGGATTTTCCATAGATATCAGGCCATCCCAATGCACCCATAACATAGTTTTTCAACACACAAGCATAGATTACAAATCTTAGATTCAGGAAAACATAATAAAAATAGTTATGTACAAATTAATCTCAGTTTTGCATAGAGACAACATATTTGGTCAATAGTGTGGAATATAGAACACTATCAAAGTGTGATAATATCCAAGGGACCATACTACTATTTAGTATCCCTAAAAATTGAAAAATATAATTTCTAAAAAAAGTATAGTAAGTATAGTCCAAGTTTGCATAATTAAAGTCATAGGTCATCAGAAATTCATAGTTTATGCTTAATTATACAAAAAATTACATAGGTTTGCTAAGATTGGGGGCATCATATGTGGCATGATCACTCCCATTTTAGTTTTAGATACTCAGATAGATTAGTATGACATATTCCAAAATCCATATGCACAAATATTAGATTTGAGGGCATGTGCACTACACATTATTTTCATATGTTTCATTTGACACCAATACTCTCAGATGGAATGACAACTCCATGTCATTATCTATGGTGTTACTCTAGACACCATTTTCACCAATTTTTCACCAAATTGATGTCTTATTTTATTTTTAATGGTTGGCATTATTAAGTAGTCCCTAAACTACATTCTTGAGTGCTTTAGTGGCCATCAAGTTATTTTTCATTTCAGAGTTTCTTATTGGCCTTAGAGTCATCCTATATAGTTTTAGTTACATCACACACATTTATTTAAATTTTACAAATTCAATTTCAGATGCATCTACTACAAATACATAGGTAATGATGGAGTCACAACATACTTGAGTTTTTGAGCCACCTACATAGGAGGGTTGGATAAGCCATCAGTCCAAACCAAGTTATTCATAGATTATGATCCACCAATAAAGGGTGGGAAATGATGGAGTCAAGGATAAATTGAGTTCTTGAGCCACCCACACATGAAGATTGAGAAAGACATCATCTCAATCCAAATTATTCATCATTTGATTATCATCTATATGCACACATAGGATGTCACTAGGTTTTAGCATTAGTCTAAGTACCTAATGAGGTGTATTCTTTACTTTCCTCTTTATCTCATATCTTGACCCAAAAATTATCTTTTATTTTGATCTTTCTTAATTAAGTATTGATTCCTTCATGTTTCATTTTCAAGATACACAATGGAGTACACTTTGTAGACTCAGACCCAAGATTCATGGGCTTTACCTCTTAGGTAAGTCTAGGTATGTTTATATTAATTTATCCTAGTAATTTTGATTTATTATATTTCTAAAACAAATTGGGGGTAAATGTAGTCATCTAAAATTTCATTTTAGTGCAATTAGTGTCACTTCAGATGACCTTATCCTAAATTATCCCTAAACCTATCTTGGTACCTCTTTTGATCATTTAAAGACATTTTTATGGGTTTAACCCACTCTTAAATATATAAAAAGTATAAATAAAACATCCCTTAGGCATCCAATCCCATTTTTCACTAGCTTCTACCACCTATACATTAGTATGACCCTTTCGACACTAGCGCACTATGCTATTGACCTAAGGACCACACTATTATCCCTTAGCTCCTTACTTCCCCAATGGACATCTATCAATTTTTGAAAGCACTCCAAGTTTAGCCTAGACCCATTTATCATATTTTTAATCATTATAACACTTTATATACACCAATTTCATTCACTTATCTACTAGATGTAAAGGAGATGAAAATACTCGTAAGCAAACTTATAAATAATGGTACAAATCAAGGTCATTTATACCTATTCTTCCCTAATTCTGCATACAACCATATATATCAGCCCAAAACTCATATTAATCATATTTCCCATCTCAATTCACACTAAAATCACTCAAATTATAACTCATACTAGCATTTAATTGCACTTTCACTAGAACTTAGATTGAGAGAACTGCATCAAGCTTGATCCCTTTTCAAGGTATTGGTATGTAGGAATGATCAACACATAGGGTATTGAGGTCACATCTATCCTAACATGATAACACCATTATTTTCTATTTGTGATCCTTAAATACCCTAAAAACATGGAGGCCTAATGTTTGGAATAAAATTAGTCAATACAAGGAAAAGATAGCAAACCAACATTTGTGTACCCAAGCATAAACTCCCAGAACTAGATAAAGGTACACCCACAAGATTATAGGCCCTAATTTAAAAAGCACACTACTATATCCTATATGACACTAGTGTGGTGTGTTATCATTCAGGGCACCATATTAGTGTGTAGGAGGATTTACACTCTTGGTTCCTATTCTTGACACTCTACATAGCTCTAGTACTAAATTCCAGCCCATCACTCATTTGTTTTAGTTAGTTTCTAGCTAAGTATGTCTCTTGTATATCATTTACTATTTATATAATAATAATAAAAGTATATTATTTTGAAAATTAGAGGATATAATTATTGTATATTTATTTCCTAATTTATTACTCCATAACTTTACCAAAGTACGGTTTTACATTCCATAACCCCCTTAAAAGTTATATCACTTTATTTGGACAATAGCACCTTCAAATATAATATAAATTGATAAGACCTATATGATTCATTTAAATATAAATTATATCTAAAATAAACTATATTTTTCTATGTCAACCTACCCAATCCTTATGTCATACTATGTATAGTTTGTGTAAAATTGTGATATACAGAGCAAAATGTTGTATACTAAAACATTATGATCCACAACTAATGGTATGATAAATAGTTTGCATTATGATTTTTATATAAATATTATGCATAGTAAATGTGTGATGAGTTAAATTCCATTTGTTTATATAGATTTTTAGAAAAAGTTCTTATGTATTCCCCCCTTTGGGTGACAAGAAATAAACTTTTGAAAGGAGCTCTAACCAAAATTAATAAAAAATGTGGTGATATTTATTTATTTATTTTTTATTAAATAATGTTTATGATCAATTTTTACTATTATTAATAGATCAAACATCAATTGATACTTATATGGTTTCCCATAGTAATGTAGGAATTCTTATGGAAAAATAAAATATGTGATTCAGGGTTAAAAAAGGTTGGTACAAGGTTTAAAATTATGAAAAAAAAAATTGTGACCATATTTCACACTAAATAAATGGTTTTTGAAATGGAACTATGGTTTGAAATATATAAAATGTTTAGTTTGAGTTAATATTAGATTGTAGTAAGGCTATCACATACGTTAAAAGTATCGAATATGTATATATATATAATTTTTAAAATTTTAGTATTTTAATTTATTTAAAAAATTGTAAATAGAATGCCCCAAAATAGAGTGATTTCATGCTTTGTATTCAAGGAGGTAGAGTCATTGATTTAGATCGATGAGGAAATTATATTAGAGAGTTCTAAGAAAAGTCTATGTATTTTTTTAAAAAAATGAATTAGCATAATTGTAGATTCTTTTATTCACTTTTGAATTTTTTTGAGTTGGTCGCAACCCCACTCATTCTATGAAGGTTGCATCTAGATATTCCATGGACTTGTCTAAAATGTTTTGGTCTTGTCCCATGCTACTATTCATTAGGGATCAACCACATATAATTTTTTTTCCAAGATAAAATATAATTTTACATGTTATATTTTATTTATTATGAACTTGTGTTTGATAGTTTATAATTCCAAACATTGTTCTTTATTGAGTGTAGGAGGTTATGAATTATAGAGATTTATTATTGGTCTAAATTATGGAGATTGTGTTTGTCATACCCTTGTATAACAAGGATAAATCCATTTTTGAGAGAGTGGGTCTTAACTATATGGACTAGTTAAGCTTGATTTCATATGATGTCCATATTATGACTACATTAACTGAGTGGTGGGATGAATATACATGTACATTATATTTGCCTATGGGTGAGATAATAGTCACTCTAGAGGATGTTTTTAGCATACTTATATTTGTTATTTTCTATGTAGAGTATATTTCAATACATTATAGGGTTTGGATATAAGGATATGAATCATAAATATTTGATGGATATACCTCATGGATGACATGATCATAATTATTATGATGTTTTACTATCTCTAATTATGTTATATTATGTTCCACATGTGTGAAATTTCATTGATATTTTATTGGTTTCATTAATAGTGGTGGATGGTGGTGAGGTATATAAACACATATACCACATGTTGAATATAACACATGTGATCCCCATTATTCCCAAGTAGAGGATACAAAGTTATTTATGATGTTTTATACCTTCAGCATATGAGGGGTATTAGAGGTATGTAAATTTTTAGTTGATTTATCATTTATTTATATTATTTTTAAATTGTTAATTCAATAATATCAAATGAATTTTGTATTGTGTCTACACAGTTGATAATGATTACTAGGTGATGATCATTAAGTTTTCAATTCATGAGTTGACACGAGATGTGCTTGATGATGATGTGGAGGGTGGTATTATTAAAAATTATATAATTAATTTTGGTGTTCATGTGACTCTATTTGATTGATATGTGATTTTAACTATTTACTTAGTTTTAACTATGATAAAGGGATATAGGCCAAGAGCTAAGGTGATAAGACCACATATGCCCTCACTAGATGCACTGGATACTATAGGTCCTAGACTAATGTATGATTATATATGATTTCATAGAGTATAAAAAATTAAAGCATGGTTGGATATTTATGATGATTGATAGAGGAAAGAGAGATTATGTTCTAGGAAATGAGTTGATCCTAAGGTTAATTTTCTAGGTCTCTTGTCTTAGTTGATATAGATGATATATGAATGGATGAAGAGGTTCATCTAGAATCTAATATAATTATAGAGTGGTTTTTTGTTAATTTAATTACATAAAATCTTGATTTTTTTATGTTATTTTATAATTATTTATGTATATGGTTATCAGTTATTTGTTATATTTTAAATTTTTATGCCTAGATGTATTTAGCATTTTATACTTAAGGATGCATGTTTTAGTTTAAGTTTTAATTGTACTTGTCATTAGTTTAGTATTGTAGTTTTTTTATGTTTATCTAATAATAATGTAGGAGATATATGTTTTATTTCCATCTAACCAACATGAATGAAATATGAACTCTAAAACATATTGATCATGTTGTATATTATATTACGATACATTGGTTATGTTACTACCTTATGCATAGTTGTTGTAGGAATTTGATTACTATTTATTTTAAGAATATTTAATAGTTGTCATATTGTCACTATTGAATAATTTTAATTTCCTTGTATTAATTTTTTTTATAACTTTTATAATATTTATATAGTATTTACCATTTTTGTTGAATCTATGGTACAATAGATCTATCATAACATCATTCTCTAGATGTTTTTGTCACAACATGATGAGTAGCCATTATTTTCTTTTAGGGAATGTCCTGAGATAACTTAACCATTGTATAATGATTGGAAATATGAATGCATGTTAATTTTGTAAATGTGATAATACATTCATCAGCTTAATACTAGATATTGTCTCT
Organism: Torreya grandis; assembly: GCA_037957365.1. NCBI lineage: Eukaryota > Viridiplantae > Streptophyta > Pinopsida > Cupressales > Taxaceae > Torreya > Torreya grandis. The sequence goes on from JARHVA010004036.1 coordinate 1,110,126, forward strand.
TAGTGCACAATAATCATTATATCAATGACCATTATTGTGATGATAGTTAAAATATGTATATTTATGAATTTTTAAAAGTGATACAGTGGAAGGTAATGATTGGGAGGAATTTTTTTCATATTATTATTATTATTATTATTATCTAATAATGTTTGACTAATTTCATGACGCCTATCTTTAAATGAATCAAATTATATATGTTATTGCTTCACATATTGAGTTTTAGTCACTATAGGAGTTGCTCTATAAAATAATTATTTCCATTTATTAAATACGTTAATTTATTTAATGTAATTATCATTATAAGAAGTGGAGTAGGTGTTTGGAACATATTGGATGACTCTAGTGGTAACAAATAAACATAAAAATAGCCTCTTTTATTAGTTTGAACAAGTATAAATTTATTGTCTAACATATTATTCTCATCAAAAATATGTTGAAATGACTTAAATGTTTGATACACCAATTGTTCCTTAAGAGGGAATATGATATATATATATAAATAGTATATTGTGTATCTAAATATGTTGGCTAGTAGATTACTTATTGCATACATGTCCTTAAGATATAATATCTAATCATAAATTTGATATGATTTTCCCTATTATAATGATGGTAATCTCTCATATGTGACTTTGGGTCCCTTATTTTAGATAAAATTCATAATTCATAATTCCTCTAACTCATCATATATGTGTAGACCCAATAATAATTAAATGATAAAACCAATTCAATACATCTACTTATAATCTCTTTAGAAAAATTGTAATAAAATATGACTATTGTTACAACCATTCATATATTTTATATAATCTCTAATTTATAGATGAGGATCACCACTTCCATTGAACTTATAAAATGGTTGTATCTTAAAATTTTATGGTAATGGCACACAACATATTTATTACTATAATATTACCATAGATAGTATTTCAATCAACCTAATAAATATATGCCTTACTTTATAAAGTAATTTGTTTAATGCCCTAACACATGCCCCATTTTTTGGAATCAAATAGGGACCCACTATAGTTTGAATATATTTAGTCAAGGTCATATAAGCCTTTTATATTCATGACATTGGTTTTAAAATGTAAAGTTTAAGGTTGTCCTCAATGTATAAATTTACATAGTTTCTAATTATGAAAATAAAAGCTTGAACAAAGATTTTGATTTATTTTAAATATTAGGTTTTCATAATTGTTAATATAAATTAAATTTATGAATAAAGGACTAATAGAACTAATGTGTCTCAATCTAGTGTTTTTATGAATTTCATTAGTTCACATGACTATTGATTAAGACTTGTATGTATTGACATTTGGGCCCTACATTTATTATTCAATGATAATAAAAAGTGGTAATGTTACATTACCTAGAGATTTTTTACCTTTACAAAAATTCCAAGTGTTCTAAAGAGTCTGAGCTTTAGAATATTGATAGATGGAATTATTACGTTACTTGGAACTAATCATATTTTATTAAAGTTCCATAATTTATCGATAGCCAGGTCACAATAGGACATGCACATGGTAGGACCATGTTTAAAAATAATAAATTTTGATTCAAATAACATTCAAAATATTCAAAGTTTTTTATTCCATAAAATACACTGTGTGGTGTAATTTTGTGAACCTAGAACCACGAGAGTTTAAAGCAGATTTAATTAACTAATGGCCCTAATATTTTAGGGTTCTGAGAGCTTGATAAGTGGCATAATTCCATTAATTTATAACCCTAAAGGGATTAAATTAAATATCATCCCTCTAAGGTCCTAGATTATAATGGTCCTAAGGTTTTGAGATATTAGAGGTTGATGGTTGGAAAATTTTCATTAGACAAGAACCATGGAAGTCTAAAACCAAGTTAATAGTTTAATAATGTTGTGTCTCTAAGTATCTGATTCTTTTTAGTGCTGATATAATTCCATTTAAAAATATTTTTTTAACCCATATCCTTCCAAAGAACATACACATTTCAAAGGATCAAATAACTGAGGCCCCAAGCTTTCAAATTCCCACAGTCCCAAGACTACTCCACATGGTTCAATTCTTTTAACTTATAGCCATGGAGTATATAAATAAAGATCATAAGTTTAAATACCCATATAAACAATAAATGTAAAAGTGTCATGATCTAGGAGAAGCATGACTAAAGTATGAATGAATTAATTTGACAACCAAGAAAGAAACAATAAGTAAGAAATCAACACCTATCTTAAAAAAGTGACTAGACATACAAAGTTAACAAAAAGTTAACATATGCCAAACACAAACCCATCAAAGCTAACTGACACATTTAAATTTGAAAGAAGAAACAATCAAAAGTTTTTGTTTGCATTCAATTCACACAAATTATGCATTAAAGGTGTAGAATTTGGGAAATATATGCAAAAACTAAGCAAGGGAATGTCATATCTCCTTCAATCTACAAGTGAACATTATAATTTTGATCTCTCTAGTGACCAAAATCCGTAATTTTCTTAGTGAATTTGTGAATATATTTCAAATAGTTGTATAAATGAATTACATAGTTTATATAATTTAAATGGCTTTTGTAAAAGTGCCATTAATCTAAGATCCTTCTCTATACTCCATTGCTAGGCACACTAAGTATATTAAAATAGTATTATATGAATGTTATTTATCTTTTAAGTTCCCATATTATTTATACCTATAAAATGGAGTATATTTTATAGCACCATAATATTCATAGGATCAAATATCTCAAAAGGAGAAATAATACATGAATGACCTACTATCAATCAAGACCATGGGACTTCATCAAGTGACAACTAAACTAGAGGTAATTCTGTGTTCTAATTTGTTTTATATTTATTTTCAATCATACTTATTTATGGGACTATTTATACCATATAATAGGGAAGAAATCAATTTGATATATTTATATAAGGTCATTTGAGAGATACCTTAATCTCCCACTACCTGAGGTTACCTATAATCAAGTCTCAATCAATGTATGGTTAGAGGACAACATTATGGAAGGTAAATTAAAATAATAGATAGTGAAATTCCAAATACTAAATCCAAATTGGGCCATTTATTCCAAAAATATCAATGAAAATAAGTCTAGAATTAGAATAACCATGACCCTTTTAAATAGATTATATGGGTTTGCATCCATTACTTATGTATAAGTAGAATGGGTCCCGTTATTTGACATCCTCCTCACCTTTGATAAAATTATGGCATTGGGAGAGGTAATAAATTTTAGATTAAAATCCCAAATGTATAAATAGGAACAAATGCCTATAAATAATTTTTTTTATATGTTGATAATAGAATATGTGAAGATTACTCTTTTATTTTTGTACACAAATACAAGAATTAAATCAAAAGGATTTATGAGGAAATGTATTCTCACATTTATTAAGTCATCAATGGAACTCAAATTCCTATAATATTTAAGAATATAATTAGAAAAATTGGGAAAATGAGGGATTACTGGTACTATATATATTTTACCATAATCTAAATTATAAGAACAAGGGTACCTCCTCTATTTTTACCACTCTATGTTCAAAAAAAATTGTAAATATAGAGGTGGCCCATAAATTATAAAATAATACAAATGATTAACTTGACCTCAAAAATCAAACCTATTAGTATAACACCTTTCTAAACATCAGTAAGCTCTAATTTGTGGTGAGTGCATAATTTAATTAAGAAATTAAAATTAGATCCCATTATAATTTAAATGTGGTCCAATTTAGGGAATGGGACCCTAAAGGAAAGGTTAGAAACTATCTTCAATCCATTAAGGAGAAGAAGGGGTGACCATTACATATGGTCACTAAGAGTATGAACATGATTCTATGTTCATGAATGTGTTAAATGATTAATAAGTGTGGAATTATATGAAGAACAATCATATGTCCATGATTATTTCCTAGGCCATTCAGTATGATCTGATCATTACCAAAGAACAAGAAAATGAAATGGTGAGGTAGGAAAAATAATATTGAATCCATCACTAGCCTTCAACATAGCCTCAATACTAAAAACAATCAGACCAACCTCCCTCTCCTATAAGAGAATAAATTAATATAAAAGAGGGAAAGTCTAACAATCATAGGTAAGAGAACCTAAAAATCAGAAAATAAATTCTTAGAGGTCTCTGTAATCCCCATATAGCCTATAATCATATAGTTTCTACCACCATTTTGGGTACAACTACTATAGTGGAGAATACTACACCTCCTGAAGATATGTAAAATAACACATCATCTATGTCACCTCTTCATTCAATTTCAACACCTACACATGTAAGTCTCCAAAATTTTTTGAAAGATTATTTCTCATCTATCCCATCCACTCTTCCATCCACTCAACTAAGTCCATATTCATCCATTATTCCTTCCAACATTATTATTTTACTCTTCATTACTTCACCACCACCTTTAGTATTGGCCCTTACTACTATGGCACCATCATTTTTCTCATCATCCCCTTTAGATACCATTCCCCCCATGGTCACTTACCAAAGGACATATAAATTTATTTTAGTCTCCACCAAAATTTAAAAAATATAAGAAAGACCATCATTATGTCCTTATGCTCCAGAAGAATCCCTTGATGAGGAGGAATAAGATGAAGAGGAATGTGGGCTTGTAATATCCCTAGTGGACTATGTTACTAACAAGGAAGAAAGAAATGTAAAAATAATGGTAACACCTAAATATAGGTTAAATGATGAAGGACAATTAGAAAAGGATAAATCTATAAGCCTAGTAAGTTTTGAAGAGGAAGAAACTCGAGCAAGAACATTAGGTTAGTAAATCCTCACCTAGGAAGAAAAAAAAAAGGATCCATAAAGTAGTTTTCTCTCTTGATTATTATATTACTATTGTAAATACTTGAAATATATATTTTCCTTTAGCCATTCCAAGTCCACCATTGTGTAGTTCATGTGATTATTTTATTCTTTCAACATCCACAACAGTAATGACTCCAAATAAAAGAGTTTAATTTGAGAATTAGTTTCTATTTCCATTTTTGATCCTAAACAGCCATTAGTCCCCCTACATCTTAATCTAAATTAGAGATTAAAATGCCATAATACACACCTACATAGTTATCCACCATGATAGCTATGAAAATGGTTAGCTGCTCTTAGTATGTGGTTAAAGTTATCCCATAAAAGGAAGCCTTTCCATAGTAGATAATTGTTTGTCCACCCCTACAATTCTAAATTCAAATAAGTGCTTCATTATCACCTCTATTAATAAAACCCCCTATAGTAATAACTCCCCATCTAATGATCACTCCACCCTCTAGCTCTAAAGATCCAAGTCCATCAGAAGAATAAGGGGAACTTATTGTTCCCTAATGGGTTAAAGAGATGTAAGGATGAAGGGATGGGAGATAAAATTTAGTCATAACAAAATTACATACAATTTATACATAGTTTGATAAACATAGTGACACTATTTAGAAGGTGAAGAAGAGGAAGGAGGTAAACATAAATAAAATGGAGGAGATAAATTTTTAACAAAGGGAAAACCCTTTTTCTTTGGCCAAAAAGACCAAAAATAATCCAACTAATCCAATACAGTATACATAAGATTTTTTTGCTTTTATGGACTCAGTTAGAGAATAAATGAAAAAAATGTATAATATGAAGGAGGATGAACAATATAACTTACTAAAGAGATATATTATCCATGCCCTTTAGGAAATTGTGGATAGTGTATAAACTGTATCCACTAGGCTGTACTCTATTTTAAACAACATTCAAGTCTCTAGAAGAGAAATCCAATTTGATAGAAAATATGTGCTTAAGCTCTTAAACTAGTTAAAATAATATGAGAAAAGTCTTACCTTTTTGGTTTAGTATTCAAGAATTATTACATTCAATCACCTAAACCTAAGGTCCAACCAAGATGTTGCATGGGCCCTCATTTATGTAATTACAAAAAGGGATGGTGCCATTAATTGGAATATGCATATTAAGATTCTGATGGAATATTTTTGAAGCCATGAAAATGAGTCCTTAGAAATTTTGAAATATATTAGGGTCACTAAGTTTATTACATATATTAGAGAATTGGTCAATAGGACTAATTTTGAGACACTCCTTACAACAATTGCAAATAGTTTTAAGAAGGAAGTTGAGGGAAATATATACAAAACCAATGATGAGATCCTACAATTAATAAATTTTGCTAGAGATATATTGAAAAATGCTAAATCCTTTGGATTTGAATTTAATAATTCAAGGTAAAGAACACAACATTGATAGTTGATGTGATCAAAATATTCGAGCTTGACTTGCTTAATTTTGATATTATTAATAAAGAGTTTGATACAACACATGAATTATTTCAAAAAATTTGAGTGACATAGGGATCATTAGGGTCAACACCAAGCTTATAGGCAAATATAAATATTTACAATTTTCTAAATTTATAATCACTCATATGTTAACAGGGATAATTTTGATTCCTTAGACAACTATGTCTATTTTAGTTTCTACAGCTATCACATAGCCATTTCATTCTACTAGTGGTGTCAAATCAACACCACCTTAAATATAAATATATATTTGCCTAATTTAGTTTAGTTGGAATTGATGGGTCCTAATTTATTTCACAAATGCACACCCACACATAAAAGCACACATATTGTATTTTAGTTAATGGATTTTTTTATGGGTAATATTTTTGTACATGCATGATTTTGACACAATCATAATTTGGAGATGAAATTTATATTTCACTTGGAGGATGAAGCATTCCCCTTTCTAAGACTATAAATATCTTTATCTTCATTATCCTAAAGGGATGAGAATTTTTTCTATTAATATTAATAGGGAATTTTATGGATTGTTCTGCAGTTGATCTTGATGTGAAAATCTGATTCTCATCCAAAATTATGAATATTTTAAGAATTTCTATCATTTTAGTATATTAGTATCTTAGTTATGCATAATTTTTCATTCAATGTAGTATTATGATATTGTTAATTTAAATGTATTTTTCATCTTAATCATAATCTCCCTTTGTAGATGTGAAATTGTAATCTCACGACACCAAACTTTTATTATATATGGTAAAGTTTATTATATTATTATTTCTTATGGACTCAATTGGGGAATAAATGAACAAAATGTATAATATGAAGGAGGATGAATAATATAAATTACTAAAGAGATAGATTATCCATGCCCTTTAGGAAATTGTGGATAGTGTATAAAGTATATCCACCAGGTTGTACTATATTTTAAACAACATTAAAGTCTCTAGAAGAGAAATCTAATTTGATAGAACATGTGCTTAAGCTCTTGAACTAGTTAAAATAATATGAGAAAAGTATTACCTTTTGTTAGGTTGTGGAGCTAAAAGCTTCACTGATGCAAACATGGAGGAGGTTGCTGAGAGGTTGTTGAGTTGCAGAGCAACCGATGTTGGTCTGATCAACCAACACCGATCATATCCAATGAGTAAAGCAACTGACATCGGTCAGGATCGGCCGACATTGGTCATCCCTAGATAGACATAGACTAACGTCGGTCACCTGTGCGGTTTTGAACTGCGAGTTTCATGGACAGTCTATTAACGAACCAATAGTTTGCATGTTAAAGACTAATTTTAGTCTTGAGTTGCATTTCTAATTATTGTTTGGCATGGGATCTATATAATAGACTCATGGGCTGTATTGTAAAGTGTGCTAGATAAAGAGAGCTTGGTTAGCTCCTTCAGTGTGAGGAGAGCAAGGATAGCTCCTCCTAGTTCCATAAGGGTGCTGAGTGTGTATAGTTAGGTAGATCTGTGGGATGGCAATATCTGGTAGAAGATCCACCGGGGTACTAGTTTGGAGAATCATAAGGACTTGGTAAGGCAAGGACAAGGGTTCTTTAGGGTGTAGATAGATATACATGTGTAAGTAAGATCAGTTTGATTTATAGGTTGTTGTAAGTTTATGGGAGATCTACTTAGAGTACGTGGTGTACTCAGACTTGGAGTACTTTGAGTACTCAGTCAATGTACTGGCAGTATTGTTACTGACTAGTTGGAGGTGAACAACAACTCTGTGTTTGAGTTGTTTGTTGTGACCGTAATTGAGAGAGTGAGCTCTTGAAGAGATTTACTGTTTATGCCCTAGAGGTGTGGGAGCCCTAGAGGAGTGTAAAGAAGAAGACTATGGCATCTTCTTTGTTGTATTTCCTTCTAGAAGAGTATTAATACAATTTGGTATTGTCTCTCATATTCTGTGTTGTTTCTAATTTCTAGTTACTTATTACTTCCAGTTAAATTCCATGTTTAGTTGCTTGTACATGGTAATCAATTGTGCTTCATAGGTCCTATCAAGTGGTATGAGAGCTAAGGTTGCAGGGAGCAGGTTTGTGTTTGATTACAGGTCACTCTCAAGGGTTTTTGATTGAGTGGGAGTATAGCAATGGCAGAAGAAAGTACACTAAGAATGGAGGAATTCAAAGGCATGAATGGTCAATTACGGTATTATGGAAAGAAAGAGCAGAAAAAGAAAGATTGTTGGTTGGTAGAAGATCAACATGAAGGAGCATGTGTTATAGGTATTATTGCACTGGTTGTTCTTATATGTTCCTTGGATAAAGTAGAATCTTGGTTTATATATTCTATTGCCTCTTTCCATGCAGCCCCAAATAGAGTATTTTTCCATGTTAAGGTCCATGGAGACTTTGGAAAGATTTATTTAGGGGTTGGTGAGCCTTGTCAAAGTATTGGCAAAGGAAAAGTGTGACTGAAATTGTAGACGGCCAACACATGGGTGTTGAAGGATGTCATGCAAGTCCCAGCTCTAAAGATAAGGCTAATTACTTCAAGAAAGTTGGGTGATGAGAGATGCACAGTAACTCTCATAGCAAATGCACTTAAATTAGAATGTGGTAAGAAATTAGGTATCCTTTATCTATCTACTTATATTACTAATTCTCCTTCTGTTGTGAAGATGTGGCTTTGTAGGCTTGGTCACATGAGCAAGAAGGAGATGCATGTTCTTAAGCATAAGTCAGATGTGTTTGACAGACTTAAGAATTGGAAAGCCTTGGTGTTCATGGAGGAGATGATGGATAGAGATTAGTAGATGGGATTGAATAACTCTAAGCAGGGTAGTTTAGATAGGGTTTTGATTCAAAGTAAGCTCACGAGTAAAAAGTCATCACTCACAGGAAAACACAGTTACTGGCATTGGTCAAGAGGAACCAACATTGATCAGATAGGTATCGATGCTGATCATGTGTAGATAGGCAAAGTTGGTAATGTCAGGCAGGTGGATACTGATGTCGGTCGGTTAGACACCAGCGTCGGTCAGGGAACTAACATTGACAGTCAGGTCAGTCACAGGGAATCGACGTCGGTCGGGTGTAGACTAGGAGGTGACCGACATCGGTCACTGATGGAATGGATTTTGGGTGGACAACAAGCTATCAAGGAGTCTCAAATGCCCATGTGGAGGACTGAAAGTGTAAGTAAGCCTCAAATTTGTTATTCCCATTCTTTATACTTGTTTCTCATTGTAGAGTAGGTAAGATCCATGAAATAGTGGGAACATGGCATGAATTCTTTAGAGAAGAACCAAACAGGAGATTTGGTAGAGTTGTCAGTCGATATGAAAGCATTGAGATATGAATGGATTCCTTGGTTAAAGAAGAGAGGGAATGGACACGTGAGATGGAAGGCCAGGTCATATGGTCTTGAGGAAGCTACAAGATAGTGGTACAGGTTTGATAGGTGTATGACAAAGCATGGCTTTAGTCAGTGTCATTGTAACTATTGTGTTTAATTTACCAGGTTGGATAATGGTCATTACATTATCCTATTACTATATGTGGATGATGTGCTTGTTTCAGGTGCATACATACAGGGATTTGTTGAGCTGAGGGTAAAGTTAGTTCAGTGGTATGTCATAAAGAATTTGGGAGAAGCAAAATTCTTTGGCATGAGTATTCCTAGAGACAGGGAAGATCACAGATTGATGTTGTCTCAAGATGATTGTGTGAATAAGGTAGTGGCAAGGTTCAGGATGCAGGATGCAGAACTAGTTTGCACACCTATGGATGGATAGTTCACAAAATAGGGTCCCAATTCACATGATGAGGTTAAGTACATGTGTACTAGACCTATTGTTGCCCCAATAGCGGGTGTTGTCAGCAAGTTCATAGTCAATCTGGGAAAGAAGCACTGGAGAGCAATTCAATGGGTTCTCAGGTATCTGAGAGGGACTAGCAGTAGGTATACATGCGATGTAGGGCAGGGACTTCTCTACATGGGTATGTAGATTTAGATGTGGCAGGTTACTTGGATGACATGCGGTGCACCATAGGATGTGTGGTGGTTGGTCTTTAGGATTGATCTTAAAGAGGGATACAAGTTAGGAAATAAATTAGATAATGTATAGGTACAGGTATAGGTGTAGCTATTTATCTCCAAGTGGGAGATTGTTAGGTTGTGGAGCTAAAATCTTCACTAATGTAAACATGGAGGAAGTTACTGAAAGGTTGCTGAGTTGCAGAGTAACCAATATCAGTTTGATCAACTAACGTCAGTCATATCTAGTGAGTAGAGCAACTAACATCGGTCAAGATTGGCCGATGTCAGTCATCCCCAAATAGACAGGGACTGACGTCGGTCACCTGTGTGGTTCCAAACTATGAGTTTCACAAATAGTTTGTTAATGAATCAGTTGTTTGCATGTTAAAGACTAATTTTATTTTTGAGTTGCATTTCTAATTATTGTTTGGCATGGGATCTATATAATAGACTCATGGGCTATATTGTAAAGTGTGCTAGATAGAGAGAGAGCTTGGTTAGCTCCTTCAGTGTGAAGAGAGCAAGGATAGCTCCTCCTAGTTCCACAGGGGTGCCGAGTGTGTATGATCAGGTAGATCTATAGGATAGCAAGATTTTGTAGAAGATCCACTAGGGTACTGGTTTGGAGAATCATAAGGACTTGGTGAGGCAAGGACAAGGGTTCTTCAAGGTGTAGAGAGATCTACATGTGTAAGTAAGATCAGTTTGATTTGCAGGTTATTGCAAGTTCATGGGAGATCTACTTGGAGTACGTGGTGTACTCAGACTTTGAGTACTTCAAGTACTCAGTCGATGTATTGGTAGTATTGTTACTTACTGGTTAGAGGTGAAAAACAACTTTGTGTTTGAGTTATTTGTTGTGACCATAATTGAGAGAGTGAGCTCTTGAAGAGATTTACTGTTTATGCCCTAGAGGTGTGGGAGCCCTAGAGGAGTGTAAGGAAGAAGAATGTGGCATCTTCTTTGTTGTATTTCCTTCTGGAAGAGTATTAATACAATTGGGTATTGTCTCTCATATTCTGTGTTGTTTCTGATTTCTAGTTACTTATTACTTCTGGTTAAATTATGTGTTTAGTTGCTTATACATGGTAATCAATTGCGCTTCCTAGGTCATATCACCTTTTTGGTTTAGTATTCAAGAATTATTACATTCAATCACTTGAACCTAATGTCCAACCAAAATGTTACATGGGCCCTCATTTATGTAATTACAAAAAGGGATGGTGTCATTAATTGGAATATGCATATTAAGGTTCTGATGGAATATTTTTGAAGCCATGAAAATGAGTCCTTATAAATTTTGAAATATATTAAGGTCACTAAGTTTATTACATATATTAGATAATTGGTCAATAGGACTAATTTTGAGACACTCCTTAAATCAATTTCAAATAGTTTTAAGAAGGAAGTTGAGGGAAATATATACAAAACCAATGATGAGATCCTACAACTAATAAATTTTACTAGAGATATATTAAAAAATACTAAATCCTTTGGATTTGAATTTAATAATTCAAGGTAAAGAACACAACATTGATGGTTGATGTGATCAAAATATTCAAGCTTGACTTGCTTAATTTTGATATTATTAATAAAGAGTTTGATACAACACATGAATTATTTTAAAAACTTTGAGTGACATAGGGGTCATCAGGGTCAACACCAAGCTTATATGAAACTATAAATATTTACAAACCATCTATAATCCCCAATTTTCTAAATTTATAATCATTCATATTTTAATAGGGATAATTTTGATTCCTTAGACAACTATGTCTATTTTAGTTTCTACAACTATCACTTAGCCATTTTATTCTACTAGTAGTGTCAAATCAACACCACCTTAAATATAAATATAAATATATGTTTGCATGATTTAGTTTAGTTAGAACTGATGGGTCCTAATTTATTTCACAAATGCACACCCACACATAAAACACACATATTGTATTTTAGTTAATGGATTTTATTATGGGTAATATTTTTTTACATGCATGATTTTGACACAATCCTATTTTTGGAGATGAAATTTATACTTCACTTGGAGGATGAGGCATTCCCCTTTCTAAGACTATAATTATGTTTATCTTCATTTCCCTAAAGGGATGAGAAAATTTTCTATTAATATTAATAGGGAATTTTATGGATTTTTCTGTAGTTGATCTTGATGTGAAAATCTAATTCTCATCCAAAATTATGAATATTTTAAGAATTTCTATCATTTTAGTATATTAGTATCTTAGTTATGCATAATTTTTCATTTAGTTGAGTTATTAATATTATGATATTGTTAATTTAAATGTATTTTGCATGTTAATCATAATCTCTCTTTGTAGATGTGAAATTGTAATCTCACGACACCAAACTTTTATTATATATGGTAAAGTTTATTATATTATTATTTCCTTGGAATATTAACTTGTTTTATTGTTGGTGTGATTATAGTTCTTGTAGAAGACACTAGTTCTTGATTATTTGTGGAACCCCTAGTTTCATAGTTGGCTTATAAATGTTTTACCTTATTTAGTCCACAAGATTTCTTTTCTGACCTATCTTTCCCTATTTTTAGTTTTGTTTTATCATACCTACCTTAGGTTATATCCATTATCTAACGAACCATCTCAAGTATATTTAGATTCACATCCATAACTAAACCATCTATGGTAAACAACTATTGTAACTACCACTATTCTACCAACAGTTTGTTTACAAAACCTGATACTGTACAACTCGTGGATTATAGTGAATTTTCTTTCATTGATAATATAATGTTAGAAGCTAAATTATACCTCATAATATTTCCTAAAGTCATAAAACCCACATCAATGTGAATTAAATTTGACACTAAAATGAAGGCCTAAATATTTTCCTCTATTTATTTGGAAAGAATAACTTGAGTTACACTAGATATACTTAGAAGATTAACAAGGTCCACCTCAGACACTATCTTGATATACCCAACTTTGAAAATTCATAAGAAATTTAGGTTAGATAAAGGTGTCTTGAGAAGACCCAAACTAAATCATACTCTCCCAATAGACAACCATGTGTTCCTCTATGTAAAATATCCCAAACATGGTTAATGGGTTCTTCTATCAATGTCACTAGAGATGTGCATGATTTACCCAAAACCCCTAAAAAATATATTCCTATAATTCCTCCCGTGGGAGGTAAGACTTTTGAAGATAATATAAAGTATTTTAAAAATTATTTTATAATACTAAATATAACCCACAAAGATGTGTCATGTAGAATCTTTCCATTTACATTTCAATATGCTTTTTAAGATTTTTTTTAATGCCACACTAGGTTTAATTACATCCTTAGATGAATGTCAAAACACTTTTTTGGCTCAATTTGGATAAGTCACTAGTATAAGTGTTGTAAACCAACAATTTTTAAGAATGAGAATAGAACTGAATGAACCAATTTGAGGTTTGACTTCTAGATTAAAAAATATGTACAATAGATTTGAAATTTCTTATCAACTTGATGAGCCATTACCGTTAAAAATGTAAAAGAAGGTCCCACACCCTATGACTATGTCTTTCTTCACAGAAATGCTAATGATGATACATTAAATTTAGCTTATGTTAAAGTTATCAACATGGATAAATAATTAAACCTTAAATCAAAATCCTTTGTCACACTTAATTTTGATCATAGTTTTCTAGCCTTCAATCCAATTACAAATGTAAATCATAATACTATGGACCAAGACCATAACTAGGTGTACACCCATTTTCATTTATCCCATGATCCATCTAACCAAGAAATTAACTTCCTAAATAATTTTGTTTCTACATCTAACTATCAAAGATAGATTTATTCCATAATACTAGTTAATTTTTATACTACATATGGAACTACTTCTAAATCCATAAAGATAAAACTAGAAGTTATCTATTAGATGGTGCATAAATTATGTATTGAGTTTATAAACATGAAAAAGTACATAGAGAACACTATTGGATATAATAAAAAATATATATTTATATTCTAAATTTACATCATACCTTTGAATAAGCCTAAAAACAATCTAGAGTAGTTTCCACCTAAAAGGATGCTAGAGATAAATATCATGGAACTATCAATTCCTAGTCAGTGTTGAATTCATAACACATCACAACATGGCGACATAAAATTAATAATTTTTTTCACTTCATTGGATATATTTAAAAATTAAATGGATAAATAAGAATGTTTTACAAATCCAATAGAACCATATTCCACTACTACTCCAAGATATCCCAGAACAAGAATGGATTTTATGACCAATGAATTCCATTGCCAGTGGAATATTAGAATGAACTAGAGGATATACAGATGACAACCATGATTTATATTATTTTTATAATAATAAATACAATGTTAGTAATAATAATCCTACTACCATTTCGACACTCCCAAACAATAATGATACCATTCCTCCAAATCCTAAAGCCAACAAAAATCCACCCCTTCTCAAAAGAGATGAACAGTTGTAGAGTGTAGATCCATAGACTAGATGAGGGTAAAATATTTTTAAGGACATGAATAAAATCAAGGATAATATTAGTCTTAATTATTTATCCTATATGACTAAACAAAAACATTTACTGTTAAAATCCTTAACTAGATGGCCATCTACTAACAAATAAAAAGTTGTGCATATAAATGTGGTTATTTATAAAGACAAGCCATAGGTAACACCTTTTATGTTAACCATAATAATGTTTAAAAATAATTTTCAAAAATATTTGGTTAACTTAGGTTATATATCCAATGTAATGCCTATAGTTGTATGTAAGAAACTAGGTTTGACGCCAAACAATTCAACACGATAGGTCCTACAACTAGATAAGTATTTTGTCCCATGTGTTGGGGAACTAACAAATGTATACATATAGCTTACATATGAGCCATGCGTATAAAAATAAATAGATATATTTTTCATTGACATTAGATAAGCCTATGGTTTTTTGCTCAGTCATGATTGGTCAAAGACACTAAATAGGTATATGGCCACAAATTTATCACACATGTGTCTACCTTATAAGGGAGTATCCAACTAGATCTAAATAGATAGATAATTGAATATAAATTACCTTATAACTGAGTATAACACCAAGAATAACAAGGTTAACTTTACATCTTCACATGCAAGAGTGTACACATTCACCACAAGTTAAAAACCTCATGAACAAGAATTTTAGTTTCCTTAGTTATGGACTCTACATTTTGATAGATCTAGATCAAAATAGGTTTTACGTGTTAGTGTATCCTTGATTAATCTAAAAAACAAGTAATATATAGCCACCTATAGTTTTTATTTCTCTTGAACTAATAATAGAGCTAGGTATGAAGGTATAATCCTCAACCTATAGTTCATATAGAAGTATAACATCAAGTAGTTATAAATATTCAGTGAATCAAAATTGGTTAATAACCAAATTATAAATAAATATCAACGAAAAATCACTTAATTAAATAATTACAAATAATGAGCCTATGATTTGATTGGATAGTTTGAATAATTCATCATCAAAGTCATCCCAAGGGAAAAAACTAGACTTTATATTCATTAGCAATTTTAACAACCAATATATCCCCACTAAAAGAATAAAAATGTAGAATTTCTATGTGGAGCTAGTTCCCTACCACTCTATTCTAGACATGTGGGAAACTTCTAGGTATTTGAGGACAATAAACAAAATGCCAAAAATAATAATAAATAAATAGCCTTTGAATAATAAATAATAGATGAAAAGGATGTTGAACCCATGCATGTTGAATATCTAGGAGAAGATGGTGTCCTATAGCTAAAGGAAAATTACATTATCATGGGGATGGTATCCCTAGAGTGAGATTTTGATGTGGATCCACAAGTTCAAAATTCAAATTAATTTTTGACCACTTTCTCATCTAAAACTTATAAAAGGGTCAGCCTAAAGTCTTATATTCTTGATCCACCATTACTTCTCATGGTTTCTATTCACCCTTATGAGATTAGGTTGTTAAAGTAGGATCGTTATCTTTTCATGATATAAGATGATTAAGGATTCCACTCACCTTTATTTAAACTTTTATTAAGTGGTTTTATAATGTTTAAACATGTGTAAAGGTCCTTGGTCAGTCTTGATGAGGCCTCAACATTCAAAGGTGCCATGTTGGAGGTGAGTTAATAAGATAGCTAGTGAAGAATAATGAACACCTTTGATCTACTCAATCATGGAAGGTATGATCCATTTCCAATATTATGAGAACATTATGAAATTTATTAGGGCCCAATTGAAGTATTTAATAGGTTTTAAAGGTATCCTCATAAATTTTGGTATGATATCCATTTGTTATGTCTCTTTAAGGTTATGAATATGTCCTAAGAGTAAGATTTTTGACCACAATGAGACATTTTTTTACCCTAATGGGATAATAAACCATAATTAATGCCTTAAATATATTTAATTGACTTCATTATTCCATCACTACATTTTTTCATTCACTATTAAACCCATTCCCACAAATGTCAATACTTAAATTACCTCTAATGGGCCCCAAACATGCTAATTTATGCCTTTTTAGCTTCCCTAATTAATACCATAGACTTTAAAACACCACATGAACCTTAATTTCCATCTACCATGCCTATTAGAAAAGGATTTTGGTATGAAACATGAAAAAATGTAAGTAATTTTCATATTATATGGTTTTTTGAGTGGTACGAATCCGTACAATAAAAACTGACTCGGGTGGAGTCAGAGATTTGTAGGGGGAGTCAATAATGGAATGTGTGTAATAAAAGAGAAATTTTTAGTGATTAAGGAGAACAACACCAATCCACCTTCCCATCAATCTCATTGGTATACTTATAAATCACTTTAGTTTTATGCTCAGACCATACAAAAGAGATAAAATGGAGGCCCAATCTCTTAGCCATAGGAGGTGGACTTGGTCATCTTTCATTCATGGAATTGGTTTTAGGATTGGTTCCTTGAGCTATATGAACATTCATTAATAAATTAAGGGTTATGAACATTAGTCATATATGTACATTCCAAATGTAACAAAACTATTTTGATGGATTTCTTGTTTGTTTGGATAAACCAATGTTTATTCCTGATTCCTTAGGTCTTGATTAAAATTCTCATTGATCCTTTATTATTTTTCTCACATGTGTGATATTATGGAAATAAAAAACATATAAACTAGTAAGTTTTGTAGTCTACAAGTAGATTTTGATGACAAGTGGAGTGTTGAGTTCTCTCACTAGATGAAGTTGATAATATTCAAGGATCAGTTGGATGTTCTAATATTTTCTATACCTCTTTGATCTAGAGTAATGTTCAAGTCAATATCTTATCCTATTAGGGTGCATCCAAGGAAGGGGTACATATACATATGGATTTCACTGCATGGAAGGACTGTGTGTGGTTCAATGGTGCCCTTAGATATTTTAAACATAACCAAGAACATGAAGTGGAGTGTTGAAGTCATGATAAGTCATGAACATATATTTATGATTCAGTTCCTTAACCTTCATGATAGAACCATATGAATTTAAAACACCTTATTTCCTAAAAATATTATAAAATTAATTTATCAAAATTTAAAGTTTCTTAGATAATGCTAAGGTTCTTCATAGATTCCTAGGTTTCAATTTTGGACTATGTATGGCCTTTTCCTACCTCTAAAGTGTTATGTTTTGATAGGTATGCATATTAATGTCCCAAAGGTTATATTGGGTTGTCTTGGTTAGGTTTCCATATTTAATTTTATATCATGTTCTAATCTTTGCAATTTCACCTTCACTACCATTCCACTATGTTTCAACCCTGCACTCCATGTTCAAACCTCATACTACTCCATAGTCATCCCCATCAACTCACCCACCCTTCCTTATAAGTATGAACCATGTGAAATAGAAATAGATACATATTGTAACCATAATAAAACATAATATCATATAATTATGGATCTATATAGGTCATACACCTTACTGAGGAAGAAAATGGTCACCTACAGGGAACCATTTTGATCCTACTAAGTAAGAACTTTCAAGAGCATTGTGTGCATAGCACTCATGGAAATAATAAGTGGTATGATGAGGAGGATGGATACATAAATTATATTAATTAGGATATTCAAAGTGTCACAAAAAATTTCAAACAATTTCAAGTCTCTCTCCTCTCATAAAAACTTATTTCTTAGACCTCTCTGTAGACAATCAACATGTGCAAGAAAGGGCCTAATAAACTATCAGTGTGTATTATGATATACATTCTATCTGATATAAGGGGAAGAACCTATGCATAATGGAAAATATTCAAACTCAAGGAAGATATAAGACATAATGGCCACCTCACAAAAAAAAGACATCAACCACATGCTTGAGGGTAATATAAACTTAATTGGGCATAAATCCTAAACCTAAAAGGGAGAAGGTTTGAAAAATAAAGGATGTTGGAAAAATAATACCTAAAGGTGTCATTATGCCTAATTCACATGATAAACATACTAACCAATAATAATTACAACATACAAGATACAAATTTTTGCTTAGAACCCCCTCATGATACTAATCACTCAGACTTGTAGGCAACCTATGCTAGTCATGGTAAAATTGTTGTTTGAAGTCTCTATAGGTATGAAAAATATTTAAAATTTAGTAAAAATGGTCACTATGAGTGGTTTAAGGCATAAATTATCCCATTTAGGTTGGATTATTAGTGTTTACAACCAGTATTTTGTCTTAGACCTAGCCCAAACTATTGATAGATAATTATGGGACTAGGTAAGTGACATGATATTTCAAAAAGATTAAAAGTAGACTAAATTTCACATGTAGTTATAAAGTGATATAATAATATGGTTAAAGTATTAATAAAAAATCTAAGGGAATAAACATTTATGGTTCCATTTAGATACCCTTGAAGGTAAGACAAATAATACAGACCTCAAGACTAGTTTTGAACCCTACTACCATCTCGAAGCTTATCTAAGTCCTTATAAAAAATTTGATGGCCATGAAGGGTGTGGAATGGTGTTTAAATTACTTATAAGGTAGTTTCAAGTTAAGGGAAACAATAAAATGGTTAGAATGGTCTCAAAACCCTACTTGAGTCATAATTCCCTATCATAACCATCTTGAGGTGTAGCTTGAAGTATTCTTACACTCCACCATAGTGAGGATCAAGCTCATGGATATTTGGGAAATTCAAGTCCCCATATGGAATAAAAATCTATAAAATATTAATAATCATTAAGGGGAAAAGTTTAATGAATGATCCTTAAGAATTTAGCTTGCTAAAACTAGCCAATAGAAACCTTGAGGGTCACCTTTCAACACTCCTATCTACACACACCATCTGCATGGGATCCCAAGATATTTATGGAAGATTAAGGGGTCAATTAAATACAGGTTCATGTAAATTGTTAATATTTTATACATCCATACTCTATGAACCATTATTAATATGGTGGACATCCTAAACCCTTCTTAAATTTTAGATATTACCTAATGGTGGAGTCTTTCTCCAAAACATATCTAGATGGAATTTATTCATTCTAAAATGGTCTTTAAGGTCCCATTAAGTATTACAAGAGACATAGTGACATATTTGTTGGCATGTTTAGGGATAATAACATATATAATAGGCATGAGAAGGCTAGTTTTGGCCTAAAATCAAGGAAATGGAAAGTGTTTTTTTGTATCATGAGGTTAAGGAGAGATAATGGATCTTAGAGTTTTTGAATAGCCCTTTAACAATCATATAAAGGGACTTTAATGATTGGTTATACTATTGGATAAACCTATATGTTGAGATTAAGTGAAACATACATTCATCAAAGTTTAAATGGTTTAATAAAGCCAATATTACTACTCCATTGGACCTTTGAGGTGATATTTATGTTTAAAAAAATGTAGAGGTGCCTCACAACCCTAGGGTTAGGACCAAAAATAAAGCCTCATATGTTTAGATAGACTAGTTTAACACCTCCATTAGATAAAGGTCACTGTAATGTGGAGTATAGAGTAAATTAAAAATAAAAGGTACCTCAAACCTTCATGGATGAGGTAATCATGATGTTAAGGAACCCTTTTATCACTTTTAACTACAGGAGAGTACTAACAGTTGGTCATTTTGTCCTATAGACACCCAAAGGCTATCTAGGGGTCATGCTTCTCACCCAATAAGCATTTTCAAATGTTCAAAATTGTACATAAAATATGCATGGGAGGATAAGCTCTTTATGAGAGGTAAAGGGGTATATCAAAATTCAATTAGTGTAATTGGTTCAGATGTTTGGTCCCTAACCTCTATGACCCATTATTACGAGTCGTAGGCACTCTTAAACTCCTCTAAAAACCTAATAAGAACCTGATTGGAAAAATTTGGTGAGTGATGAATATAGATATAGATAAATCACTTTAAAAACACATATAATTTGTTATAAACTTATATTAGGACATGTCCATGGTACTTTATTGTACAAATGCTATACGAACACCTCCAAAAATTACAAGTTTTCAAGTGGAAAATGGGATGTAGAACTTAGTTAATAATTATAAACCATGGTAATTTTTATTTTTAGACTTTTTCTACCTCTCCAAAACTATAATATTTCATGCATCTACCTATAAAGTCCTTTATAACTCACTTCCAAACAACTAGTTTATAGATAAGAGAGAGAAAATGGTCTAGTTACCTAAGTGAAGTAGGGTTGTAGGTATGTAATGTTTTGAATAATTTAATCATGGTATAAAGTTATTTTTTAGGCTTATAACATGATATTTCATATGATTATAAGGTCTGATAGAGGTTTTCATGGCAACCAAATACATACAGTTAGATGAGTAGGCCTAATTGGCATATTTGGCCTACTTGGTCAACCAAGATACATGAAAATTTGTATTAAAGGAATAATATGAGGGTAAAAACACATTCGCTACACAATGTAACTAATGTTAAGGATTATTTATACACTTCTTATGTCTGTTATGAAGGAATGGAGGTAGTTTCAAATCCAATTTAACATTAATTTTGAAGAAAAGGCTTCTCAACACCTCTTAGAGGGTTAATCACACCCCATCTACAGTTTGTAATATTAATTGGAGTAATGATGGACCATTCTAGGTTTGGTAAAATCCTTAGATGAAGGTAACAAAATCATGATTCACTCTTCATTACTCCACCTCAATGTTGAAAGGGAGTCATTGAAGAACATCAATGCATGAAAGGAGTGATTGTCACTACTGTAACTACCATATGGCCCCCTTGGTCTCTTTATGGCCTTTCTTAAACCTATATTATTATTTTATCTCTCATGAAAAATTTATGTATAGAGGCATTGACCTCTTGGTTCTTATCCTTTGGCTAGGTGTAGTAAAGCTCTACTAAAATTATACCTTGTGCCTTTGAATCAATAGAGAAGAACATTTGTAGACATTTTGTATGGGTGTAGTACAGCTATACTAAAATTATACATTGTGTTTTTTTCAGGTCTTTTCATGCACAAAATGTAATATTGTTAATCTATGAAGGTTGTATGAAGTGTTGATAGGTGGTATCATTCATAAAGTGTTGATGCGCTAATAGTGTCTTGTGAAGACCTATATCCTTATGTGTTCAAGTTATAGACCTTCAACTTAACCTTCATATGATAAATTCATGCATAAAAATATGTTAGTAGGTGTTATCAATTGTTATCCTTCATTTAATTCATAAGTGTGTCTAAGGAATAGTCAAGAAAGGATAATCAAGTATTAGTGCATCACCAGTTTTAGTGTAGATTTATTTATAAGCTTCCATGTTTAATATTTTCATCCAAATATAATTAGGTATTATAGGGAGAAATTAATTGATAAATTAGGGGATATATCCCCATAATATAGAGTTTTGACCTAGACTATAGGTAGCCCACAACCTATACGTCAATCCCATGTTAGTCTATGTTTGAGGTGGATTTAAACAGTCTTTTTCAAGAGGGTGAAACTTGAGTTGATAATAGTTCTAACATGCCTATTAATAACATCATTAAAGTTACTTTAGAAATGATTTGAAAACTTTGGAGGATGTATAAAAGATAAATACATTTAATGGTATATCTATAAATAGTTACATGTAAATGGTGTCCACTAAATCTTTTTCAAAAGATAAGAATATTGAGTTTCTTGAAATATCATTGGTTGTTATAATAAAAAAGAGGTTTCCTAGATTCAATCCTAAACCTACACCTCATAATTCTCCAAATTATCCTAATTTTGTGCAAAGAAATTTTTGTTTAAAGTCTTCTAATCCCATGGCTAGGTCTAGGATGAAATCTTTTGTGCCTTTTAATGGTGGCAGTCCCTTGAACCTTAACTAGTTTGCTAATATCCTAGATTCTACCCTTAAAATTCTTCACTAATTTATAAGAGAGAAATCAAACATCCCTACATAGTACATATTAGACATAGCTAATGTATTCTAAGTGCATAACATAACCCAATAAATTGTGTCTATGAGATATTTTGTAACCTCCTTGAGGAGTAAAGCACTCTAGTGGTATAGGGGTCTCACACATGCATCTATAAACACATGGGATGAGTTTAGAAAGAACTTATGTAAACATTTTTAGGATATGAGTGACCATGTCTCCTTGGTATAATAAATCACCTCAATCAAAAGAGCCCCCCAAGAATTCATGGTAGATTTCAATTATATGTTTCAAAAAAACTGTGATAGGATTCCTACCATCATCAAGCCCACCCCTAACTATGCCTTCCTTTACTACTTAAGGGCCTTAAACTCTGATGTGGCTATTATGATATAGTAAATAGGGGGTACTACCTTGTCTAAAGCCTATGAGATATCCCTAAGAGTATAAATTTACCTAATCCAAGAAGGTAAACTTACTCCTAGGCCTCTCATGCCCTTATTCTTAGAAATTCAACCCCATGTCCCCACCATTGCTACATTACCAGCCCCAACTAATCATAATTAGATAGATGGAAGCCAAGTAGATAGGTTGGGTAAGATAGAGGGACTTATGAAGGCCCAAAACAACAAACTAGTAGCCTTTGAAAGGTAAAATAATCTACCTTATAAGCCCTATCAAGCCCCTTACCAAGATCCTTATTATTATTACTTATACAAAATGCCTCCTTATCAACCTAACGAATAAGGTCAAGGGAAAATTACATAGGAAAGACACTATAATAGTTTCAATCCTAATACTACAAGTAGTTTTAAGGCCTTAGTGCTAATGTAGAACAATTATGCACAAGAGGGTTAGTGGCTTGATCCATGGGGCCAATAAAGTGAGATGAAAATAGGTCCAAGTGGTGAAGGATGTTAGACATCCTATATGTAGTAGGGTCCTACCTTTCAAACACATGATAACATGCCTCCTACACAACACAAGGAAGGTCCTCCCATGCCTCATGGAGACATTCATTTCATGACCCTTGATAAAGTGACAAAATAATAAGGGGGAAGTGTAATTAAGGAACTTTCTAAAACTTCTTTTTTTAACTTTCAATAAGGTGAACATTCATTTGAGCAAGTGGAAGTAAATTAAGGTTAAGATGTGGCCAAGGTATACAACTCAATTATATCCCATACAAGGACTAAAATATGGGTAGTAGATGATAGCTAGTGATAGTCTAAGGTAACTCCTACACATTCCCAAATATATTAATGGGATTTCACTCAAGATGCATTTCATAAGACACTTCCAACTTCGCAGACATAACAAGGACATGAGTAAAATAAAAAATGTCCTTTTATTCTCCAAGTCACACAAGTTCTAAATGATGCTTTTATCTCCAAGTCAAAGCCCAAGATAGTCTTTTCTCCCTTTAGCATTGTCGATTACATGAAGAAGGCCTATTTTAATATTCCTATGTGGGATTCTTTACTCATTCTAGGGCATAAATATCTCATTCAACAAGAACTCTCCAAGCTTCATGTCATGGTGAAACAAGATTATAAGGTAAGTGTAGTCTTTGTTAATGGTAGTCAACCTCATGAATTTGAAGAACCTAAATTAGTCAAGCCACCTCCATTTTACCTATAAATCATAATAGGATATTACATTATTCACATTTGAATGATAGATAATGGTGTCGATACTTATATCATGCCCAAAGCCATACCTGATAAGTTATAACTCAAATATGAACCTAATACAAAAGGAGTTTTGGAATTTGATGGGTCTCTCGTAAAGAATTTATATGTTTTTAAGGACCTCAAAATTATATTGGTTTCCTTCTTTAACTATACCATATCTCAAGATTCCATGTTAGTTGACCTTCTTCTTTATTTTTATCTATGATTGTCTAAGGATTTCAATGCTAAAATTGGCGGGTATCTCTCTTGTAATTTGACATATATGGTCTTTAAGACTATGTATGGGACAAGGGTTACCATAAGGTTTGAACCTATTTCTAGGTTTCACTTAGAACCTTACATTCCTAACATATCCAATGTCAATTGCACTATCTTAGATGAAGATTAACATATCAATGATTATGAGTCTAAAGAACCACTTGAAGGCATCTCAAATCTACTTCTTGATGAGTGAGAAGTAGACAATCATGGTTATGACCCCTATGAGACCATTGAAGAGGTAGGCCTAGGTGTGTATTATATGGATGAAGGAGTTGTTATGCCTAGTCTCACTAGCCCAAGTCAAGAACATGAGACATATGGAATTTATTCTTTGATGGATCAAAGTCAAAGAATAGGAGTGGGGTGTATTATTGTATCCCCTTACAATTAGAGGTACTATTCTAATTTAAGGTTTTAATTTAGCTTCACTTAAAACACTATAGAATATGACTCCCTCATTCATGGACTATAATGGGAAAAAAGAAGATGTATAAATCTCTTGCAAGCAAAAGGAGATATTAAAATATTGGTGTAGTAGGTAAGGGGTAAAATTACAATAAAAAATACACTTTTGAAATCCTAAAAACACTAATTTTGGGATCTCTTGGAGGATTTCTAAGCCTTTAACATCCATTCCATACCTAGGAAGTCAAATCATCATACAAATATACTAGATACCATTGGTGCACAATATGACATAGTTGATGGAGTCAAAGACACCAAAGGGAAGTCATAAATTAAGGTAGTGTGTGGGACCTCAGTACATAATAATGATGTGAATTAGAAATTTTTTGAGAGTGACAATCAAATTGCTTACTTTCTCTAACATGATGCAAAATTATACACAAGGAACTAGAACAAGTTACAACATCATTTTGGTGATCAAATTGTATTATATAGACACTAATTTTATATGCCTTGTATATTGTGTCATCATGGCATGTGTTGTAATGACCCTTATTGAGTAATTATTTAAATAATTACATTTTACCTTCATCTTTACCTTCCACCACATAGGTTAAATGAGTTACTAGTTAAACAATAATTAATCCCCTTTTTTACTATCATTAACCATAAAATCTCAAAATTAAATAAAAATATAAATCTACCCAACCTCATATCAAACTTATCCCATGGTTAAAATAACATGAACAACCTCAAAAGTCATTTTAATCCTCATTTACCCCATGCCAACATGTTAGAACTAATTTTCATTCAACTTCACCCAGTTTTCTTAAATCAACATCGATCCTTCCAAATTGACATTGATCGGTTAGGATCGACACCAATCTATAAAAAAATAGTAGACCTCTATTGTTGAGAGGAATTAACATGAAAGGAAGGAGACCATTTTGATCATGAATTTCTATCAAAACTAGTCACAAATCTACATAGACCTTACCAACATCTTGTTACTTTTGAAGAGCACTTGTTAACTGATAATTATCAAGTGATTTTGAAGGTCAATTTTTATTGTTTATGGCATCACATTCTTCTAACCATCCAAGGTTAGTATTGTATTATATTTAAGTATTTATTTAATTCTACATCTCTATATTTTATCTACTTTTTTTTCTTACATTTTATCAAATTTCTAGGCCATCACTATAGTCTTTTTAGTATTAAGCAATTTTGTATAGAATTGACATCAATTCATCTAAATCAACATTGATACTATTAGATCACCATCGATCCTTTGCCAGATCATAACATAAGTATTAAATAGCCTATTTTAAATATACTATCATTTTTATTTTGTCTCTATATATTCTACATTTAGTTTTTATCATTTATCAAAAATACAAGTCATTAGTATAGTTTGTTTTTAAAATTTAAGATTTTATATATAATTGACATCAATTCATCTGAATTGATGTCGATCTTGTTGGACCACCATCGATCCCTTCTTAAATTTCAAAACATTCTTATCATCTATTTTTCTTATTCTTAAAATCTGTTAAAATATACATTTTAGTTTGTTGAGAATCTATTTGTGCATGTACATTTTAGTTTGTTGAAAATCTATTTGTGCATGTAGATGACCCTGCCTGAATTAATACATGATTTGGTTAGCCTTTTTTATCTTCCTATAGTCCCTCAACCTTTGTTTCCTCATCAGAGTGATATTGCATTTGACCTATGACTTTTCTTCATGGTTTTCATATGTGATTTTGCATATATTAAATAATATTTGGTTATAATCCAAGAAGACATAGATATTGCTATTGAATTATAGGATGTCTATTTTAATAATATAAATATTGTTTTCAATTAATTATCTTTAGCATTACTTATCCATATTCTATAAATTTTATAATTTCATGTTTTTTTATAAACTTAAATGTTGAACGTGGGCTGACATCCATCTAAGGAAGTGTATCACTTCTTGGGACTAGTTTCTTACTAGGAAGCCCACTCATTTTTATATTAATGCATTTTTTGTTTAAGTGTGGTGAATTGCATGTCATTCCCACCTAGCTAAAAAGGAGTTCACACAAAGCTTGATCAATGGTTCATAACCAATCTTCCTCTCTAAGTAACTCTAAAACCTACATGTACTTTGTTTTTAGTATTTAATTAGTTTCAAAATCTAAGAATACAAAATACTAAAACATTTTGGCATGCCTGGTGGGACCTATGTCTCATTTTTAATTGTTAAATTCAAAATCATTGATTTTTTTCTCTTTCCCTTTCTTTGTTTATGTCCATTCATCCAAAGATACATTAGGACAGAATTTTATTTCCTTTTCTTAAAAATTTAAAATAAATTTCATTGATCTTTCCTATTTAGATTCTTTCACATAGATTAATTTAGGTGGTAATATATCATAGTTAGCTCATTAAAATGAGATAATTCAAAAATAATTTCTTGTTTTATTTTTTTTTTTAATTTTTTATTTTATTTTCTATTTCATGTATTTAACTAGGCAATAGTCAAAGAAAGAATCTGAGGAGGGTGTTACATCCTCTCCTATGGAGTGCACACCTAGTCTTGCTTTTTCCCTTGAGTCCTTTGAGAGTCCTATGTTTCCAAAGTATTATCCTCAAGGAGTTTCTTTGTAAAAATACTAGATAATAACCCTATTTCTCTTAATTGTTATCTAAATAATCAAGCAATACATATTTATCCTTCCTCTCATGCCCAAAACTCTCCACATAGGTATGCGATACCTTTCGAGGGAACTGAGAGAACTAGAGAATTTTTCATAGCCATGTAAACCTTTAACACTAAATCTCCTTGATCTAGATCTAATGATTAAATATCATAACCTTTAGACAACCAACCATTCATGGTATTTATCAGCTCTCTAATCATTACTCAGATCCAAAATACCACTCTGCCTATATCCACCATACCTTCCCGAACATTAGTGGTGTCAATTACTACAAGTCTCCCACCCATTAGGATGAATTTGGCATATAGTACACGAAAAATACCTCATGCTTATCAAATCCCTCATGCACAACAAATCCATTATTCCCAACCTTTCCAACAATATGTCTCCTTGGCCACCCAATATGTGGTTTCATCACAACCAATGATAACCACTCACTTACAATCTTTCCCATAGAAAAAATATTCCACTACAAGTGCCACAATATATAGTAGCATCTCAACCTATTATGTCTACCATAGTAGCATACCTTCCTTCATATCCTATGTCTACTTTTTTACTAAGCTATCAACCCCTTTAGTAGGATGTTTTAGGAAGTATGCCTCATATTAATAATTAGATAGACCTCATGAACATCCTTATGAATATGATGGATAGTTTGGAAGCTTCCACCTCTAGACACAATATAATTCTCACATATGAACAAATTTGTAATGAGCCAATCCATCCTTCTATCCCTATCCAACCATATCCCTCACAATGGGAGCTTTTTAAGTTTACCAAATTCTAAAACAAAGAAGATCCCCAGCAACACCTTAGGGCCTTTTGACATGCATGTTATCTTATAGCACATGATGATGCCTTCCTACTTAGAAAATTTCCCATATCATTAGTAGGTCTGCATTAGATTAGTAAAATTCCATTCTTTAGCATTCCCTCTTTTCCTTTGGATAGTTGCCCCAAATTTTCTTGGAACACTTCTCAATTAATATTGCTCAAAAAGTGACTATCACAGATATTTACAATATTATACAATTTGATGACAAATCCATATTAGATTTTGTGGCTCCATGGCATAACTTAATCAACCAACTAACCTTTTCCTTACCATAAATAGAATTAAATGATTTTTTTTCATGTCTTTGTGCAAAAATATATCATCCATGTTACAAATTCAAACTTTTAAGACTTTTAACAAATCATTTACCCTGACTTGTAAGCTTGAATTCCATGGAATTGAAGAAGGAAAAGTTAAGTTTCATAATAAGAACTTCAAAGCTGATCCCTCTAAAATTAATAGAAATAATCCTAAACCAAAAGGGGTAGCAAATGCAGTTACTATAAGAAATTATTCCCCTCCAACATCTAACCAATCAAGGTCTTATACTTCTAAAATACAACAACATAAGGGTGTTACTCATTTCCCCCCTAAGAAATATACCCCTATAATAGAGCCTTATACTTTGATATTAGATAAACTCCTGCAAGGAAATGTTATTGAACTCCATTATATTATACTAGTCGATGATATGCATCCTAAAACTAATTGGTATAGAGAAGATGAGTTTTGTGCTTATTAGAGGGTAATATAACATGAGATAAAATGATGTCAATCATTTAAAATATTGGTACAAACCCTCATTGACAAGGGGGACCTTTGGTTGGACAATCCAAATGTTCCTCCTAACCAAACCTTAGATATTTTTAAATAACCATTTCTAGACCATCCATCCACATCAAACACATTCCAATCTAATCTTGAAGAAACAAAAAAATAATCTACTCATATGATTGACATAATCTATGATTAGTTTTTTCCTAAAGAAGTCCCAAAGAAACTTTTGCTCGTAGATCTCCTTACAAGAGATGATTTTGATATAAGTCTACTTGAAATCATTAAAACTAGACCTAAAATCCCTATAGAGCTCCCTAATCTCATTACATGATATCATTCACGTGAAACATCACCTTCTCATACAAAATCTCTTAAAGGGGAAAATAAAAATACTCCTCAAGATGTCATAAATAAACATCTTTATACTACTAGAGTTGGACATTCTACTGTTTTGATCCTTGGAAAGCATATAATGCAATCCTATCCTTTTACCCAAAACCTTGGCCCTTCAAAACTATCCTCTACTATAAAACCTCCTTAACCTAAATATATTAAATGAAAAAGTAAAGCTTCTATTATCAATAGTTGGGACAATTGTCTTGGTATTCCACCAAAGAAAGCCTTAGCTCATCCTTAGGTTAAAGTTGATCTTTTTTTAACATCAAAAGATATAAACCTTAGTCTAAATATGCCCTCTATTATTAACACATGAAATAAAAAAGGGCCTATCCCTTTTGTACCATCTCCATTATCTATTTTAGGTCCCCATCCCTCTTATATACCTCTCATAGGTGCTTCTACCCAAGCACATGAGAAAATTCAAAGTTTTCCTCAATTATTAGTCACACCTCCATATACACCTTATTCTATTAAGGGACCATTATAAAAACCTAAAGTAAAAGATCTTAAATTTGTCCCTCGTGTATAGGTTAAATAAAAAAACCAAATGAGTAATACGTTGTCAAAAGATCATGTTATCAAAAACCTTGTAAAGCCACACTATGACGCTTTAAAGGGATCTTATGCTATAATCTTAAAAAAATTATCAGACACATCCCTCACTACATTACCACCTATATGGTCCATTAACCTTCACCCACAATGACCTACTTGGTATAAAAATTGGGAAATATGTGCATATCATATAGTACCTAGGCATGATATAGATAATTACAAATCCCTTAAGGCTATAATCTAACAGTTAGTCTAGGATGATGACCTCTTAATTGACAATCTTAATGATAAAAATCCTAAGAAAAACATTGTTATTCCATCCATTCCACCCACCCATAATCCTAATAGTCCTATAAGTGATAAAGAGTCAATAGCCTCTTCAGATCCACCTTTGTTACACATCGATCCTATCCATGTAACCACCTATTCTCAGAACCAAAATCCTAATAAAGATAATGTTTCAATTATAGGAGGATCTACACCTAATACACTTAAACCATATAAATAAAATCCTAAATTTTCTCTTATAGGAACTACCCTAACTGAAGCCAAGGAGTTGGTACAAATATCCATATTAAAACAACTCCACCAATTACCTATAAAGATGTCATTATATGAGATTATCAAAAATTATCCACAACATCGATAGGTAATGATAGAAGCTCTCCAAGCTATTGAGGTCCAACCAAATGAACCTCAACCCTTGTTAGCCTTTATAGAAGCCCTTCAAATGTTCTTGACTCTTAGTTTTACTAATTCTGAGGTTGTTCCTTTATCGCTTGAAGCTCAAGATCTTAGCCTTCTCATTATAGCTCAAATAAATTAGACTCAAATTAAAAGAGTTATGATTGATAGTGGTGCAATTATTAATATTATTTCCTCACATGCTTTCCAACAATTACAACTAGCAAAAACCATTATTTCCCAATCCTCAATAATTCTTCATGCATTTAATGACATGATAGCACCCATGATAGGAACATTCATTCTCCTCATTTATGTATGTCATCACATCATTAATGAGATATTTTATGTAATATAAGGGACTTTCCAATACAACATTTTGTTAGGGCATCCATGGATTCATGTGATGCAATGTATACCCTCCATAGTTCATTATTGCCTTAAATATGAACATGAAGGTTAGTTATACATTATCCATACTGATCCTCATCCATTTAAATCATGCAACTTCACCTTTAGGCTAAGTAATGCCATAATAACCTTACCTAGTGTTATCCCATCTCCATCTTCTAATCAAGCTTCGACTAGCATGATGATCCCTACCTCAAAACTACCTGATTTGAAGTTCATTGACTCCTTGATCCAGTAGCTTTCAATGGGAGAATATCAATTATCAACTCTTAATACCTTACCCACTCCTAGAGAATATGGTCATCCTAATAAGCAACCCATGTATTCACCTAGTCTAGGTGAGCTCATTCCTTTTGGATCACCTTTCTTTCATATTGACTTAATATATGGTGGGGTTAATCAAGCTACCTTAGAACATGACGATCATGTTTACTCTAAACCATTTACATCCAATTTATCCTTTCTTAGCAATCCCCAGTTCATGAAAACTTATCTTTATCATGGTGCTTGGAAAGGTTTCAGCATGGGTCGATATGAGCAAAGTTCTCATGATGTCACACTAGAAGATTTAAAAAAACCACATAAAAAGCATGCCTTAGGTTTTAATAAATATTCTAAATCTTCCCCCAAACCTATTATTCTACCATATTTGGAAGAAGGAGAACCATCTTCCTCATCTGACACCTCTTCCTCAACTAGTGATATTGTATCCATTTCTCATAACTTTTTTTATTCAATATGATCTCCTTAAAACCCCTCATCTTCCACCATGATGATGAAATTTTAATCATCACTTTAGTATATCCTAAATTAATAGGACACACTAACTATACCTATTTTTTAGTGTTAGGATGATGAGTTAATATTGACTCATTTGGGCACTGAAATCTCTTATTTACACAATTCTTTTCCATCTAAAATGTCTAGACTATTAAATGAAGCCACTGATAATATTAACATTGGGTCTCAAGAAGTATTGAGGATTATTAAAATTATCAAACCTTAGATCCACAATAAAACTAGTATTTTACAACTTTTTTTTATCAGATCATAGTAAAGCCTTTGCCTTGTCTTATAGTAATATGCCTGGTATTGACCCCTCGCTTGTCAGCCATAACATTGTTACCTTTCCTGATGTTAAGTTGGTGAAGCAAAATATTTGTAAAATGCATCCTCATGTCACACTTCTAGTAAAATAATAATTTTAGTGCCTTTTATCTACTAAATTTATTCAACCCATTTATTATCCTTGGTGGATGTCTAACATTGTTCTAATCACTAAGCCTACAGGGGCACTTCATATTTGTATAGATTTTTATGATTTAAACTTACTTGTTCAAAAGATGATTTGCCTCTCCCTAAAATCAAACAATTATTGGATTTGAGTGTTGGTCATGAAGTTTTGTCCCTTACAAATGGTTTTTTTAGTTACAATCAAATACTATTACACCATAATACCAACATAAAACTACATTTATTACTCCTTGGGGGACTTTCTACTACCATGTTATGCCTTTTAGCCTAAAGAGCATAGGATCCACCTATTAGTAGGCCATGAATTATATATTTCATGACATAATCCACAAAATTGTCAAAGACTATGTAGATGATGTCCTCGAGAAGTCAAAGCTCTATAAAGATTACCTATCTATACGTACGATTATGTTCGATCATCTATTCTAGTATCATGTGCATCTAAATCCAAAAAAGTGCATTTTTTGTGTCTTGATGGGTAAACTTCTAGGATTCATTATTTCTATTCATGAAATTGAAGTAGACCCTACTAAAATCAAGGCTATTTTAGAAATGCCTCCTCCATCCAACCTCAAGAAACTTTGCATTTTACAAGGCAAACTCTAGTCTATTAATCATTGTATTTCCTAGCTCTCTTATCAGTGTCAACCTTTACACCATTTATTAAAGAATGATAGTTGATTTATATTGGATTCTCATTATCAAGAATCCTTTATCACCTCCTATCCTCACTCCTCTTATGGAAGGACAACCTTTCATCCTTTATATCTTGGCTACAGACCATGCTCTAGGTGTTATGCTTGCCCATTGAGATGAGCATCATAAAGAGCAGGCTATTTATTATATAAGTTGTATCCTCATAGAATATGAAACACGTTATCCACATACCAAAAAATTATGTCTAGTATTGGTCTTTGTAGCTTCTAAACTTCATCATTACCTACATAACCATAAGATGTATGTACTTATGAGTAATGATCCCCTTAATTTTATGCATTCTAAACCTTACCAAAATTAATGGATGGCCAGATGGATTATGCTTCTAGATAAATTTGATCTAGAGTTTCTCCACCACAAATATATTAAAGGGTAGATTATTGCTGATCAACTGGCTAAAGCACCTCTTAGTGAATCAACCAATCAATTGAGAATTCCATGATAAATCTATCACTTCCACTTATAAATTAGTTCTAGAGTATCAAATGACTCTAATGTTTGATGGGTTTAAATGTGAGTGAGGAGGTGACATAATAATTATATTAATCCATCCTCAATGTATTCACATAACTTTGTCATTTAAATTAGAATTTGATTGTACCAATAATGTGGTTGAGTATGAATCATTGATTATAGGGCTTCAGACTACCCTTGCATTAGGATTTAGGTCAATAAATATCTATGAGGATTCCTAACTAGTTGTCAATCACATTATTGGTGTATATCAATGTAAGAATGATATTCTTTAGTAGTACAAGATGTTAGCTGATCAACTTTTGTCTGCCTTCAAACATTATGCCATCCACGCTACCCATAGATCAACTAATAATTTTTGTGATGCTATGGCATTTCTTACCTTTTTTATCCCAGCCTTGTCTTAGGAATCTAAGTTATTTTTCCTTATCTATCAAGTTAATCCTTCTTATACAAGGAATGATCTTCCATCCATCAATAATATGGAAGAAAATCTAGAGGATCCATGGTATGCACAAATATTTGATTATTTGTCTATAGGAATATTTCAACTCCATCTATCCAAAGGTGCCAAACACATCTTCTAGTAGAAAGATACTTGTTATATCATATTGGGGGGGGGGGGGGGGTGGTGTTATTTATAAGCATGGTTTTGATGGCATTCTTCTCCATTTTCTCCAAAATCATGAAGCTACACTAGCCATTTAGAAGGTCTATGATGGGTCCTGCAGTGGACATTTTAAGGGCCATGCAATCGCTAAGAAGATATTATGTCTAGGTTACTATTGGCCCACCTTAAATCAATACCTATGTTAAGAGGTATGTATAATGTTAACAACATGTAAACCTATCCCATTTCCCTATTAAAGCCTTGTAGGCAACAAGAGACTTTTGGCCATTCTCTTAGTGGGGGCTTCATCTTATAGGGAAAATCAATCCTAAATCCTCCCAGTGTCATGGACTTATTATCACCACTATAAAATATTTCAATAAGTGGGTGGAATTTGTGTTGCCTATCTCTAATAAGGTAGAAAATATTATGGAGTTTTGTGTTGCTTATCCCTAATAAGGTAGAAAATATTTTAAAAATAAAAAAATTTAGGTGTTATGTGATTCATTTAAAATTAAATTGAGTTTTTCCTCACCTTATTATCCTCAAGCTAATGGTCAAGTAGAATAATCTAATAAAACTCTAATCAAAATCCTAACTAAATTTGTTAATGAAACTGGCAAGGATTGGCATCTTCATATCCCTTTTGCCTTGTGGGCATATCAAACTAGTATTTAAACCCCTATAGGTACTATTCATTTCTCCCTAGTCTACGGTTCAGAAGCTATACTTCCATTGGAAGTCCAAATTCTCTATCTTATAGTCTCCCTTAAATACATTATTTTTGATGAGGAAATCTATTAAGAGCATTTATCCTAGCTTGATATTTTAGATGAGCATCATGCAGTGGCCCTTGATTAACTTCATATATATCAAGAAAGATTAAAACAAGCATATAATCAACATGTAAGAGAGCATGAAATTAATATTGGAGATATTTTCATTAAATAAAATCAACATGTCACTAATATGGAATGAATTAAAATGGGTAAATTTTCTCCTAGTTAACTTGGACCATATGTCATAACCCATAAATATAGATCTGGGGCATATCATTCAGATTCTCTTGATGGAAAACTAGAATGATAACCTCTTTAGGTATTGCATCTGCATCCTTACTATATCTAGTAGATATTGGCTCATCTTGGTTAGCCTATATTGTTTCTTGTCATATCCCTTTATCCCAAAATACCAAATAATGCTATAGGAGTTATGTGGTTACCCGGTAGCTACTATAACCTCAACCTTGAATATGTATACCCTGGCTATATACATAACATTCTCTTAGGGATAAGTTTCACCTATTATGGGAGAAACCCCAGATCGTTATTTCCCTTATTTCCTACACACCATTAATTTCTTAAAGCATAACCATAAATGTCTATATATATCAAAGTTTAACCATAAACGTCATTAAACCCATAAATATATACACATGATCTATCCATAAAGCATAACCATAAATGTCTATATATATTAAATTTTTTACAAATGTCATAATATGAATACAATATGGCTCTCAACTTATACATTATGCTCTACTATGTGAACTCAATCCTAGCGAGGTGAATACTATCACCTTCCTCATCATATCCTCAGACTGTTATACTCTTTGAACTAAATGTAGCCCCAAGAGTCCTTTGTGATTTGTGATGGCTGGTCACATATGAATAAAAATGTGAAACATCTAAGAGTCACCTCTATATAATCCTCTTATAGTAGGACATCTCAACAGGTAGGTATCTATAATGGTGAAGTGTACCTATGTCTCACAGTGTAGCACTAGATCTTTCAACACTAGAGTTGGCCTCTCAGCCACATAATCTCTCATTTGTTCCAACTCAACCCTATAGCCATATCTCTCCCATATAGCTTGATCCCTCTCTTTAATGGATTGGTCTAACTCTCATTTGACCCTATCAAGCTCACTCTATAACCTCTATATCTGAACATGTGGTATTCCCTACTCATCCTATCTTGGGGCATCCTATACTGGTGCCTCCTCCATGTGTATGTTTGGAGCCTTTTTCTCCACCTCTCCTCTCACCTCATCCTATACCACCTCCTCTCAGGGCCTCATTTCTCTATGTTATCACCTCACCATCTCTCCCATAAACCAAGTGACATAATCATTTGTATATCTTACATCATCCACATATAATGTTGTTAACTCTTTCAATGTTCCCATTTAGATAACTATGGTATCTAGTGTTGGAAAATCCAAATCTATATCATCCCACTTGTATACATGTAGAGATAATGGTACATCTTATAGTAAACCAAAATAATGGTAGACCTTGCCAACATAAAATAGCTATATATGGTCCATCTGTCATCTATATACCCATCTCTCTCAGGTATTATCTCCTAACTTTGTCTCTAGACTTGACCATGATGATAAATATATATATGGTATCTAGATAATGTATTCAATATATAGGGTCTCAAATACGTATCTATATTATGCTAAATCATGTACTATCTTATCTAAATAAGGAATGACTAGGTAGTCATCCCATCGTAGAAATCTTATGCTATACATCATGTCTCTAAAACTAACCCCTAGGGTCCCAAGAGGGCATATCACCCGAATGTGCTAATATGCCCAACAATGGATCATAAATGTGATGTCAAGTCCTAGTTGGTGCCCACTACACCAGCTCCATAGCTCTCTATAAATCTACCCTAATAATATGGGTACCCAATAAAATACTATCTTATACTCTAGCATATCTTCTATAACTACAATGAAGCTCCATGGAAACCATCCTCCACCAAAATCATGTAGTGCATAATAATTTAATACCAACATAAGTATGGTCAGAACTAATCTCTCTTCTAGTACCTACTCATATAGGGGCTAGAATGAAAAATCTCTAGCCATAAATCTAATTTTAGCAACATCCTCACCATATAGTCATGCTAGCACTATTTCCTGCTCAACCTCCTTCATTATATAAACCAAGGCTTCTTAGATTGTTAGTCCCAAAATTTGATAGATGTCCTTAGTAATAATGGTCATCTCCCCTATCAAAATCTAGAAGGTGTTGGTTGTATGATCCCACCACTCTAAAAAAGCCACTATCATGTTAATGTCATAATGAACATGGTGATAGTGCTAGATCCCTCCAAATCCCATCACCTGTAGATGTGCCTAGTCCTCATCATCCATATCCTCTCATGTCTCCCTTAGTAATGGTGGGACCCTATCCCTCATAGTCGGTATCTCACATGCTCATCACAATAGTCTTTTTTTAGTTAAATCCTAAATACTATATAGATCATTGTTGCTTCCTTATGATCACTATTGACCTATTAAGGATTGATGTCATCTCCTTTTGATTATTATTGATCCTATTAGGATTGGTGTCGATTCTTCCTAATCATAGTTGATCCTTTTAGATTGATGTCAATTTCCTTTTCCCTTAAAACTAGTTTGTTTCACTTTTTCCCAAAGCACTCCTAATATACACCCCTTCATATCATAAATTATATCCTACCTTAAGCTAAACATTCTAACAAATCTAAAAAACATAAAAAATAGTTGAATAAATAAAAAATTCAAAATTGCCCAAAAACATGTCACTTACCTCATAATGAACCCATTATCATCATCATCATCATCATCATCATCATCATCATCCACTCCAGTTAGCCTCCATCATCTTGTGTGTATGTTTGAAATCTTGAAAAACATCAGAATTCACTTTGAGAACTCTTCTATACTTGATAGTTAAACGAGCCTTCTTGTTTGTCAGTGGGTTATTTATAGCCATTTTTGTGATCAATGTTGATTCTCTTTATCGATGTCAATTTTTTGTAATCATCATCCATTCCTTGGGATCGATGTCAATTACCCTAGTTTGATAAATGTTTGTATTTTGGAATTTTTCCATGCTTTTAGTTTAGTTCTGAAGCCATGTATTACTATAATTATCATATCTATTCCTTTTTTTCTATTACCCTTTAGATTAGAGAATTTTGACCCCTTATTAGTTCTCTAATCTCTTAAATTATACCCTTGTACCACAAGGGTGTATTTTTATCTTGAGAACATTTATCTATAGGTAATGCATACACCATACACACACTGGATGCTTTAGTCTGCTATTCCTCTCTCTTATTCTCTTGATTGCCTTTTTCACTAGCTTTACCTATTTTAGCTGTGACATTTCACTATTTGATCTAGTCTTTAGGGAATTACTACCTACACTACTCTTTATTCCATTAAGTGAAAACATCAAACTCCTTTATAACCATCCACATTTTTTTTCTTTGTGTCCTTAGCTATCTTCCCTTTTATCACTTTCACCTTAACCACTTTTGTTCTTCATTCCATCTTGTTTAAACTTGTCAAATGTTCTATTTCACTTCTTGATGCCCGATTTGAGGGGGAAAAACTTCTTACAATAAACTTGGGGTAGTGAACTCTTAATAATTTTTATCTCATAGCACACCATTATATACCACTCTACAAAAAGGGGTAAACGTAGATGTTTCTTTTATATACCTTGTATATTATGTCATCATGATATGTGCTATAATGCCCACCATTGAGTAATTATTTAAATAACTATATTTTACCTTCATCTTTACCTTTCACCACTATTAAAATGACTTAATAGTTAAATATTAATTAATCCCCCTTTAATGTCCTTAACCATAAAATCTCAAAATTAGATAAAAATCTAAATCTACCCGACCTCCTAACAAACTTATCTCATGGTTAAAATAACTTGAAAAACCTCAAAAGTCATTTTAACCCTCATTTACCCCATGCCAACCTATTGGAATGATTTTTTTTAAAATTCACCCATTTTTGGTAAATCAACATCGATCCTCCCAGATCAATGCCAATCGGTTAGGATCAACGTTGATCCATAAAACCATAGTAGACCTCCATTGCTGAGAGGAATGAACATGAAAGGAAGGAGACCATTTTGATCATGAATTTCTATCAAAACTAGTTATGAATCTGCATAGACCTTACCATCATCTTGCTACCTTTGAAGAGAACTTGATAAGTGATAATTGTAAAATGATTTTTAAGGTCATTTTTTATTGTTTTTGATATCATTTTATTCATACCATCCAAGGTTCGTATTGTATTGTGTTTAAGTATTTATTTAATTCTACATCTCTATATTTTATTTGCATTTTGTTTCTTATATTTTATCAATTTTCTAGGCCATCACTATAGTCTTTTTAGTATTAAACACTTTTGCATATAATCAATATTGATTCATCTGAATCAACATCAATCCTTTTCTATATCATAACATAAGTCTTAAATAGTCTGTTTTAA
The DNA here is from genome assembly GCA_037957365.1 of Torreya grandis. Lineage (NCBI taxonomy): Eukaryota > Viridiplantae > Streptophyta > Pinopsida > Cupressales > Taxaceae > Torreya > Torreya grandis. The sequence continues at coordinate 1,149,926 of JARHVA010004036.1, forward strand.
ATCTAATATCATATTTATTTTGTCTTTGTCTATTCTACATTTAGTTTTTATCATTTTATCAAAAATACATGTTATTATAGTTTATTTTTAAAATTAAATATTTTATATAGAATTGACATCAATTCATCTAAATCAACATCAATCCTATTGGATTTACATCAATCCCTACATGAATTTTAAAACATTTGTATCATCTTTTTTCCTCAGTGTTAAAATCTATTAAAATCTACATTCTAATTTGTTAAAAATCTATTTGTGCATGTAGATGACCCTACCTAGATTAATATATGATTATGTTAGCATTTTTTATTTTCCTATAGTACCTCAAACTTTTTATGCTGATTAGAGTGATATTTTATTTGAGATAGGAATTTTATTCATGGGTTCATACATGACTTTGCATATATTGAATAACAATTGTCTATAATCCAAGAAGACATAGATATTGCTATTGAATTTTGGGATGTTTATTTTAATCATATAAATATTGTTTTTGATTAATTATCTTTAGCATTTCTTATCCATATTCTACATATTTTATAATTTCATGTTTATTTATAAACTTGAATGTTGAACATGGGCTGACATCCATCTAAGGAAGTGTATCACTTCTTGGGACTAGTTTCTTACCAACTAGCCCACTCATTTTTCTATTAATCCATTTGTTTTTTAAGTGTGTTTGTAGTTCATTCCTACCCAACCAAAGAGGATTTCACACAAAGCTTGATAAATTATGCAAAACCAATCTTCCTCTCTAGGTAAATCTAAACCATACATGTATTTTTTTAGTAGTTAATTAGTTTTAAAATCTAATCATACAAAATACTAAAATAGTATAGTTGGGGATAAATCCCAAGTGTTTGGTGACATTGGATAGTGTATTCAATGAATATTATCATTTGAGAATGGACAAGGTAGGTATATCCACCAAAGAATAAGATTATGAGAAGGTTGATATATTCAAGGATAAGTTTCTTAATTTAGGGAAAGTGAATACCAAGGATGAGAGAGATACCTTCATAGATCTATGTTATAAGTTTAAAGATGTATTTGAATGGAGTACTATGATTTTAAAGGTTTTAACCATAGGTTGGCCCAACATACCATAAATTTTAAAGAGAATGAAAAATTGGTAAGGTAGAAAAAAGACTACTCAACCCTAAAGTTGAGGTAATCATGAGAAAGGAGTTAAAAAAAATCATTGAATCTAAGATCATATTCCCTATTAAACATTCTTCATGGATTGAAAATATTGTGCCTATAAGGAAGAAGAATATGGAGATACATTTGTGTGTTGACTTTAGGGACCTCAACAAGGTGTCTTTAAGAGATCATTATACCCTACCATCCATGGATCAGATTAATCAAAAGGTTTTAGGCTCTCAAAGGTTCTCCTTGCTTGATGGATACTCTATGGATAATCATATATTGGTGAGAGAAGGTGATAGATACAAGACTACCTTCAAAACAAAGTTGGGCACCTATGCATACTTGAAGATAACTTTTGGACTATCTAATGCAAGGGAAACCTTCCGAGGGATCATTAATAAGATGGTACTAATCCACCTTGATGATGTCAATTTGATTTAAAAGGAGCTAAGGATCACATGACACACTTGAGATTAGTGTTTGATAGGTGTAGGAACTTTAGGGTCTCCTTAAACCCCCCAAAATGCATATTTTTAGTCCATAAAGGAAAATTGACTAGACATATTGTGTCAAAGGATGGTCTCTCCATTGAGCTTGAGAGAATAAAAGCAATCCTATCCTTACCCCTACCCAAGTACAAGAAAATATTACAAAAATTATTTGGAAATATTAACGTCATAATAAGGTTTATTCTTATATTTTTAGAGTTGGCAAAGCCACTACTCATATGCTTAATAAGCTCAAAGAGTTATCATGGAGAAAGGAGTGCAAAAGACATTTTGATGCCATCAATAGGCCATATCCTAAGTTCCCAACCTCCTCAACCCTAACTTTAACAAGAAATTTTTCATGTATTCCTTCTCCACAATTGTTGCCATTTCTACTATGATCATGCAACAAAATGATGAAGGACTAGAACAAACAATTGCTTTCTTCAGTCAAGCATTATAAGAATATGAATAAAGATACACCTTTTTTGAAAAAAATGTGACTGAGATCATGAGAGGGATAACAAATTTTAGACACATTGTGTCTAATAATAAAGTCATTATGATGGTAGTGTACCCTAATATAAAAGGCTTTATACTTAATAGGGACTTAAGTAAGAAGAGGGTTGGTTGGGTGACTAGTATACGGAATATAATATTGAAGTTAGGGTTACCAATATAATTAGAGGTAGTTAAATTTGTTAACATCTTGAATTAGAATTTAAATAAGAGAGAGATGGTATTGGTAGTCCATCATAGTTAGTATGAAGTTGTAAACATGAACCCTCTCAGTTAGACTAATGATGTGGTGAAGTTTATTCAAATAGGGCAATGCCTTATGGGATTATATAGGACAAAAATAAGGAACTTTATAATATAATCCATCCCTTACATCTTGGTGGATGGTGTGATCTTCAAGAAGGACATAAGAGGTATGGTCTGAAGGTATGTTGAATTAAGTCAAATTAATAGGTTGTTAAAACAATTTCATGATGGGCCTGTAGGTGGACTCTTTGTATCCAAGACCATATAAGTCAAGATCATTATAGTAGGATACTTTTGGTCCACCTTATTTAGGGACTTACATGCTTGGGTCAAGAAATGTTTGAAGTGTGCCTAGTTCACTGATAAATAGATATTAGTTTCCTTACCCCTACAACCCATCCAAGTTAAACAAACCTTCATGAAATGGGGCTTATGTTTCATAGGCATGATATATCCTCATCTAGTGTTTGGAATAAGTGCATTTTAATATCCAATAATTCATTTAAAATGTGGATGGAGGTAGTTACACTCAAAAAATCTAGTGAGAACTCAATTTTGGAGTTCTATGATAATCTTGTGACCAAGTTTGGGGTCCATTCCACCATTATATTAGATAATATGTTAGCCTTAAACAATGATAAAGTGTGTGAGTGGGCCCTTAACCATGAAATATACCTCAAATATTCCTATAACTACTACCCATAGGGTAATGGGCTAGTAGAATCCACCAATAAAAATTTGATAAGGATCATTAAGAGGACAATGGAGGACAATCAAAGAGAATGGCACATAAAGCTAAAAAATACCTTATGGGAAAATATATTCACTCATAATAGGTCTAATAGTCACTCTATTTACCTCCTTGCTTATGGTAGAGAGGAAAAACTTCCCATTTCCCTTAAATTGACAGCCTTGGAACTTTCTCACCAACTTGAGCTCATGGAGGATGATGTAATGAAAGTAAGAATTAATGAGATGAGAGAGTTGGAATAAATAAGCGATAGTGATATTCATGCCATGTGGTCTAGTAAACACCAATTCAAGAGATAATTTTACATAAGATATTCATCGAAGACCTTTCGACAAGGAGACATAGTGCTAAAGTGAGATGAAGACCATGCCAAACTAGGTAAACACTCAAAGTTTGATAGTCTTTAGAGTGGGCCCTATGTAATCACCATCTACAAGGAGAGAAATATTATAAAACTATATAATTTTAATGGTGAATATCTCCCCATAACTATCAATAGTATTTTCATCAAGTATTGTTATTATTTTTCATCTAGTCCTCTTATAATAGTAGTTAGTGCTTGTCTCTTTCCTCTAAGTGCTTTTACAGATGTTTGATAGTTTTTTTTTTGTATTTTTGTTTTCATATGTGTATGTTGTCTTATCTTGTCTCTAATTTTGTGTTTTTATGTGTCTCTTTGAGTATCAAGGTCTACAAGGTATTAAGTAGAGTCTATATGCAATCAAAGATTCATTTTCTAGTCATGAATGGAAAATTAAGAAGTTTTGAGTTCCCTTGACTAGAAGGATGGTCAAGCCACCCAAGCCAAAAAAAATGTTGACCAATTTATATTTTTATACCTAAAAATGGGTCAACCTAAATTATTATAGTCTTGATCCACCATTAGCTATCATGTTTTCCATTCACCCTTGTGAGATTGGGTTATTCAAATAAGATCACTATCTATTCATGCTATAAGATGCTTGATGATTCCCATTACCTATGTTTTAACTTATATTAAGTGTTTTTATAATGTTTGAACATGTATAAATGTCATTGGTTAGTATTTATGAGGACTCAACATTAAAATTTACTATGGTGGAAGTGAGCTAATAAGACAACTAGTGAAGAATCATGAACAACTCTAGTTTGCTTAATCCAAGAAGGTATGATCCTTTTTCAAGCTTATGAGAACATTATGAAATTTATTGGTGCCGAATTGAAGTATTAAATAGTTTCTAAATGTCTCCTCATCTATGCTGGTATGATATCCATTTTTTATGTCTCTTGGAAGTTATGAATATGTCCTACAAGTAAGATTTTTAACCATAATGAGACATTGTTTGACCCTTGTGGGTCACTAAACCACCATTAACACCTTTAATAGATTGCATGGAATTTATTAGGACATAAATAATTCATTTAATTCACTATTGAAACCATTACCATAAATTTCAATGTTTAAATTAACTCTAATGGTCCCCACACATGCCAATTTATGCCTTTTTAGCTTCCCTAATTTGTACCATAGAGTTTAAAACATAACCTAACTCCTACATCCCTCCATCATGCCTGGTAAAAATTGATTTTGGTTTAAAAAATGATAAAATGTAAGGAAGTTGTAGGTTTCATATTTTTTTTGAATGGTATAAATGTGTACAATATGGACTAACTCAGGTGGAGTCAGGGATCTATAAGGAGAAGTCAATAATGGCATGTTTGGAAGAAACCAAAGTGTTTTATTGTTTAAGGATATCAAAAATGATCCATATTCCCATCGATATCATTATTAAACTTGAAGATAACTTTATTTTTATGCTTAAACCATACAAAGGAGAGAGAATGGAGACCCAAGCTCTTAGCCAGAGGAGATAAACTTGGTCATATTTCATTCATGGGCATTAGTTTCAAGATTGGATCCCTAAGATCTATGAAAATTCCTTCAGAACATAAGGGGTTTGAGCATCATCCATGTCTATAGAATCCAAATGGAATAAAATGTTTTTTATGGATTTATAGTTTATTTGGATAAAAGAATGGTTATTCTTGATTCCTTAGGTCTTGATAGAACTTCCAATGTATCCTTTAGTTTTTGTCCCACATGTGTGATCTTATAGAACTGAAAAAATTCTAAACTAGTAAGTTTTGTAGTCTACAAGAATATTTGGATGACAAGTGGAGTGTTGAATGCTCTTACTAGAGGAAGTTAACAGTATTCAAGGATCATTTGGGTGTTCTAATATTTCATATACCTATTTTATCTAGAGTGATGTTCAAATCAATCTCTTATCCTCTCAGGGTTTCTCTGAGGAAGGGTTACATATAAATTTGGAGTTCAATTCATGTAAGGATTGTGTGTTTTCAATGGCACCCTTAGATATTTCCAACATAGCCAAGAACATGAAATGGAGTGTTAAAGTCATGATGAGTCATCATCACATCCTTATGAGTACATTAATTAACCTCCATGATAACCCCATAGGCCTTAAAAAAACCTTCTTGCCTCTAAATATTCTATAGTTACTTTACCAAAATTTTAGGTTCCTTAGCTAATGTTAAGGTTCCTTAGAGATTCCTCGGTTTCATTTTTTGAATATGTATGCCCTTTTCTTGCCCCCCAGGTATTATGTTTTGATAGGTATGAATATTAAGGTATACAAGGTTCTTATGGGTTATCTTTGGTATCTTTCCATACTTCATTTCATATCATGTTCTAATTTCTAGCATCATGTTGTCTTCACTGTCATTTCACTAAGATTTAACCCTCCACTCCATGTTCAAACCTCATACTACTCCACAACCATCCCCATCAACTCACCCAACCTTCCTTCCAATTATAAAACATGTAAAACTAACATAGATACTAATTTTAACCCTTAAAACCCATAATATCATATAAGGATGGATATATATAGTTCATACACCTTGATGAGGAACCAAATGGTTACCTATAAGAAACCATTTTGAGCCTCCTGAGCAAGAACTTTAAAGAGCATTGTGTGTCAACCACTCATGGACATAGGAAATGGTATGATCAAGAGGATATATACCTCAAGGACATGAAAGAGGATATTAAAATGGTCACAAAAGGTTTCAAACAATTTTATTTATCTCTCCTTTCATAGAAACTTGTTGCGTAGACCTCCCTATAGAGAGTCAACATGTGCATGAAAGGGTCTACAACACTGTTAGTGTATATTATGATATACATTGTTCCTAAGAAAAGGGAAAAACCCTATGATTAAGGGAAAAAATTCAAACCAAAGGAAGAGATAGTATATAATTCCCACCCAACCCAAATCAAAAGACATTAAACATAGGTGTGAGGGTAATACAGGCCTAACTAGGCATAAATCCTAAGCCTAAGAAGGAGAAGGTATAAAAAAGAAAGGATGTTGTAAAATTACTACCTAAAGGTGTCACTAGGCCTAGGTCACATGATAAAAATCCTAATTCATAATCATTCCAAAAGTAAATAGATAAAGGTTCTCTCACAACCCCCTTATGGTACTAATCACTTAGACTTATAGGCAACTTATAACTAGTCATGGTAAAATTATTGTTTGAAGTCTCTATAGGCATGACCGAGATATAAAATTTATTAAAAATTATCACTATGAGTGGTTAAAGGTTTAAATTCTCCCATTTTGTTACAAAACTAGTGGGTATACCCATTGTTTAATCTCAAACCTAACTCAGTCTATTGATAGTCAATTATAGGGATAGGTAAGTGACTTGATGTTTCAAAGGGGTTGTAGTTATACTAAGCTTAAAAATAGTTACAAAGAAATATAATATTATGGTTAAGGTATTCATACACACTTTAATGGAATAAACATTTAGGGTTATAGTCAGATACCCTTAGAGGTAAGATAAAGAAGATACACCTCAATCTTAGTCTTAAAACCTACCACCATCTTGAAGTATCTCCAAGCCCTTATAACAATTTTAATGATCATGAAGGGTATGTAAGAGTCTTTAAGGTCCTAATAAGGTAGTTTCAAGTGAATGGAAATAATAAAATGGTTATCATGGTCTCAAAACCTTGATCAGTCATTAAGCCCCAACATAGCTACCTCATGGTGCAACTTCAAGTGTTTATATAGTCCACCACATGGAGGCTCAAGCTAAGGTATCTTGGGAAAATTTAAGTCCCCATATGGAATAAAAATACATAAAATATTGATGGTCAATAAGGGGCTGACTTTTATGAATGATCCTTAAGAAGTTAACCTGCTAAAACTAGCCAATAGAAAGCTTGATGGTCATGTTTCAACACTCTTATATACACACACCTTCTGCATGAGATCTTAATATATTGAGGGAAGATGAATGGTTAAATTCACTACAAGTTCATGGTAATTAGTCTTAATTTGGATTTACATACTCTATAAACCATCATTAAGATGATGAACATCCTAAACCTTTCTTAAACCCTAAATAGTACCTGATGGTAGACTCTTGCTCTAAAACACATCTAGATGGAGTTTTTTAATTCCAAAATGATATTTAAGGTCCCCAATTATTTTTAGTGCCATAGTAACCTACTGGTTGGCATGTGCATGGACTAGAATATATGAAATAGGCTTGACAAGGTTAGTTTGGTCCTAAAATCAAGGAAATGGCAAGTGTTTATGTGTATCATGAGCTTAAGGAGAGAGGATAGTCTTAAATTTTATAAATATCCCTCTAAAAGTCATCTATAGGGACCTCCATGACTAGTTCTATTAGTAGATAGTCCTAAATGTTGAGATTAAGAGTAGTATGCTTTCATCAGAGGTTAAATAGCTTATTCAAGCCAATATTTCTTCTCTATATGAACTTTTATGTGATCTTTAGGTTGAAAAAAAAATTTAAGTGCCATATAACCATAGGGTTAGGACCAAAACTCTAGATTCATATGTTTAGATAGACTAGTCTAACACCTCCATTAGAGAAATGTCACTAGAAGGTGGAACAAAGAGAAAAATGAAAATTAAGGGTCCCTCAAACCTTAATGGAAGAGGTAATCATGATGTTAGGGAGCCGTTTTCTCACTTTGAATTCTAGGAGAGTTCCCACAGTTCATCCTTTTAGCCTGCAGACACCTAAAGGTAATCTAGGAGGCATGTTTCTCACCCAAGGAGCATTTTCAAATGCTCATAACTATAAGAAAATTATACATCAAATTTTAAGCACTTTAGGATAGGTAAAGGGATGTATCAACATTCATTTAGTGAAATTGGTTAAGATGTAATGAAATTACTTAGATATTCACATAGAATGATTTTATATTGCACATAATAAGCAAGTATGAGAGATCACATAGCAATAATTAATAGCAAAACAAAATCCTTGATAATATAACAAAGCCACTTCGAGGGGGAAACCTCCACATCAATGCACTAATAAAAGAATACTTAACATAATAATAAAGACTAAACACTACCTCCTATATATAGTCTACTTATCCAAGATTATTCCATAGGATGACTTATCTAAGAACATAGAGAAATGTAACAAGTAAATAAAAGAGGTATGTAAGCCACATTTCAGCCACACATATCCCTAGACACATAAATGGTTAAGGGCAAAACAAGCCCCTCCCATTCAAAACAATGTTGTCCTAAATTTTATGGCAAATTTGGATGTTTCTAGATAAATGATTCATCTTCCCAAGTGGCATCTTCACATGGTAGATTCTTCCATTTGATTAGGTACTTTGTAATTGCTCTAGAATGTAGCTACTTAGTTTATCTTTGAATGATCACCTCAAGATCAAAAATAACTCTACCTTCCTCATCCAATTTTTGTAATTCTATTTAAATGGTAACTCTATGTCCAATGACTTTCTTTAGGCATGATACATGAAATACTAGATGTATGAAAGTGGATGAAGGAAACTCTAACTTTTAGGTCACACTGCTAATTTTTTGTAAGATATAATAAGGCCCATAATACTTAGGTGGCATCTTGTTATCCTTTTTTTTTTTGCTTTAATGACATATGTTTGTATGGATGAAATTGAATAAATACCCAATCACCAATGTAAAAATTGCTCTCACTTCTATGTTGATATGCATGTTGCTTCATGTGACTTTGGTCCATAGCTAAATTTTCATGCAAAATTGGAAGGACCTCTTATTGATGGTGAATATGTTCTTCGATTACACGAGCCTTAGGATGGACCTTCAAGGTTAAAATGATGGATGGAGGGTGGTATCCATATAGTGACACAAAAGGAGACATTTTGGAAGAACTATGAACATAAGTATTATACTGCCATTTATCAAGTCGTAGCCAATGAACCCATTTATATTGTTTATCAAAAACAAAACAATGGATATATCCTTATATATATTTTTTGAATACCTTAGTTTATCCATAATATTAAGGATTATAAGATGAACTATGAGCCAATTGGGTGCCCAAACATGCAAATAACTTAGTCCAAAAATAACTAGTAAAAATGGGATCTCCATCACTGGCATTGATCTTAGGGGTTCAATGCAATTTTTGAACTATATTGAAAAAGTAAATAGCTACTATACTAGCAACAAATGGTTGGGATAATAAACAAAAATGACCATACTTTAATATAGTGATCTACAATAACCATGATATCATTTTAACCATTAGATCTTGGTAACCCTGTAATGAAATCCATAGATACCTCTTCCAAATGCTAGCTAGGGATGGATAAAGTCTATAAAAGAACTAAGGTTTTGATGGTTTTACCTTTGTTTTATTGATAAATCATACATTCAGCCACATATTTCTAGACATCCCCCTTGAGACCTTCCCAAAAAAAATACTAATTGATTATTTGATAGGTTTTCAAAAATATTGAATGACCCCCAATTGGAGTTGCATGAAGTTATTGAAGGATTTTTAGTTTAAGAGGAGAATTCTTACATAGGCACAATATATCTTTATACCATAATGCATTACCTTTGCATGTGAATTTTTCAAATCAACCTAAACCTTACTAAAGATTTTGAATCAAATCATGGCAAGCACTATCATGTTCTCATTCTAATCGTGCTTCCACTAGCCAATCTACCTGCAAAATGGTCATGGCACATATCAATGCCTCAACTAATTTAGCATTTTTAGATAGTGTATGTTCCACCACATTATCCTTTCCTTTTTTGTAGACTATTTCAAAATCATAGCCTAACATATTAGTTACCCATTTTTGTTTTTTTTCAAATGACAACCTTTATTCTAATAAATATTTGAGACTATCATGATCAGTCTTTACCTGAAAGTGATGACCCATAAAATAAGGTCTCCATTGTTTGACTGCATGCAAAATGGCCATCATTTTCTTCTCATACATGGGCTTATGTTGACTTTTACGCTTTAGTTGATGACTTTAAAATGTAAGTGTTCTACCTTCTTGCATGAGTACATCACCCATACCATACCCAGATGCATCACATCCAACCACAAAAGTCTTAAAAAAATTAGGAGTGGCCAATACTGGAGTAGTGCACATAGCCAATTTCAATTATTTAAATGCATGGGTAGCTACATCAATCCACTGAAGGAAGTATTTCTTTAACAAAGAGGTGAGTGGGGCCATAATAATACCATAATTTTTGACAAACCTATGATAGTAACCAGTAAGCCCCAAAAATCCCTTGAGTTTCTTGAGTGTCTTAGGAATTGGCTAGTCCATGATTGCTTGGATTTTTTAAGATCCACTTTCACTCCTTCATATGACACTAGATCACCCAAATATTCAACCTCACCAGCCCCAAAAGTACATTTGGAAGGTTTGGCATGTAAGATTTTTCTCCAAAATGGAGAGTACTTGTTTCACATGTTGTAAATGGTCTTCCCAATTTTTACTATAAATGAGGATATCATCAAAGAATACCAAAACAAATTTCCTAAAAAATGGCTTAAAATGGTATTCATCAAACTCTAAAAAGTAGATGGTGTATTTTTTAGACCAAAACGCATAACTAAAAAATCATAATGGCCCTCATGAGTCCTGAAAGTAGTTTTGGGTATGTATTCATCATAGATCTAGATTTGATTATACCCATGACACAGATCTAACTTGGTAAAATAAAGTGCACCATTTAATTCATCTAGGAAATCATCAATGATAGGAATCATAAAATTATCTTTGATAGTGTACTTGTTGATTTATCTATAGTTAAGGCACATCCTCCAGGTGTCATATTTATTTCTAACCATGACAACTAGTGAATATTATTCACTTTAGATATGTAAAATGATTCATGCATCCAACATCTCTCATACCATCTTTTCAATTTCACTTTTCTAGGCATAGGGATACCTGCATATCCTAATGTTGGGTGGTGTACTACCAAGAATAAGTGTTATAGAATGATCATGTGTGTAGCTAGTTGGAAGTCCTTTTGGCATGTCTCTAAAAACAATATAATGAACATCAATTATTTGTTGCAGATCAAGAGGTGGAGATGGCTAAGTTGGTTGTACTTCCATAGAAAATAATCAAGCTACAAATCCCTCAACACCATTATAGAGAATATTTATCATTCGATGGGAGATAACAAGCTATGGATATTTATCCTTTAATCCCCTTAGATAAAATGTTCTTTCTTCAAAATAAAAATGCATGAATAATTCTTGAAAATTCATCTCAATAGTGCCCAAAGTGGTGAGCCACTAGACTCCCAAAATAATATCAGCTCCACCCATGGGAATAGAAAGCATAGAAGAATCCAATAAGTATTCTCCCATTGCCAACTTAATACTATGACATTTTACTAAAAAATTGATAGTACCACCATATATAATCATAACCTAAAATTCTGGAGTTGGATAAATGAAATAGCTCAAACGAGCAACCAAGTTACTATGGATGAAGTTGTGTGTGATCTCATAATCAATCAAGATAGTGACCTTATATTTCTTAAAAAAACCCATCACCTTAAGAGTTTATAGAGTAATAATACCTAAAAGGGCATGATAATAAATAGTAGGCTAAGATTCTTCAGATTCTTCCTTAGGAACTTTTACATCCTCATCATGTAATCCTACATCATCTTCATCGTAATTGGCACCTTTAATGTAAAATAACTTCTTTTCAGTACAACGATGGTCTTTTCTCCATTTTCCATCACAACCATAATGTAACCCTTTGGCTCACTTCTCCATAATTTGTCATTGTGTTAATCTGGTGGGCTATGGAAATGATGGTACTAGAAAGTTGTTATCATGACTAATAGTGAAAGTTTTCATTTTGACCATCTCTTTTTCTTCTAGCATGCATGCCTTAGCAATAAATTATGATATAGATGTTGGGTTAAATATTTTAACCTCAAATTAGATGCTTTATTTGAGGCCACCCAAAAATAGATCAATAAAATTTTCCTCAGTGATATCTTCCACCTATAAAGAGAGATTCTAAAACTGATGAATATAATCCTTCATATTTTTTATTTTCCATATCTTGGCTAATTGGATAAGATATTTCTCAAAGACATTATTTTGATAATGAGTTGACAAATCCTTAGTTAAAATAGTCTATGTAATAAGAGGACCATTATTTTTAGTTTGAGCACATAATTAGCGATACCAAATGAATTTCTCAAGTTTTAGATATAGGGATGACACTATCACCCTCTAAGAACTAGGGGTTTGATGTAGCTTAAATAAATTCTCAATTTGAGTAATCCAAGTGAGATGATCCTTACCATCAAACTTATGCATGTCCACTTTTGGAAACATCAATTTCATACAAACACGGGAGTTGTTAAGAGGAAGATTTGAATGCTGAAGTGGAGGGTTGTTAAGTTGAAACTAAGATCTAAGGGTAGCCAATTGCATAGTGATATGCTATAATTCATTATGAACCCCATTAATCTCTCCACACATTCCTAAAACATTATCTTGTGCTGCAATAAATTCATCATGCCTCACCAAGTTATTTATGTCCACTTGAAGCTAAGAAATTACTAGATCTAAAGTTTTAGATTCCATGTCATCAGCAGAAGGAGTCTTAGGAGTTTTTTGCCCCCCTTTTCTTCCTCAAGTACCTAAAACTACCATAAATAAACCCTAGGATTATTTTAACCCCCCAAAAAGTGTACTAAGAAATGGTAATATTGTGATCACCTTATCAAGATGAATCTAATGACTACCTTTGTGCACTAGGGTAAAACATTTTGTACCAAAAAATTTCACTGACAAAATATACCATTACAATCATCTCATTGAGATGAATCCAATGACTGTAATTATTCAAGGGAAATTATTTTCCCAAACTTATTTTTTTATTTTTTTATTTTCAAAAAAGCATTTTGAGCAATACTGTGATGGTGAAAAAAATTAGTTCTTCTTAGATTGCAAGTTATGTTTTTTTCTCTCTTACCGCTCTGAGAAGCCATGCCTCGCTAGATCTGAAAGAAAAATGCCATAGGAAACTTTCCCAAATCGAAGCTTTGATACCATTTGTAATGAAATTACTTAGATATTCACATAGAATGATTTTATATTGAGTAGAATAAGAAATTATGAGAGATCACATAGTGATAATTGATAAGAAAGCAAAATACTAGATAATATAGTAAAGACACATTGAGGGAGAAACCTCCACATCAATACACTAATAGTAGAATGCTTAACATAATCATAAAGACTAACCACTACTTCATATATATAGTCTACTTAGCTAAGGTTATTCCATAGGCTGACCTATCTAAAAACATAGAGAAATGTAATAAGTAAATAAAAGAGGTATGTAAGCCATAAGTTATCCACACATTGATCCGAGAAATAATTCAGGTGATGGGTCCACCCGAATTGATGACAAAACTTTTGGGAGCCATAACGTTTACACTGTAGCTCCAATTAACTCACTATTTAAACTGTTGGAAAGATAAGAATGAGGAGAATGAGGTGAAATGGCATGGAGATATACTCAATGGATTTTGACCCATGAAAACCCAATGGAAGTGCCCCAAATTTCAATTTTAGTAATGTGATATAAAAATAGTAAGTTTCTAAATATAGTAATTTCTCAAATTTTGTATTGTTGTAAATCATGGAAGTCAAACCACTTAATCTCCCTCGAGATTGGTGACCTTCCACATCATCCTCACACCTTAAAAACATGTATAAATGAGGATGTAATGTAAAATGGAAATTAGACATCTCTTCTCAGAGATAGGCATATGTTTGGGTCTACAAATTTGATCAATAAAACATTTCTTCTCAGAGATAGCATTATTTAAATTGTGTTGTTCTTGTTTCTTGAATTATCTTTCAACCAAAGATTTTGAGTTTTGGATTAGTGGTATCATATTGGTTTGTATTTAGAGTGTATGATCCCAAGGATGAGGTTAAATTATAGGAAGCTTGGGTGAAAAATTGAACCAGTAGACTCTTCACCTATTCACTCCAAATGACTTCAAATGGTGGACAACATTGAGACATCTAATACTTTCAAGGAAATGGTGAATGAAGCCCTCCAATAGTAGCAAACATAGATGCTATAATAATTCACTCAAATTCTTTAATAAATCTCGATGGGAAATTTTGGCTACTTATCCACATCCCCACATCCTTTTAGTGCCTCAACACCCTTCAAGGTTTAGGTGAATTTTGATATCCCTACATTTAAAGTCAAAATGAATGTTGATGTAGTAGAAAATTTTATGGATCAATTGTCATCTTATTTTTATATAAATAATTTCATCGATAAAGAGAAGATCACCTTTTCTCTTTTGAAAGCATCATTTCTTGTCAAAAATTGGTGGGAAGTGTAAAAAAAGAGATTTTGTGCAAATGATATTGGCCTTTAGGCAGAACCTACCTAGAATGATTTCATAAAAGTTACAAAGGAATAATATTACCCCATTGGAGCATATGATGATATGTATATAGAGTAGAAACAACTTTACCAAGTTAAGGAATAGTCTGTTCAAGATTATACTAACATTTTTCATTCTCTATCTATGATATTGGGTATCCAAAAAAGTGAGAAACATAAGGCTCTCAAATATCATGGTGGACTAAAATGTTACATACGGAGAGAAATGGAACTCTTCAATTTAGAAACCATCAGTGAGGAGTGCAAGTTCATAGTGAAGATTGAGCAGAAGCATGGAAGAATGAATATGAATAGTCAACCTTCAAAATGGAAAAGTGACAAAGAAGGTCAAACACGAGGCTAAAATTGGAAGGAAAATGAAGGAAAGACTAAGAAGTGGTGTGATTATCATAAATCTATAACTCATTTCAAATAAGAATGTCAAGCCATTAAGTCCTTACTTTTTAAGTCACAATCCTCAACATCTATTACTTTGTCTTATACATACCCTATAGCTGAAGAGGTTAAAGAAGAAATTGTAGATGCTAAGATCGAAGCCATTATTTATTCATCATAGACCCATGAGGAGAGGCTAGATGACAAGGAAAGTTTGTTTCACTCTAAGTTATGGGTTAAAGATAAGCCTTTGTATTTCATTCTTGATAGTGGAAGTCAAAAGAATTTAATCTCTACTAATGTTGTGAAAAGCCTAAATCTATCCATGAAATCTCACCAAAAGCCATATAGTATCGGATGGTTGAGCCCAAAGAGAAACCTCCGTGTCACCCACTAATTTCTTCTCTCATATGCAATAAAACCTTTCTAAGATGAGGTCTTATGTGATGTGGTCAATCTAGATGTTTGTGATGTACTCTTTGGTCAGCCACTCATGTATGATCGACATGGTATATATGAATCAAAAAATTGAAGTATCACTCTCACTCTTGGAACATGGTGCTATAGGGTACCAGAGGTACCACCTTCTACATCTGTCTCTTTGGTTAGTGCCAATAAATTTGTTCTCATGGTCGTCAAGCCACAAGATTCTAAAAGGGCCAATGTTACAATCCTAACTACACAAACAACACAATAATAGAAGGAAATAGATAAAAAGCTAAAGAAGTTGATGGCCTTCTATCCATAGACTGATGGTTAGATAGAAATGGTGAACAATTAGGCCCTACACAGTGCCATAAATCATAGTCCACTATAAGTATGCATCAAAAATCAAATCAAAGTACAACTACCACACTTGATGACAAATCTTGATGTAATGGGGACCATTTCTTCTCAAGGAGGGAGGAATGATCTGGGAAATAATTCAAGTGATGGGTCCACCCTAATTGATGATGGAACTTCTAGGAGCCATAACTTTTACACCGTAGCCCCAATTGACTTGCCGTTTGAACCATTGGAAAGCTGAGAATGAGGAAAATGTGGTGAGATGGAATTGAGATCTAATAGATAGATTTTTACCCTTTAACTCTCAATGGAAGTGCCCTAAATTTCAATTTTAGTAATGAATTCTAAAAATAGTAAGTTTTTAGAAATAGTAATTCCTCGAATGCTATATTGTTGTAAATCATGGAAGTCAAACCACTTAATCTCCCTCAAGATTGATGA
Source organism: Torreya grandis (assembly GCA_037957365.1). Classification (NCBI taxonomy): domain Eukaryota; kingdom Viridiplantae; phylum Streptophyta; class Pinopsida; order Cupressales; family Taxaceae; genus Torreya; species Torreya grandis. The sequence goes on from JARHVA010004036.1 coordinate 1,166,475, forward strand.
CCATCCAAATCCTCCTCACACATTTAAAACATTTATAAATGAATATGTAACTTGAAATGGAAATCAAACATCTCTTCTTAGAGATAGGCATATGTTTGGGTCTTCAAATTTGATTAATAAAATATCTCTTCTCAAAGATAACATTATTTGAATTGTGTTGTTCTTGTTTCTTAAATTATCTTTCAACCAAAGTTTTTGAGTTTTTGATCAGTGGTATCAAAGTGGTTTATCTTTAGAGTGTATTATTCTAAGGATGAAGTCATATTACAAGAAGCTTGGGTGGAAAATAGAACTAGTAGACTCTCCATATATTCGCTCAAAATGACTTTAAATGGTGGACAAAACTGAGACATCTGATCCTTTCAAGGAAATGGTGAATGAATCCCTTCAATAGTAGAAATCATAGATACTACAACAATTTACTCAAATTCTCCAATAAATATTGATGGGAAATTCTAGCTCATCATCCAAACCACCACATTCTTTCAGTGCCCCAACACCCTTTAAGGTTTAGGTGAATTTTGATATCCCTAAATTTTAAGGCAAAACCAATGTTGATATAGTAGAAAATTGGTTAGATCAATTGTTATCTTATTGTTCTATAAATAAATTCATCGATAAAGAGAAGATCACCTTTTCTCCTTTGAAATCATCATTGCCTATCAAAAATTGGTAGGAAGTGTACAAAAAGAGATTCAGTGTAGATGATATTGGCCTTGAGGTGGAACCTACCTAGGATGATTTCATAGAAGCTATAAAGGAAGAATACTACCAATTGGAGCATATGATGATCTGTATATAGAGTGGAAACAACTTCACCAAGGTAAAGAATAGTCTATTCAAGATTACACTAACATTTTTAATTCTCTATTTGCAAGATTGGGCATCCAAAAAAGTGATAAACATAAGGTTCTAAAATATCATGGTAGACTAAAATATTACATATGGGGAGAAATGGAACTCTTGAATTTGGAAACGATCAATGAAGTGTACAAGTTCATATTAAAGATTGAGTAGAAGCATGGAAGAATGAATATGAAGAGTCAGCCTTCAAAATGGAAAAGTGACAAAGCAGGTCAAACACGAGGCCAAAATTGGAAGCAAAAGGAAGTAAAGACTAGGAAGTGGTGTGATTATCACAAATCTGGAACTCACTCCAAAGAAGAATGTTGAGCCATCAAGTCCCTACTTTTTGGGTCACAATCCTCAAAATCTACTACTCTACCTCATACAAAACCTATAGTTGAAGAGCTCAAAGAATAAATTGTAGATACTAAGCTTAAAGCCATTATTTCTTCATAATAAACCCATGAGGAGAGGCTATATGATAAGGAAAGGTTGTTTCAATCTAGGTTATGGGTGAAAGGTAAGCCTCTACATTTCATTCTTGATAGTGGAAGTCAAAAGAATTTAATCTCTAGAAATGTTGTGAAAAGCCTAAATTTATCCATGAAGCCTCACCCAAACCCATACAGTATTGGATGGTTGAGTCGAGGGAAAAAGCTCTGTGTCACCCACCAATGTCTTCTCTCATATGTAATAAAACCTTTCCAAGATGAGTTCTTATGTTATGTGGTAAATCTAGATGTTTGTGATGTACTCTTTGGTCAACCATTCATGTATGATTGACATGGAATATATGAATCAAGAAATCTAAGGATCACTCTCACTCTTGGAACACGACACTACAAGGTACTAGAGGTACCACCCTCTACATATATCTTTTTGATTAGTGCCAAGAAATTTGTTCTCATGGTGATCAAGCCACAAGAATCCAAAAGGGCTGATGTTTCATCCCTAATTACATAAACAACATAAAAATAGAAGAAAATAGATACCAAGCTAAATAATTTCACGGCCTTCCATCCACAGACTGATGGTCAGACAAAAATGGTGAACAATCAGGCCCTATATAGTTCCATAAATCATAGTCCATTCTAAGTATTCATCAGGAATCAAATTGAAGTAAAAATACCACTTTTGATGAAAAATATTGATTAAATAGGGACCATTGCTTCTCAAGGAGGGAGGAATGATCTGGGCAATAATTTAGGTGACAATTCAGGTGATGGGTCCACCTTAATTGATGATGGAACTTCTTGGAGCCATAACTTTTGCACCGTAGATCCAATTGACTTGTCATTTAAGCCATTGGAAAGCTAAAAATGATGATAATGTGGTGAGATGGCATTGCAATCCACTCAATTTATATTGATCCCTAAAAACCCAATATAAGTGCCCCAAATTTCAATTTTAGTAATGTAGTCTAGAAATAGTAAGTTTCTAAAAATAGTAATTCCTTGAATTCTATATTATTGTAAATCATGGAAGTCAAACCACTTAATCTACCTAGACATTTTTGACCTTTCCGTCCTCCTCAAAACTTAAAAACATGTATAATGAAGATGTAACCCAAAATGGAAATCAGACATCTCTTCTCAAAGATAGGCATATGTTTGGGTCTACAAATTTGATCAATAAAATATCTCTTCTCAGAGATAACGTTATTTGAATTGTGTTATCCTTATTTCTTGAATTATCTTTCAACTAAAGCTTTTGAGTTTTGGATCAGTGGTATCAGAGTGGTTTGTCTTTAGAGTGTATGATCCCTAGGACAAGGTTAGATTATAGGAAGCTTGGGTGGAAAATAGAACCAGTAGACTCTCCACCTATTCACTCCAAATGACTTCAAATGGTGGACAACACTGAGACATTTGATCCTTTCAAGGAAATGGTGAATGAATCCCTCTAATAGAAGCAAGCACAAATGCTACAAAAATTTACTCAAATTGTGCAACAAATCTTGATGGGAAAATCTAGCTCCTCATCCTCACTCCCACATCCTTTTAGTGCCCTAACACATTTCAAGGTTCAGGTAAATTTTGATATCCCTATATTTGAAGGAAAAATCAATACTAATGTAGTAGAAAATTGGTTGGATCAATTGTCATCTTATTTTTCTATAAATAATTTCATCGATAAAGAGAAGATCACCTTTTCTCTTTTTAAAGCATCATTTCTTGTCAAAAATTGGTTGGAATTATACAAAAAGAGATTAGCGTAGATGATATTGGCCTTGAGGTAGAACCTAACTAAGATGATTTCAAAGAAGCTGTAAAGGAAGAATACTACTGCATTGGATCATATGATGATCTATATATAGATTGGAAATAACATCACCAAGGTAAAGAATAGTCTATTCAAGATTACACTAACATTTTTCATTCTCTATCTACAAGATTGGGAATCTAGGAAAGTGATAAACATAAGGTTTTCAAATATCATGGCAGACTACAATGGTACATATGGGGAGAAATGTAACTCTTCAATTTGGAAACCATTAGTGAGGTGTACAAGTTTGTAGTGAAGATTGAGTAGAAGCATGGAAGAATGAATATGAAGAGTCAACCTCCTCAATGGAAAAGTGATAAAGAAGGTCAAAAATGAGGCCAAGATTAGAAGTAAAAGGAAGGAAAGACTAGGAAGTGGTGTGATTATCACAAATATAGAACTCACTTGAAAGAATAATGTTGAGCCATTAAGTCCCTAATTTTTGAGTCACAATCCTCAACATCTACTACTCTGCCTCATACAGAACCTTCATTTGAAGAGGTTAAAGAATAAATTGTAGATGTTGAGCCTAAAGCCATTGTTTCTTCATCACAGACCCATGAGGAGAGGCTAGATGATAAGGAAAGGTTGTTCACTCTAAGTTATGGGTGAAAGGTAAGCCTCTACATTTCATTATTTATAGTATAAGTCAACAAAATTTAATCTCTACTAATGCTGTGAAAAGCCTAAATCTATCCATGAATCATCACCTAAAGCCATACATTATTGTATGGTTGAGTCTAGGGAGAAACCTCTGTGTCACCCACCAATGTCTTTTCTCATATGTAATAAAACCTTTACAAGATGAGGTCTTATATGATGTGGTCAATCTAGATGTTTGTGATGTACTCTTTGGTCAGCCATTCATGTATGATATACATAGAATTTATGAATCAAGAAATTGAAGGATCACTCTCACTCTTGGAATAAGACACTATAGAGTACCAGAGGTAGCACCTTCTACATTTGTCTCTCTGATTAGTGCCAAGAAATTTGTTCTCATGGTGGTCAAGTGACAAGAATATAAAAGGGTTGATGTTGTATCCCTGACTACACAAACAACAGAGCAAAAGAATAAAATAGACATCAAGCTAAAGAATTTCACGGCCTTCCATCCACAGATTGATGGTCAAATAGAAATGGTGAAAAATCATGCCCTACACAGTTCCATAAATCACAGTCCATTCCAAGTATGCATCAAGAATCAAATAAAAGTACAATTGCCACACTTGATGACAAATATTGATGCAATGGGGACCATTTCCTCACAAAGATGGAGGAATGATCTAGGCAATAATTTAGGTGACAATTCAGGTGATGGGTCTACCCTAATTGATGATGGAACTTCTAGGAACCATAACTTTTGCATCATAGCTCCAATTGACTCACCATTTAAACTATTGGAAAGCTAAGAATGAGTATAATGCATTGAGATGGAATTGAGATCCGCTTGATGGATTTTGAATACTAAAAATCTAATGGAAGTGCCCCAAATTTCATTTTTAGTAATGTAGTCTAAAAATAGTAAGTCTCTAAAAATAGTAATTCCTTGAATTCTGTATTATTGTAAATCATGGAAGTCAAACCACTTAATCTCCCTCGAGATTGGTGACCTTCTAAATCTTCCTCATGCCATAAAAGCATGTATAAATGAAGATGTAACTCAAAATTGAAATTAGACATCTATTCTCAAAGATAGGCATATGTTTAGGTCTACAAATTTGATCAATAAAACATCTCTTCTCAAAGATAGCATTATTTAAATTGTGTTGTTCTTGTTTATTGAATTATATTTCATCCAAATATTTTGATTTTTGGATCAATGGTGTTAGATCAGTTTGTATTTAGAGTGTATGATCCCAAGCATGAGGTCAGATTATAGGAAGCTTGGGTGGGAAATAGAACCAATAGACTCTCCACATATTTGCTCCAAATGACTTCAAATGGTGAACAACAGTGAGACATATAATCCTTTCAAGGAAATAGTGAATGAATCCCTCTAATAGTAGAAAGCATAGATGCTAAAAAAATTTCTCAAATTCTCCAACAAATTTTGATGTGAAATTTTGGCTCCTCATCTGTACCCCACATCCTTTCAATGCCCCAACACCCTTCAAGGTTTAGGTGAATTTTCATATCTCTACATTTGAAGGAAAAATCAATGTTGATGTAGTAGAAAATTGGTTGGATCAATTTTCATCTTATTTTTATATAAATAAATTCACCGGTAAAGGGAATATCAACTTTGCTCTTTTGAAAGCATCATTTCCTATCAAAAATTGATGGGAAGTGTACAAAAAGAGGTTCAGTGTAGATGATATTGGCCTTGAGGTAGAACGCACCTAGGATGATTCCATAGAAGATGTAAAGGAAGAATACTACCCCATTGGAGCATATAATGATCTATATATAGAGTGGAAACAACTTTGCCAAGGTAAGGAATAGTCTATTCATGATTACACTGACATTTTTCATTCTCTTTTTGTGAGATTGGGCATCCAAGAAATTGAGAAATAGAAGGTTCTCAAATATCATGGTAGACTACAATGGTACATATGGGGAGAAATGTAACTCTTTAATTTGGAAACCATCAATGAGGCATACAAGTTAACAATGAAGATTGAGTAGAAGCATATAAGAATGAATATGAAGAGTTGGCTTTCAAAATGGAAAAGTGACAAAGAAGGTCAAGTATGAGGCCAAAATTGGAAGAAAAAGGAAGGAAAGACTGGGAAGTGGTGTGATTATCACAAATTTGGAACTCAATATAAATAAGAATGTCAAGCCATCAAGTCCCTACTTTTTGAGTCACAATCCTCAATATCTACTACTCTACCTCATATAGACCCTACAGTTGAAGAGGTTGAAAAAAAAATTGTAGATTCTAAGCTCAAAGCCATTATTTCTTCATCACAGACCCATAAAGAGAGGATAGATGATAAGAAAAGGTTATTTCATTCTAATTTATGGGTGAAAGGTAAGCCTCTACATTTCATTCTTTATAGTGGAAGTCAAAAAAAATTAATCTCTACTAATGTTTTGAAAACCCTAAATCTATCCATGAAGCCTCACCTAAAGCCATACAATATTGGATGGTTGAGTCTAGGGAGAAACCTCTGTATCAGCCACCAATGTCTTCTCTCATATGTAATAAAACCTTTTCAAGATGAGGTCTTATGTGATGTTGTCAATCTAGATGTTTGTGATGTACTCTTTGGTTGGCCATTCATGTATGATCAACATGGAATATATGAATCAAGAACTCAATGGGTCACTCTCACTCTTGAAACACAATGTTATAGGGTACCAAAAGTACCACCTTCTACATCCATCTCTCTAATTAGTGCCAAGTAATTTGTTTGCATGGTGGTCAAGCCATAAGAATCCAAAATGGCCAATGTTATAGCCATGACTACACAAACAAAACAATAATAAGAGAAAATAGATACCAATCTAAAGAAGTTCATGGCCTTCCATCCATAGACTGATGGTGAGACAAAAATGGTGAATAATCAGGCCCTACATAGTTCCATAAATCATAGTCCATTCTAAGTATGCATCAAGAATCAAATTGAAGTACGACTACCACACTTGATGACAAATCTTGATGCAATGGGTACCATTACTTCTCAAGGAGGGAGGAATGATCCAAACAATAATTCAAGAAATAATTTAGGTCATGGGTCCACCTTAATTGATGATAGAACTTCCAAGAGCCATAACTTTTGCACTGTAGCTCTAATTGACTCATCATTTGAACTGTTGGAAATCTAAGAATGAAGAGAATGTGGTGATAAGGCATGGAGATCCACTAGATGGATTTTTAACCCAAAAAACCCAATGCAATGGCCCTAAATTTTAATTTTAGTAATTCAGTCTAAAAATAGTAAGTTTCTAAAAAAAGTAATTCATCAAATTTTGTATTATTGTAAATCATGAAAGTTGAACCACTTAATCTCCCTTGAGATTGGTGAACTTCCACATCCCTCTAAAGATATGCATATGTTTGGGTCTACAAATTTTATCAAAAAAAATATCTTCTCAAAGATAGCATTATTTAAATTGTGTTGTTCTTGTTTCTTGTATTATCTTTCAACTAAAGATTTTAAGTTTTGGATCAGTGGTATTAGAGCAATTTGTCTTTAGAGTGTATGATCCTAAGGATGAGGTCAGATTATAGGAAGATTGGGTGGAAAATAGAACCAGTAGAATCTCCATGTATTTTCTCCAAATGACTTCAAATGGTGAACAACACCAAGACATCTGATTCTTTCAAGGAAATGGTGAATGAAGCCCTCCAATAGTAGCAAGCATAGATGCTACAAAAAATTTCTCAAATTCTCCAACAGATCTTGATGTGAAGTTTTGGCTCCTCATTTGCACCCCCACATCCTTTCAGTTCCCAAACACCCTTCAAGGTTTAAGTGAGTTTTGATATCCCTACATTTAAAGGCAAAAGCAATGTTGATGGAGTAAAAAATTGGTTAGATCAATTTTCATTTTATTTTTCTATAAATCAATTCACTAATAAAGAGAAGATCACCTTTGCTCTTTTGAAAGCATCATTGCCTATCAAACATTGGTGGGAAGTGTAAAAAAAGAGATTCAATGCAGATGATATTGTCCTTGAGGTGGAACATACCTAGGATGATTTCTTAGAAGCTATAAAGGAAGAATACCACCCCATTAGAGCATATGATGATCTATATATATATATATATATATAGTGGATACAACTTCACCAAGGTAAGGAATAGTTTGTTGAAGATTACACTAACATTTTTATTCTCTATCTATGAGATTGGGCATCCAAGAAAGTGAGAAACACAAGGTTCTCAAATATCATGGCAGACTACAATGGTACATATAGGGATAAATGGAACTCTTCAATTTGGAAACTATCGGCGAGGCATACAATTTCATATTAAAGATTGAGCAGAAGCATGGAATAATGAATATGAAGAGTCAACCTTCAAAATGGAAAAGTGATAAAGAAGGTCAAACATGAGGCCAAAATTGGAAGCAAAAAGAAGGAAAGACTGAGAAGTGGTGTGATTATCATAAATATGGAACTCACTCTAAAGAATAACGTTGAGTCATCAAATACCTAATTTTTGAGTCACAATCATAAACATCTACTACTTTGCCTCATATAGACCCTACAGTTGAATATTTTGAAGAATAAATTGTAGATGCTAAGCTCGAAGCCATTGTTTCTTCATCACGGACCCATGAGGAGAGGCTAGATGACAAGGAAAGGTTATTTTACTCTAAGTTATGGGTGAAAGGTAAGCCTTTGCATTTCATTTTTGATAGTGGAAATAAAAAGAATTTAATCTTTGCTAATGTTGTGAAAAGCCTAAATCTATCCATGAAGCCTCACCTAAAGCCATACAGTATTGGATGGTTGAGTCGAAGGAGAAACCTATGTATCACCTACCAATGTCTTCTCTCATATGTAATAAACCTTTCCAAGATGAGGTCTTATGTGATATGGTCAATCTATATGTTTTTGATGTACTCTTTGGTCAGCCATTCATGTATGATCAACATGGTATCTATGAATCAAGAACTCAAAGGATCACTCTCACTCTTGGAACACAATGATATAGGGTACCAAAAGTACCACCTTCTACATCTATCTCTCTGATTAGTGCCAATAAATTTGTTCTAATGGTGGTCAACCCACAAGAATCCAAAATGGCCAATGTTGTAGCCCTGACTACACAAACAACATAATAATAGAAGAAAATAGATACCAAGTTGAAGAAGTTCATGGCATTCCATTTACATACTAATGGTGAGATAGAAATGGTGAACAATCAGGCCCTACACTATTCCATAAATCATAGTCCATTCCATGTATGCATAGAGAATCAAATTGAATTACAACTGCCACACTTGATGACAAATATTCTTGCAATGGGTACCATTGCTTCTCAATGAGGGAGGAATGATCCAGGAAATAATTTAGGTGATGGGTCCACCCTAATTAATGATGAAACTTCTTGGAGCCATAAATTTTACACTGTATCTCCAATTGACTCATCATTTGAACCATTAGAAAGCTAAGAATGAGGAGAATATGGTGAGATGTCATGGAGCTCCACTTAATGTATTTTTACCCCAAAAAATATAATGGAAGGGCCCTAAATTTCAATTTTAATAATGCAGTCTAAAAATAGTATGTTTTTAAACATAGTAATTTCTTGAGTTTTGTATTGTTGTAAATCATGGAAGTTGAACCACTTATTTCCCTTCAATATTGGTGACCTTTCACATCCTAATCATACCTTCAAAACATGTATAAATGGAGATGTAACTTGAAATGGAAATTAGACATCTCTTCTTAGAGATAGGCATATGTTTGTGTCTACAAATTTGATCAATAAAACATCTCTTCTCAGAGATAACATTATTTGAATTATGTTATTCTTGTTTCTTGAATTATCTTTCAACCAAAACTTTTTAGTTTTGGATTAATGGTATCATAATGGTTTGTCTTTAGAGTGTATGATCCCAAGGATGAGGTCAGATTATAGGAAGCTTGGGTGGAAAATAGAACTAGTAGACTCTCCACCTATTCACTCCAAATGACTTCAAATGGTGGACAACATCGAGATATTTGATCCTTTCAAGGAAATGGTGAATTAATCCTACCAAAAATAGTAAACACATATACTAAAACAATTCACTCAAATTCTCCAACAAATCTTGATGGGAAATTTTGTCTCCTAATTCACACTCCCATATCCTTTCAGTCGCCCCAACACCCTTCAAGGTTCACGTGAATTTTGATATCCCTACATTTGAAGGAAAAATCAATCCTGATGTAGTAGAAAATTAGTTAGATCAATTATCATCTTATTTTTCTATAAATAAATTAACTGATAAAGAGAAGATCACCTTTGCTCTATTGAAATCATCATTGCCTATCAAAAATTGGTGGGAAGTATACAAAAAGAGATTCAGTGTAGATGATATTAGCCTTGAGGTGGAACCTACCTAGGATGATTTCATAGAAGCTGTAAATGAATAATACTAACCCATTAGAGCATATGATGATCTATATATAGAGTGGTAAGAACTTCACCAAGGTAATGAAAAGTCTATTCAGGATTACACTAACATTTTTCATTCTCTATCTATGAGATTGGGCATCCAAAAAAGTGAGAAACACAAGGTTCTCAAATATCATGGTGGACTACAATGGTACATATGGGGAGAAATGGAACTTTTCAATTTGGAAAGAAAGTCAAAAAAGAGGCCAATATTTGAAGAAAAAAAGGAAAGACTAGGAAGTGGTGTGATTATAATAAATCTGGAACTCACTCCAAAGAATAATGTCAAGCCATCAAGTCCCTGATTTTTGAGTCACAATCCTCAACATCTACTTCTCTACCTCATACAAACCCTACATTTGAAGAGATTGAAGAAGAAATTATAGATGTTTAGCCTAAAGCCATTGGTTCTTCATCATAAACCCATGAGGAGAGGTTAGATGACAAACAAAGGTTGTTTCACTCTAAGTTATGGGTGAAAGGTAAGCCTCTACATTTCATTCTTGATAGTAGAAGTAAAAAGAATTTAATCTCTGCTAATGTTTTGAAAAGCCTAAATCCATCCATGAAGCCTCACCTAAAGCCATACATTATTAGATGGTTTAGTCCAGGGAGAAACCTCTGTGTCACCCACCAATGTCTTCTCTCATATGTAATAAAACCTTTATAAGATGAGGTCTTATATGATGTGGTCAATCTAGATGTTTATGATGTACTCTTTGGTCAACCATTCATGTATGATAAACATGGAATTTATGAATCAAGAACTTGAAGGATCACTCTCACTCTTGGAACACGACACTATAGGGTACAAGAGGTATCACCTTCTAGATTTGTCTCTCTGATTAGTGCCAAGAAATTTGTTCTCATGGTGGTTAAGCCACAAGAATACAAAATGGCTAATGGTGCATCCCTAACTACACAAACAACACAAAAAATAGAAGAAAATCAATATCAAGAAAAATAATTACATGGCCTTCCATCCAAAGACTGATGGTTAGATAGATATGGTGAACAATTAGGCCCTACATAGTTCCATAAATCACAGTCCATTCCATGTATGCATCAAGAATAAAATATAAGTACAACTACCACACTTGATGAAAAATAATGATGCAAGGGGGACCATTGCTTCTCAAGGAGGGAAGAATAATTTAGGTGAAAATTCAGGTGATAGGTCCACCCTAATTGATGATGGAACTTATGGGAGCCATAACTTTTGCATCATATCTCTAATTGACTCATGGTTTAAACCATTAGAAATCTAAGTATGAGTAAAATGTGGTGAGATTGCATGGAGCTCCACTCAATGGATTTTGACCCCTAAAATTCCAATGGAAGTGCCCTAAATTGCAATTTTAGTACTGCAGTCTAAAAAGATTAAGTTTCTAAAAATAGTAATTCCTCAAATTTTATATTGTTGTAAATCATTATAGTTGAACCACTTAATCTCCCTCAAGATTGGTGACCTTCCAAATCCTCCTCACACCTTAAAAACATGTATAAATGAAGATGTAACCTAAAATTGAAATTAGACATTTCTTCTCAGAGATAGGCATATGTTTGGGTTTGTAAATCTGATCAATAAAACATATCTTCTCAGAGATAACATTATTTGAATTATGTTGTTATTGTTTCTTGAATTATCTTTCAACCAAAGCTTTTGAGTTTTGTATCGGTGGTATTAGAGTAATTTGTCTTTAGATTGTATGATCCCAAGGATGAGGTCAGATTATAGGAAGCTTGGGTGGAAAATAGAACCAGTAGACTCTCTACCTATTTTCTCTAAATGACTTCAAATGGCAGAAGACACTGAGACATCCGATCCTTTCAAGGAAATGGTAAATGAATCCCTCCAACAGTAGTAAACATAGATGATAAAAAAAATTACTCAAATTCTCCAACAAATCTTGATGGGAAATTATGGCTCGTCATCCACACCTCCACATCTTTTAAGTGTCCCAACACCCTTCAAGGTTTAGGTGAATTTTTATATCCTTATATTTGAAGGCAAAATCAATACTGATGTAGTAGAAAATTGGTTGGATCAATTTTCATATTATTTGTTTATAAATAAATTCACTGATAAAGAGAAGATCACTTTTGCTCTTTTGAAAGCATCATTAATTGTCAAAAATTCATTAGAAGTGTACAAAAAGAGATTTGGTGTAGATGATATTGGCCTTGAGGCAGAACCTACCGAGGATGATTTCATAGAAGTTGTAAAGGAAGAATACTACCCCATTGGATCATATGATGATCTATATATAGAGTGGAAACAACATCACCAATGTAAGGAATAGTCTTTTTCAAGATTACACTGACATTTTTCATCCTCTATCTATGAGATTGGGCATCTAAGAAAGTGAGAAACACAAGGTTCTCAAGTATCATGGTAGACTACAATGGTACATATGAGGAGAAATGGAACTCTTCAATTTGGGAACCATCAATGAGGCATACAAGTTCATAGTGAATATTGAGTAGAAGCATGGAAGAATGAATATAAAGAGTCAACCTTCAAAACAGAAAAGTGACAAAGAGGGTCAAACACAAGGCAAAAATTAGAAGCAAAAGGAAGGAAAGATTACGAAGTGGTGTGATTATCACAAATATGGAACTCACTCAAAGAAGAATGTTGAGCCATCAAGTCCCTAATTTTTGAGTCACAATCCTCAACATCTACTACTCTACCTCATAGAGACCATACAGTTGAAGAGGTTGAAGAAGAAATTGTATATGTTGAGCCTAAAACCATTGTTTCCTCATCACAAACCCATGAGGAGAGGCTAGATGACAAAGAAAGGTTGTTTCATTCTAAGTTATGGGTGAAAGGTAAGCCTCTACATTTCATTCTTAATAGTGGAAGTCAAAATAATTTAATCTCTGCTAATATTATACAAATCTTAAATCTATCCATGAAGCCTCACCCAAAGTCATACAATATTTGATTGTTGAGTCCAGTGAGAAACCTCTATGTTACCCACCAATGTCTTCTCTCATATGCAATAAAACTTTTCCAAAATGAGGTCTTATTTGATGTGGTCAATCTAGATATTTGTAATGTACTCTTTGGTCAGCCGTTCATGTATGATCAACATGGCATACATGAATTAAGAACTCAATCTATCACTCTCACTCTTGGAACATGGCACTATAGGGTACTAGAGTTACCACCTTCTACATCTGTCTCTCTAATTAGTGCCAAAAAAATTGTTCTCATGGTGGTCAGGCCATAAGAATCCAAAAAGGATGATGTTGTAGCATTGACTACATAAACAACACAACAACAGAAGCAAATAGATACCAAACTAAAGAAGTTCATGGCCTTCTATCCATAGACTGATGGTCAAATAAAAATGGTGAACAATTAGGCCCTGTATAGTTCCATAAATCATAGTCCATTTCAAGTATGCATCAAGAATCAAATTAAAGTACAACTGCCACACTTGAAAAATATTGATGCAATGGGTACCATTGCTTATCAAGGAGGGAGGAATGATATGGAAAACAATTTAGGCAACTTTTCAGGTGATGGGTCCACCCTAATTGATGATGGAACTTCTAGGAGCCATAACTTTTGCATCATAGCTCTAATTGACTCATGATTTGAATCATTGAAAATCTCAAAATGAGGAAAATGTAGTGAGATGGCATGGATTTCAACTCATTATATTTTGACCCCAAAAAACCCAATGGAAGTGACCCATATTTCAATTTTAGTAATGTAGTCTAAAAATAGTAAGTTTCTAAATATAGTAATTCCTCGAATTATGTATTGTTGTATATCATGGAAGTCAAACCACTTAATCTCCCTCGAGATTGGTGACCTTCCACATTCTCCTCACACCTTAAAAATATGTATAAATGAAGATGTAACATGAAATGGAAATCAGACATCTCTTCTTAGAGATAGACATATGTTTGAGTCTATAAATTTGATCAATAAAACATCTCTTCTTAGAGATAATGTTGATGATTTAAAATTGTACTTGTTCTAACATCAACAATGGGAGGTTTCAAGATGTGGGACTTGCAACATAAAAAAAACTCCATATTTTTAAGAAGTTGGTCTCTTCTTTATATCAAGTGTATACTAGGAAAAGGGATAGGAATTTTAATAGAAACACAAATGCAAGAAAGAAAATCTAACTATGGCAATGTGCCTAAATGTAATTCGACCTTAATATTGAGCACAGTGAGACTATATGTAAGATTTATTTACATTTAAGATCAAACAAGCGCATGATCAATGTAAAAGATGGAAATAATAGAAACAGAGGCTCATAGCATAGACTACTTTTGTAGTGATACATAAAATGTCAACAAAGGCACATGGTTCAATCTTCTTATTTGAATTTTCTAGTCACATAACATGCACAAAAACATGCACAGTTATATAGCCTTTTCAACTCAAGAAAATGGGACAAAGGCAAATGACATTCCTAATCACAACTCTAGAAAGTCTAAACTCTTAACAACACAGCCTAGACTACTTTTGAAATAACATAGAAAGTATCAACAAAGGCACAGGATTCAATCTTCTCATTAATTCTCTAGTCACATAAGGGGCACAAAAACATGCACAGTTACATAAACCTTCAAACTTAAGAAGATAGAACAAAGGCAAATGATATTCCTAATCACAGCTCTAGAAATTCTAAACTCTTAACAATAATTCTCTTAAAAAATTATCTTTGGTATCTCCTTTCTTTTTTCTCAGGTGATCTTTGCACCCTTATTTATAGCCTTGGATTCACTCCAGATTGTTTGCTTGTTCCAAATCTAAAGGCCCAATTGAAATCTAATACAAATAGAAGTGTCTAATAGAAGATATTTCATAGATTCTAAAATGCTTTGTCTTCTAGCAGTTCGTTGGTTGAAATAGATCACATGACACTCCCTTCTCTTAAACAAAAGATAACACTTAGCCAATTCTTTGAAACCTTCCTATTACTTAGGAGACATTGGAAAATGACACTTGGCATGTTCCGAAGCACCTATCGAAGACACATGATACTTTTTGCATAATTTATACTTCTTTTGTGTCTTTGCTTATGAGTGTTCCACCTTCGAGACCTATCACAATCCACTTCCTCGAAACCTTAAAACTTAACGAAAATAAGACCCACAACATTTCTTACCCGAGTAAATTTAAAAGGGGCATAGGGACAGGTGGAAATCTCTGTTGCTTCATTAAAGGACACATGGCAATCTCTACTTTACTTATCTAGGGTTACATGGTAGTCTCCACTTATTTTAGCTACCTTTTTAGAAACCTACAAAAGGTGACATGTGGTAGTCTCTAATTTACTCTATTTATACCATAGAAACAAATGGGTCTCATTTCATATTTACACAGACAGTGACACCTGGTGGCTTTCCCTTGCTTCAGAAATAACACTTAAGACCCACCACAGTCTTTGTTATATCAGTGAAGTAAAATGAAAATAATTCATATCTTGACACGTGGTGGATTTTGTTCTCTTCCTACTAGGATATGTGGAATCTTCCATCACTTTTAGAAAATCAAAATTGAGACCTTCCACGATTTCCAATTGGCACTTTCCACCTGATCCTAATACTTACCTTGTTAAAACCTTTTGCTAAAAAGAGATGAAATGCGGGTGCCGATATGAAAATGTGGATGCTGACAGTTGGCACATTCTACTAAGTTGCTATGATATATGTCGCACATTTTGACCAACTCATAAAAAATATGAAAGGTGCCTCAGATGATGACACTTGGCAGCTTCTACTTGATTTCAACACTTAGACAAAAATAAATTAAAAGGAAAATAGAGCCCATGCTCTGTTTCAAAACTTCACTGTCTCGAACCAAAGTATGTGGGAAAAAAATTTTGTAGCGCAAAACTAAAAATTAAATGTAGGGTATTTTTTACTCTACAATTATTAGTGACCCCAAGGACTTTTGAGCCTGCTCAAAAAGAAACCACAGCTCCCACTAGATCAAAATTTCAAAATTACAGCTTTAACAATGCTATTTTATAGGTGGACCACTCATCATCAGATAACCCCTACTTATTTTGAAATTCATTAAAGGCTAAATCAAGGTTAATAATATCCTTGTGTGAAAAATTCTACAAAATTTTAACCATAGCCTTCAATTTGAATTTGAACTGGGAAACAAGAATCAAGATAGCTTCTGCTTTACGGACTGATGAGTCATCCCTTAAATCTTGGAAAACTATCTGATCATTCTATTTGGCCAACATCAAAGGTTCAATTTCATATACCACTAACATGGTGTTGTCATTAGGAAATGGATAAGGAAGACCTAATTACACTAGATCTTCAATATGCTATTTCATTTCATTGATTCCTTCCTTCATGACATTTAGAAGCTCTCTACAAATGATGGCTATGAAATTGCAACTAAGAACCTCATTCACTCACTTAGCAATGACCATTCTATCATTGATTCTTTCTACAACAGTGTTTTGTAGTCTAAAACTCTCCCTGAAACTGTAGCCAGAGTGTTTGCAACTGATTTCTCCACCTTTTCACACAATTTTTGTGCATTTAGTAAAAAGGTGAGAAAATTCCTAAGCTAAATAATCTCCAAAGAGATTCTCTTCCACATGGATTCATAGAGCTCCTTTACTAGACTTAACACTCTGACACTCTTTGGCCTATTGGCCAGCTCCAGTGTCAATTGTGCTACTCTCTATTTCTCTACTTGAAATTGGGCTTGTATAGCAGCAATATTATTCTATTCACTTAGTAGCTTTTGTTGCAATTGGGTAACCTAAAATAGGTGTTCCTCACACTTTTCTTGCAATGCTACTTTTTCATGCCTATGGGTCATCACTGCATCCTTTACCTGTGTGAGCCCTACTTTTAAAGAATCACTTTGGGCCTGGAGTGCCTAGTGAGTCTGAAGAAAAACATCTTGTAACTATTTATTCAAATTCTCTATCTCATTTTCTTTTCTATTGATCTCTACAGTCAAACTATTACAATTTGCCTTCTCCTTGGCTAAATCAGCCTCCATCTTCTATAGCCTCCTTGATGTCTTCAAGTAGTCTTCAGTAACTGTAGAAGTGGATTCACTTAGTAGCTCAATTTTGTCTTGTGGCCTGAAGATGGACATGTGAATGGCTACTGCATTCATCGTGTAGTCCTCCAACTACATCTGCTCAATTGGCTTTATTACATTTGATGACAAATGAGTCACTATCAATTACTATTGAATGGGATCAAATTGTGACCACATATGGGGTGTAGCCAAGGCTTTATTTTCCTTTATCTTCTTTTTCTCTCTTTGAGCTTCCCTTGCTTTCCTAGCAGAATCCACTTGGATTTGGAAGGTAGAAGGAGAGGCAATGTGCCCACCCTCAAAAGGATGTCCCTGTGGTAAACCATATTGAATAGCCAATTGTTAGCTATGGGCAATATGAGGGGGAAGTTTCTTGGGAATAGAGGGGGAGAAATGAGGTAATGTTAAATCTTGAGGTGGCATAAATAGGGCGAAGTGAGAAATAGGAATGACAGAAGTGGCAGGGGATGTCATCTAGCTAGATGAAATCATCATGCCAATAGGAGAAGAAATAGACCGAGAAGGAAGAATAATACTTACTTGAGGAGCAATTACAATACTCTATAATTGGTGATGTTAGGTGTCCATCTCCTCTTCTGAATCAAAATGAAATTACACCCTCTTTCATTTCTTGGGTGTCTCTTCTTCTGGCTACATTTCTTCTCCTTTCAATGATGCTTGTGGAAAATTGGGAATATCTACAATCGAGGCTGATGGGGAAGCTTGTGATGGTGAAGGCACCACACTCTTTTGCTTTTCCATGATGCTAATATATTGGGGTCAAACTAATATAGTTACTATAGCTATAGTTTTCTCTGAGGCTTATGACTCTTGGCTTGACCTAGCCCTAGCTTCCTACTCTACACTTGGTGTTAGCAAATTACTTGTCTCTAGGCTAGATATAGGGGAGAGATGACACTCATCCCATAATTCTTCCCATCTCTCATTTGTGTCTACGTCTCTAAAAGAATGGGTTTTTTGATAAATTCCCTACCTATATTTCTAATAGGCCTCTATTTTCTCAGCATCCCAATCTTTATTCTTTAATGTCCTTCTTAAGCCAGAAGTCATTCTGACTTTAGGATCATAATCCCTTTATTTAACATAGAATGTTTCCCAGGGTCTATTTTGTGGAAGGGGCAAGTCTATTAACTCAACATAAAATCCAAGAGTGTCTTCCCTAAGATTTCTTCTGTTCTCCCAAAAGGGTCAGCCTTCATGTGTAATTATAGTTACAACCCTATTAGTCCTTATCTAGGAGGCTATGAAACTATTTGGGTTATAAACCCATTTGTCTTCTAGTAGAAGGAAACCCAAAAAGGCTAGCTTTCTGAGGAACACAACTTCAGCATCTCTAGTTTCCAAAACCATGTTAATTGTCATCCATGGGAGGTCATGCATTTTTCTTTTCCTCTTCTCAGAGCCATAATCATTGTCTACTACTGACACATACCTGGTGACCTCTAAGAATGCTAACCTAAGAGTTAAAATCTTAGGTAGAATTATTGGTTCCTCATAAAAACCATGGACTCTTAATATTGTATGGTGAGACCCAAAATATAAATCACAAGGAATTGGGCAACTGGCTAGAAGGTTTGAAACACTTGGGAATAATCTATTCATGACTAGTTTGGGCCTGAGATGACAAAAAGCAGGGGTAACAAATAATTCCCAGAATTCATATGGATCACTAGTGTTTGACAAAATATGTGTCCATGCAAACATATCAATGGTTCTTTGGAGATCAAAACTAGAGTTATTTGAATTGTGTTGTTCTTATTTCTTGAATTATCTTTCAATCAAAGATTTTGAGTTTTGGATCAGTGGTATCAGAGTGGTTTGTCTTTAGAGTGTATGATCCCAAGGATGAGGTCAGATTACAAGAAGTTTGGGTGGAAAATAGAACCAATAGACTCTCGACCTATTCACTCCAAATGACTTCAAATGGTAGACAACACTGAGACATCTATTCTTTTCAAGGAAATGGTGAATGAATTCCTATAATAGTAGTAATCAAAGATGCTACAATAATTCTCTCAAAATTTCAAATAAATCTTGATAGGAAATTTTGGCTGCTCATCTACACCCCCACATCCTTTCAGTGCCCCAATACCCTTCAAGGTTTAGGTGAATTTTGATATCCCTACATTTGAAGGGAAAATCAATACTGATGTAGTAGAAAACTAGTTGGATCAATTGTCATCCTATTTTTATATAAATAAATTCATCGATAAAGAGAAGATCACCTTTTCTATTTTGAAAGTATCATTTCCTATCAAAAATTGGTGGGAAGTGTACAAAAAGAGATTCAGTGTAGATGATTTTGGCCTTGAGGTGGAACCTACCCAAGATGATTTCATAGAAGATGTAAAAGAAGAATACTACCCCATTGGAGCATATGATGATATATATATAGATTGGAAACAACTTTTCCAAGGTAAGGAATAGTCTGTTGAAGATTACACTAATTTTTTTCATTCTCTATCTATGAGATTAGGCATCCAAGAAAGTGAGAAACATAAGGTTCTCAAATATTGGGGTAGAATACAATGGTACATATTTGGATAAATGGAACTCTTTAATTTGGAAACCATCGGTGAGGCATATAAGTTTGTAGTGAAGATTGAGTAGAAGCATGAAAGAATTAATATGAAGAATCAGCCTTAAAAATGGAAAAGTGACAAAGAAGGTCAAAAACGAGGCCAAAATTGGAAGAAAAATGAAGGAAAGACTAGGAAGTGGTGTGATTATCACAAATCTATAACTCACTCCAAAGAAGAATGTCGAGCCATCAAGTCCCTAATTTTTGAGTCACAATCTTCAACATCTACTACTATACCTCATATAGACCCTATAATTACAAAGGTTTAAGAAGAAATTTTAGATGCTAAACCTAAAGCCATTTTGTCTTCATCACAAACCCATGAGGAGAGGCTAGACGACAAGGAAAGGTTGTTTCACTTTAAGTTATGGGTGAAATTTAAGCCTCTACATTTCATTCTTGATAGTGGAAGTCAAAATAATTTAATCTATACTAATGTTGTGAAAATCCTAAATCTATCCATGAAGCCTCACCCAAATCCATACATTATTGGATGGTTGATTCTAGGGAGAAACCTCCATGTCACCCACCAATGTCTTCTCTCATATGAAAAAAAACCTTTCCAAGATGAGGTCTTATGTGATGTGGTCAACCTAGATGTTGTTATTGTACTCTTTGGTTAGCCATTGCATCTATGAATCAATAACTTGAAGGATCACTCTCAGTCTTGGAACATGATGTTACAGGGTACCAGAGGTACTACCTTCTACATCTGTCTCTCTTATTAGTGCCAAAAAATTCTTCTCATGGTGGTCAAGAAATAATAATCCAAAAGGGAAAATGTTGCATCCATAATTACATAAATAATACAAAAACAAAAACAAATATATACCAAGCTAAGTAAGTTCATGGCCTTCCATCCAAAGACTGATGGTCAGACAAAAATGGTGAACAATCAGGCCCTACATAGTTCCAAATCACAATCCATTCCAAATATGCATCAAGAATAAAATTAAAGTACAAATACCACACTTGATGAAAAATATTGATGAAATTTGGACCATTTATTCTTAATGAGGGAGGAATTATCTGGGTAACAATTCAGGTGATGGGTCCACCCTAATTGATGATGAAACTTCTAAGAGCCATAACTTTTGCACTGTAGCTCCAATTGACTCACCGTTTGAACCATTGGAAAGATAAGAATAAGAAAAATGTGTTGAGATGGATTTGTAGCCACTATATGTATTTT